>JARHVA010001637.1:340000-622500 GCA_037957365.1 Torreya grandis | reverse complement strand
AAGTTAGGAATACTTACCTTTAAAGATTAACCTGATGAGCCTTGATCTCTCCCTTGTCTAAGGTGCTTCATAAGAGGTTGTTGTGGTATGTAAGGATGACAAGGATATACTATCTATAGGCTACACAACCTATCTATGCATACAAAATAATTTTATACAAGAGAAGATCCATATCTCCAAAGAAAGTATGAAACCCTAAGCTATGCCCCTCAAGTAGAATGGTGGATAAGTAGATGATATATATATATATATATATATATATTCTTTTTATATTCCTTAATAAATGATGAAATGAGTGTGTATATATATTTGAATCTAGCCCTAATCTTTTCTAAAATTTTAGCTGACATCGTTAGCCCAATTGACTCTATATCATTATTAACAAAATAAAATTGGGTCCTTGTCTAGGTCATCTAGAGCTGACCTAGACCCTAAATGATTTTTGTCAATTAGAGTATGGGGTTGATGGGGCTGATATTATATCATAAACCATTAAAAGGAAATTTTAGGCTAGGGAAGGGCTAATGAAGGCAAAAAATGGCTAGATGAGGGTGAAAGATAGGAGGCAAAGATTAGGGTAATGTTTTTAAGAGATGGTTGTGTAGATAACAAGTGGTAGTAAAGGGACACCAATCCTATGAATCACCAATGGTCTACCCACCCCTTTCTCTGTGTACCACTTAAGGCATGCACTAAGAGAGATTGAGACTCAATGGGTTATTGCAAGAGAGAAAACATCAGTAATTGATAGAGTTTGAAAATATTATGTGTATATAGGGAACATATTGTAGGAAATAGGATACCTATTACTTTTCATGCATCTATATTTCATGGGATAATATTTATACTTCACTTGTTATCCTAAGATTAAGCTTGCTAGGTGGCCTTCTCTAGGTCCTTGACATAGAAAGATCTTAGGCTTGCCCATTTGATTAGTGTATTGTCTCTGCTAAGGATTTATATATCACCCTTGTGATGCCATGTTTCATTATGTTTCCATTTTATCATTCCCAATATCCCTTTGAGAGATATTATTTTTAATTGATCACATCCATATTATTTACATTCTCTTTTTATATTGATTTCCTTTAGATTTGAATCTTAACTTCCATATTATGATGCCTCTCACCATTTCAATTTGTGTGTTAAATTGTAAGACCTTAGGAATACAACCAATAATTCCTCACAAATTCCTATAAACTTTCATATTTTTACCCTCTCTATCATCATAGTTAAATTATAGATGGTTATGTTTTATTACATTCTATTTTATCACAAGCATTCATTTCATGGTTTCACTCATTAAAGTATTTACTCCCATTTATTTCACACATTCTTGTTTGATTTGAGTTTACACTTGTTTTACATTGGATGTTTTTACAATCATTTTATTATTACATTTGTTTTATTTATTTTTTCACTTGTCTTACATTGGATTATATTTCAATCATTTCAATTTATCCTTGTTTGATTATATTTTTATTCTCTTGCATTGGATATTTATTTTCATAGTTATTCATCGCATCTTATGTTTTATTTAAGCTTAAAGTTTGATGTGATTTATGAATTTTTTATTACAATGTGTTACATATATTATTATTTTCCTTAATGTTTTCTTATTTATTACATTTGGTAAATTTTACATTCATTTATTACACATCTTTTTATTTATTGATTCTTATATCTACTTACTTAAGATGTCTTTTTTTACATTTTAGTTTTCATTCTTTTTGAAAATGTATTTTCTCATATTTTATAACATAAACATCACATGATAACATATTCATAACATGATATTAAAAACATAACATGTGCCAATATCAATTTTTTTACAATCCCATGTAGGAAACAAGGAATAAGAACCAATGATCTACATAATACATGTATCAATTTTTTTACATTAAAATATACATTGTATACATCTATAGTTATGGATCACATTTATCCCTCACTAGATAAGGTAACACATTGTATAAATAAGTTTAAGATCTAGTTGCTCTTAAATAACTCTCCTATGAATGAGATTAAACTATAATCCCACAACCTCCCCCTATGCCCTAGATATCTCCATTTATAGATAATGGATCTTCATAGTCAACTCCCTCTCATTTTGTATGTGGATTGTGGAAGCAATAATTTATGTATCCTTATTTATGGCTAAGGGTGCCTATGTCATCACCAATTAATTGAATGCTGAAACCTATCAAGACTATAACTATAGTATCAAAAATTTACTTTCAATGTCATAACTCTTGTGAAATAACAAACCCTACCAGCTTGAACCAAAAATTAAGCTCACCATAAATAGGTAATATGGGATCCACCATGATTGTAATTTTGTTCTCAGGTAGCATGTCATCTATAATATCATGGTGTGAGTTATTAATCATGGTTTCCCACCATGCCATGTCTATCATAACATCTGTAAAATCAAACCAAATCAACATCATATCTCCATATATATATAAAATTTGATAACTAAATATATCACTAATATCTAGTATGTATATCTATAAACTACAAAAAAATGTGATAGTAAATACTTAATACATTTTATACCTATTTTATGAGTGTTAGGTTGTGGAGCTAAAAGATTCAACATTTGCAAACTGAGGAACAGATGGTTGCTGAGTTCTACAGGAACCGGCGTCGGCAGCAGGACCGACGTTGGCAGAGTCCAGTGCAGAAGGCCACCGGCGACGGCAGGAAGTCGGCCGACGTCGGCAGAACCAGACTAGCAGGGACCGGCGTCGGTCGCCTGTGTGTTCTCGAAGTGTTCATTTCACAGACAATTAGTTAAGTGAATGATGAGTTTGCATGCTAAGACCAGCCAGAGTCTTGGGCTGCGAGGATAATTGTCTAAATTAAGAGTCTAAGTTAGCGTTTGAGTTAGGGATCTATTTATAGACCCATTGGCATGTATTGTTTAAGGCATGAGATAGAAAGGAAGAGTTCCTTCTAGTTGTAAGATCTGTGAGTTGTAGGTTGTTGCAAGCTCATTGGGGATCTACATGTAAGTTTGGTCTTTGAATTACAGGTTGCAGGTTCATGAGAGATCAGCTTGAAGTGCTATAGAGTGCTTGATGTACCGGCAGGGTTATTACTGACTGGTTGGTGAGGTGAACACCAATTTTGTGTGTGAGTTGGTTGTTGGGACCATTTTTGTGTAGGAGAGTGTGTGTGAGAAGAATTACTGTACACTTGAGGTGTGGCGAATCTCTGTAAGGTGAAAGAGTGTGGCGGCTCTTTGATGTATTCTTTTCTGTATAGTGTTAATACAAGATAGTGTATTGTCTCTCATATTCTGTGCTATTGGTGAATTCTAGTTACTTGTGTTTATGGTTATTTCCGCATATTCAATTGCTTATATTTGGTAATCATACTGTGCTCTTTCTGAGGAGCAAGATCCTAACGAGTGGTATCAGAGCATGTTTGTTGTTCTAGATTCCTGACAAGTGGTATCAGAGCTTTTGGTTGGGATACTAACAGATTGGTGTAGATCTGGGTAGTGTGTTTTGATTACAGGTTACTCACAGGGCTTCTGTTTGAGTGGGAGTTGAGCAATGGCAGAAAATAGTCAACTACGAATGGAAAAGTTTAATGGCAAGAACTACCAATTATGGAGGATGCAGATTGAGGACTATCTGTATCAGAAAGATTTGTACTTATCGTTGGGTGGGGTTGCTAGCAAACCCTTGGATATGAAAGATGAAGAATGGGAGGTTCTTGATTAGAAGGCTCTGGGATCTGTTAGATTGAGTCTTGATTCATCTGTGATTTCCAGCTTATCACAGTGTAAGACAACGGTGGAGTTGATGAAATCTTTGGCAAATTTGTATGAAAAACCCTCGGCTTCAAACAAGGTATTTCTTATGAAGCGTTTATTTAATTTGCAAATGTTGGAAGGTGGATCTGTTCATAGCCATCTTAGTGATTTCCATGGTTTGGTAAACCAGTTAAGTTTAGTTAATATTGTATTTGATGATGAACTTAGAGCTCTCTTAATCTTGTGTTCATTACCTGAAAGTTGGGAAGGTTTGGTAATGGCAGTTTATAATACTGTGTCTCCTTCAAAAGTCTTAAAAGTGGATGATGTTGTGAGTGTGATCTTGAATGAAGAGATACGCAGGAAAAGCACAGGTGAATTATCTGGAGATGCTTTGAGTGTTGAAGGAAGAGGAAGGCCAAGAGAGAAGACAGAGCGTGGGAGATCAAGGTCGAAGACAGGTAAAAGATCCAAGTCCAGGTATGGTAGAATAACCTGCTAGAAATGTGGAAAGCAAGGGCACTTAAAGAGAGATTGCAGATCGGGTGAAGATCATCATGAAGAACATGGAGAAGAAGCAGATGTTGCAGGTTACGTTGCACAGGATGCTCTGGTATGTTCTTTGGATAAAGTAGAATCTTGGGTATTAGATTTTGGTGCCTCTTTTCATGCATCCCCACATAGGGAATTTTTTCATGAGTATGTCCAGGGAGACTTTGGAGAAATTTGTGTAGGGGATGGTAAGCCTTGTCAGATTGTTGGCAAAGGCAAAGTGAAGCTGAAATTGCAGATAGGTGACACATGGGTGTTAAAGGAGGTCATGCATGTCCCAGTTCTGAAGCAGAATCTAATTTCTGTTAGAAGTTTGGGTGAAGAGGGTTGCACAGTAACTCTCACAGCGGACTCTTGGAAGGTTACCAAGGGTACACTTGTTATAGCTAGAGGTAAGAAAGTAGGTACGCTTTATCTATCTACTTGTTTTACTGATTCTCTTTCTGGGTTATCTACTTCAGCTGTAGATTCAGAGATGTGGCTTGATAGGCTTGGTCACATAGATGAGAAGGAGATGCTGGTTCTTGAGTCAAATAATATGCTTTCGGATTTGGAAGGCATGGATCGTGGTTTCTGTATGCAGAAGAAGAAGGTAAGGTTTCTTGAGGAATCCGATGTTAGTGACAAGAACGGGAAAGCCTTGGTTTTCAAAGAGAAAGTGACGGACAGAGTTCAGCATAAGGTGCAGAGGAATTCTGAGCAGAGCAAGGGTGATTTGGACAAGGGTTTGATCCAAAAAGAGCTCGTGGGAAAAAGTCAGGTCTCACAAGAAAAACACAGAGACCGACGTCGGCAGGAAAACCGGCGTCAGTGTCCAGACAGGGACTGACGTCGGCTATGTGAAGCCCGACGTCGGTGACTCAGGGCAGAAAAGAGATCGGCGTCGGCCAGGGGAAACCGATGTCGGCAAGGAGGCAGTCGCAGGGAACCGACATCGATCGGATGTAGACTGAGATGTGACCGGCATCGGTTACTGAGACGAATTTTGGGTGGACAGTGAGTTGTCATGGAGTCTCAAGCACCCATATGGAGGACTGAAGGTGTAATTAAGTTCTTAAATTCGTCATTTCCCTTCTTTACACTACTTATTGCTCACTTATGGCATAGAACCAGGAAGTTATTGAAGAAGCAGAACAGGTAGATCCAGGAAACAGTGGGAGCTTGGCATGGATGAGGATGTGATTCCTTGGAGGAGAACCAAACAGGTGTTTTGGGTAGTGTTGCCAGCTGGAAGTAAGCACTGAAAGATGAATGGATGTTGAGGATGAAGAAGAGTGGAAATGGATACGTGAGATGGAAGATCAGGGTATATGATCTTGTATTAGCTGCAGGGCAATGGAGGTTTGATCATTGTGTTTCTCTTTACCAGGTTGGTTAATATTAGCTACATTATCCTATTTTCTGTATGATGTGCTTGTTGCAGGGCTACATATACAGGTATTGCTGAACTAAAGGTAAAGCTAGTTTAGGTGTATGCCATGGAGAATCTGGGAGCAACAAGATTCTTTGGCATGAGTGTGTTCTAGAGACATGGAGGTCTTGTTGACTTTGTTTCAGGATGATTGTGTGAAGCCGGTTAGCACGCCTATGGTTAGACAGTTCATAGAACAGGTGTCTTGATTCACATAATGAGGTTGAGTGCATGGTATGTACTAAACCTGAGTTTTCCCAAGCAGTGGGAGTTGTCACAAGTTTGGAGTCAATCCGGGAGAGTAATACTGAAGGGCAGTTCAGTGGGACCAGTAGCAGGTGCACATGCTATGCAGGGTCAAGTTCTTTTTCTACATGGTTGTAGATGCGGATATGGCAGGTAATTTGGATGACAGGTTTTGCATCACGGATTTTGTGGTGGTTGGTCTTCAAGAGTGATCTTGAGGTGGGATACAAAGCCAAGGAAACAAACTAGACGGTGTACAGGTCCAGGTACAGGTTGCAGCTGTTTATCTCCAAGTGGGAGATTGTTAGGTTGTGGAGCTAAAAGCTTCAACCTTTGCAAACTGAGGAACAGATGGTTGCTGAGTTCTACAGGAACCGGCATCGACAGCAGGACCAACGTCGGCAGAGTCCAGTGCAGAAGGCCACCGGCGACGGCAGGAAGTCGGCCGACGTCGGCAGAACCAGACTAGCAGGGACCGACGTCGGTCGCCTGTGTGTTCCCGAAGTGTTCGTTTCATGGACAGTTAGTTAAGTGAACAATGAGTTTGCATGCTAAGACCAGCCAGAGTCTTGGGCTGTGAGGATAATTGTCTAAATTAAGAGTCTAAGTTAGCGTTTGAGTTAGGGATCTATTTATAGACCCACTGGCATGTATTGTTTAAGGCATGAGATAGAAAGGAAGAGTTCCTTCTAGTTGTAAGATCTGTGAGTTGCAGGTTGTTGCAAGCTCATTGGGGATCTACATGTAAGTTTGGTCTTTGAATTGCAGGTTGCAGGTTCATGAGAGATCAACTTGAAGTGCTATAGAGTGCTTGATGTACCGGCAGGGTTATTACTGACTGGTTGGTGAGGTGAACACCAATTTTGTGTGTGAGTTGGTTGTTGGGACCGTTTTTGTGTAGCAGAGTGTGTGTGAGAAGAATTACTGTACACTTGAGGTGTGGTGAATCTCTGTAAGGTGAAAGAGTGTGGCGGCTCTTTGATGTATTCTTTTCTGTATAGTGTTAATACAAGATAGTGTATTGTCTCTCATATTCTGTGCTATTGGTGAATTCTAGTTACTTGTGTTTCTGGTTATTTCCGCATATTCAATTGCTTATATTTGGTAATCATACTATGCTCTTTCTGAGGAGCAAGATCCTAACGAGTGGTATCAGAGCATGTTTGTTGTTCTAGATTCCTGACAATGAGGCTCTCTCTATGATGGTCTCCCTATTGGATCTACCTCCAAGGACAAACCTATCTTCTCAATTCTAGCTAGGTTGAGCTCCCACTCATCTTGCTCATTGTACTACTATGACCTAATGCATTAATGGCCTAAAGTATACTTGAATAACACATCTATCAAGTCCAAGTATCTTATTTCTATCATAGGCACATTTATTTTAGATATGACCTACTCCTTTGCTCTCCCATCTAGGTGCTACCATTACCATTGATGAGGTCTCAACACTAAGATATTAGTTGGTACCCCCTATCATCTAAATTCTCACAAATATATAGAGTACCTCACCCAATGGGGTGGGATTGTTATAGGTGTGGCTAGGTGTGTTTTCCAAACTATACCAAGACCCAATCACACAAGTGAGGCTCAAACCACCATGTGTAGTGGTATTGTTGACTAAATTTGACTTTTAGGTCAAATTGGGGCACCCTTAGGTAAAAAAATGGTATTTAGGTGTTTTTATGGGTCTAAAATTATGTCAAAAGGTGTTTTAATAGGTTAATTGATGTCATTAAATGTTATACTAGCCATGGCCCTTAGTCTTTTTAGTCTTTATATCATTTTTGGGTCATTCTAAGGTCAAAAAATGTGAATTTAATGAATTATATAGATTTATTATGAATTTTGAAGGTTAAAAACATGATTTCACATCCCATGTGTCCTTATAGGTCTTAAGTAATTGACATAACTGAAAAGTGGCAAGTTCATCATAAGAAAAGGCATTTTTCTTGAGAAAGAAGAAGAAAATGGCACTTGTATGGCTCATTGAGAAGTGTGACATGTGGGAAAAGATCATTAAATGTACCTTCATCTTATTCAAACTCATACCAATGTTTTATTTGATTTGGAAGTGCCATTTTTGGCCCAAAATTGTTCTACTCCATCTTTGCTTTCCTAGACATGTAGAAGTAACCTTTAGTTTTTTTCTTAGTACAGACAATTGAGAAGGTATTAGGTCAAATTATTTTGGAAGGTTTCATAAAAATCATATACATTCATTTAAATATTATTATTTTTAATAATTGTGGCTTGTGCTTCATGAACCATCCTCATGAAGCTGACTATTTTTTTTGCCTGCTTATCTGTGCACCCTATAGGTTTTGATCTTGTTTGGGTAGGTACGTATAATACAATTTATAATATTGGTTATAGATTATTTTGAATAATTTATCTCACGTTATAATTTTTTTTTCACATTATGAGTTTATTTGATGAGCCAACCAACTCAGTTTCTGAGGAGTGAAAGAGTGGAGTTGCAATAATTTCTTCCAATTGTTGGTGTTTTCTCCTATGTTATGGTTTGAAAATGAAATGAATTTATGAATTAATAATAATAAATGTATTTAATTAATATTAAATTCCAAATCCAACTTCATAATCAACTTCAAGATCCAAGAGAGAAAGTAAATGCACAAAATGGTCATCTACAACAGTTGTACAACCTGCCATTCTTGGAGGAGCATGAAAAATGTATTTGAACATCCTCTAATGTTTGGAGGGTCATAAAAATTTTTGGTAATAATTTTTAATAAGGTATAAGTGGGTTGGAGTAACTAGATATGTAATAAATGGTCTTGGAGTAAGCTTGTGACATTTGGTGACAATTTCCTAAAATTGTCAAAATAGAGGTCCAAGCCTTTTTTTAGATGTCCTTATACATGATTTAATTGATTTTAAGGGCCTAAAAGTTAATTTTTATTAAATAAATCACACTTTAATATCAAAATTAAAAATAAGGGATGTTTTTGGGTTAGAGAGGTTAGTTTTTTTAAGCCCTCAAGTTGCTCTTCAAGACACTGAAATCACTCAGTGTTATCTACAATCGTGTGAGTCAAGTTCAACTACCAAACCAATTAAATGAGTTACAATGCATAATAATAGGGTGGGATGGTCTAATTTCACTAATAAATATATACTTTCAATGTAAAGTGTCAAGGAATATCACAAAAGGGTATCTTTCATTCACCAAAGTGGAACAGTCTGTACACAGGCCTAATGAGTATCTACAACTAGCCTAGGGCTTAAACAAGACAAAGTGTTTACTTTGTAAGGTGTGAGGGATAATGACATGATTAAGAGGTATTATAAAGAGAAGATTCTTCTCAAGGTTTCACAAATCCTTAGATAGTATAGTATGATCAAACTTCAAGTTGAATTAGCTTGCAAGGATAGAAATGAACACCTACAGTCACTACCTTCTTCAAAGCCTAACTCAAGATTTCAAGAATAGACATTGTTATCATGATTGGTATAGTTCCTCATATTTTAAAATAAAATTTTGACCTAATAAAACATCTAAAGGGAATAAATTTTTATTATTTGTATGTCTCATACACCTACATGTGTCTCTCTCTATAAGAAATGAACACTCACAACCAACTTTCAGTGATTGAGACAAACAATGACCTAGGTAATGAGTTTTGATGGTGTTTTAGCCATCCAAGGTGAGTCAAAGGTGAAGGTAGGTACTAGGTGATTACTAAGATTAAGGGGAAGTATTCCAACACCATGGCTAAGGCTCAAGTGAGTAAATGCTCACCTATAAAGTCAAGAGGTAGAGTACAACAATCAAAAGGTAAAGAGAGCTAGGTTTATAAATTCAAAGAGCCTATAAAGGATACAAGAAAAGTTAACATGAAAAAAATACATGTGAAAACTAATTTAGAGTCATGCTGATATTCATGAGATATTATCAATAATAATCAAACTTACCTTGACCTCTCAGGATCCTGTATGCACCTACCGCTGGTTCATAGTCATGACAAGGTGAAGAGAAGAATGTGCCTAGTAAAGAATGAGAAGGTTGATAATAACTTGAGATTTTTCATGAGATTATATAGTGATGAGTGACCTTGAAAAGGAGAGATATTCACTTATATGTCTTTACATCTCTCAACATAGTTGACTGTGTTTGACCATGGCAGACAGTGAGCTAAGAAGTAAGGAATGAAGGTTACCAATGCATAGACATGTACCCAAATGATTCCAAAAAATCATGAAATTATTATAATATAACTTGAAATGATATACAAACATTTTATGAAGATAAAGAGACATTTATAATTATAGGTACAACATTCCAGGGTAAAACAAAGTCAAGAAATTATACTCAGTCCTAACTGAGTCAAGGTATATGAGGAGTATCTAATAGGCTTAGGGAATAAGTGAGGTTTTGAATAAATTAATTGAAATAATTATAATCTCTTTGATATTTCATGATGGATATATAATAGATAAAGAGCCTTAAGAATGTAGTTCATAGTCCACACCAACAAATATTACATAGTCTACCTATATATAATTTGTCTTGGGTTTTCCACAAGTTGGAGGAGTAAGAGACCTGACCAAGGGTTAAAAAATTGTGTAGAGAATGTTTATGAATTGAGGAGGATAATAAATTATTCACATTTATCTAGATAAATATGGGAATTCCCTCTATTTTGTCTCAGATAGAGGGCATTCGCTTATGAGGTCAAATTGGTAGACTTGGAGAATAAGGATAAAAGAGTAGAATAAAAGATAAAAAATATTATATAAAGTTGTGTAAACTTTTAAAAATCCTAAAAAAATATTTTAAACCAATAAAACAGGGAATAATGTAAAAAAAGGGTGTATAACGTCAAAAGTGTAAGCAGGTTCATGAGGCAAGGGTATCCCTAGAGTTCGAACAAGGGGTTAGTTTCAATTCTAGCCATAATTTAGATTTAAAATTAGTTGTATTATGTTTTTGGGGTTGTTAGGTTGTGGAGCTAAAAGCTTCAACTATTTGCAGACATGAAGGAGTTGCTGAGTATCACAGTCACCAGCATCGGTCAGGCTAACTGACATCGGTCAGGGGTGAACAGAAGGGAAACTGACATTGGCAGGAGTTAGCCGACGTCGGTAATCTCCAGTCAGATAGGGACCGACGTCGGTCACCTATGCGGTTCTAGAACTGTTCATTGCATGAACAATTAGTTCATTGAACCAAGTGTTTACATATAAAAGGATATTTTGAGTCTTGAGATGCGTGTCTAAATTAAGAGTCTAAGTTATGGTTTAGTCTAGGATCTATTTATAGACCCATTGGCATGTATTGTAAAATGTGCTAGATAACCAGTGTGCTAGTTAGAGTTGAGCAAGTGTAGCTCCTTCTAGTTCCACAAATGAGAAAATAGAGGAAGGCAAGGTAGATCCTTCTAATTATAAGAACAGGGTGATCTGCAAGTTGTTGCAAGATCAGGGAGAAGTTTTACATGTGTAATTGTGCGGTTCTAGAACTGTTCATTGCACGAATAGTTAGTTTGTTGAACCGAGTGTTTGCATGTAAAAGGCTATTTTTGGTCTTGAGTTACGAGTCTAATTATTGTAAATTAGAAGTGTCAAGATCTTGCTCCTCAATTAGAGCACATATGATTACTTCTTGTATTAGCAACTAAACACGAAATTATACCAGAATCAATAAGAAACTAGAAATATGAAACAACATAGGATTTGAGAGACAATACACAATTGTATTAAATACTCAGAAGAAAATACAATAAAGAAGATGCCACTTCTTCTTCCACCTCAAAGGCTCACCACACCTCAAGACCTTCTTCTCTCTCTCTCTCGGTCCCAACAATCAACTCAAATATAGAATTGATGTTCACCTCTCCAACCAGTCAGTAACAACACTGCTAATACACCAAGTACACAATCGTACTCCAAGTAGATCTCCTACTCTCTGCTGCTACCTGCAAATCACTAGACCTTGCTCACCATTGTAGATCTCTAAAAGAAGCCATGCACATCCGTTGACTAAGATCATACAAACACAAAGAACCCTTCTGATTCTCCAAACCAGTACCCACACTTGGTACTGTGGCACTAGGAGGAACACACCATTGCTCTCTTCTCTCTTAAGGAGCTTATTTTGCTCTCTTACTCTCTAGCACTTGTTTACAATACAACCAATGAGTCTCTTAAATAGATCTCATGCAAACAATAATTAGACACCTAATTACAATAATTAGATCCGCAGCTCTTAGTCTAAAATTGGCTCTTGACATGCAAACACTTGGTTCGTTAGCTAACTGCCCGTAACATACTCACAGTCTGAACCACACAGGTGACTGACGTCAGTTGTCCTTATCAATGCCAGTGACTGTAACACTCAGCAAACACTCTGGAACCTCCCTAACTCCTCCTATTTGCATCTTGGTGAAGCTTTAAGCTCCACAACTTAACAATCTCCCACTTAGAGATAAACAACTACACTTGTACCTGTATCTATACCCCATATAATCTATTTCTTGGCTTGTATCCCTCTTCAAGCTCAACCCTAAAGACCAACCATCACATGCCCTATGATGCCTTTCCTATCATCCAAGTAACCTGCCACATTCAAACCTACATATCCATGTAGTGAAGTCCTTGACCCTGCATAACATGTTAACCTGCTGCTAGTCCCTCTCAGATACCTGAGAATCCATTGAACTACCCTCCAGTACTTCTTCCTCGAATTGGCTCCATAATTTCTAAAAACTCCCACTGCTTGGGAAAACTCAGGCCTACACTAGACCTTATGTGATTTCGAACCCTATTCTTAGCTCTGCTTGAACTGTCCAGCCCTTGGTGTGCTTACCGATTGTGCATCCTGCATCTTGAACCTCACCAACACTTGATTCACATCAGCTCCCACTGGAGACAAAATCTCCATGTCTCTTATGCCAAAGAATTTTGCTGCTCCAAATTCTTCATGACATACCTCTGAACTAACCTTACCTTTTAGCTTAGCAAAACCTTGTATGTACAAACCTGCTAGCAAATGTACCATCCACATACAGTAACTGGATAATGTCGTGACTCATCATCCACCTAATAAGAACAAACACAATAGTTACACTGACGTTGACTAAATCCCTACTTTTTCATCCACCTGTCAAAACCTGTACCACTATCCTGTAGCTTCCTCAAGACCATATACCTTGGCATTCCATCTCATGTATCCATCCACTCTCTTCTTTAACTTGGGAATCCATCCATCTCTCAGTGCTTTCTTCTAGCTGACAACTCTACCAACAAATACTTGTTTGGTTCTTCTCCAAGGACTCACACTCCTCATCCATGCTAAGCTCCCACTATATCTAGATTCTACTTGCATTGCCTCTTCACATCTTCCTAGTTCTCAACCATCAGTAAGCAACAAGTAATATAAAGAAGGTGAACAATGAATATGAGGTTCACTTACCCTTTCTGACCTCCATATGGATGTTTGAGACCTTTTTGATAGCTTGTTATTTGCCCAATATCTATTCCAGTGACTGATCTCGGCCATCTCCCAATCTACTCTCGATCGACATCGGTTCCCCGTGACTGACTCTGTCTGCCGACGTCGATCCCTTGACCGACGTCGATGTACCTGTTGCTGACATCGGTCACTGTATGACTGACATTAGTTCCTGCTTCCCGACACCACTGACTTTGTTGATCTACACATGACTGACATCGGTGCCTGTCTGTTTAATGTTGGTTCCTCCTGACCGATGCCGGTATTTGTGTTCACCTGTGAGTGATGAATTTTTACCCGCGAGCTCATTTTGGGTCAAAACCCTTGTCCATATCAACATAGCCTTGCTTAGAATAATTTAGTCCTCTCAGCTAATCTCTATCCGTCATCTCCTCCATGAACACCAAGGCTTTCCAGTTCTTAAGTTTGTCAAAGACATCTGTCTTCCACTTCAGAACACGCATTCCCCTCCTACATATGTAACCAAACTTACAAAGCCACATCTCTATAATAGAAGGTGAATCAATAATATAAGTAGATAGGTAAAGGATACCTACTTTCTTACCACCATCTAATTCAAGTGCATCCACTGTGAGAGTTACTGTGCATCTCTCATCACCTAAATTTCCTAAAGAAATTAGACTCATCTCCAAGACTGGTAGCTGCATGACCTCATTCAACACCTGTATGTTATCCGTCTACAATTTTAGCTTCACTTCCCCTTTGCCAATCATTTGACAAGGCTCTCCAGCTCTTAAATAAATCTCTCCAAAGTCTCCAAAGACATACCCATGAAAAGATGCTCTATTTCGGGCTGCATGAAAAGAGGCAAAAGAATATGTAAACCAAGATTCTACTTTATCTTAAACATCCTGTGCAACATCCCCTGCAACATCTGCTCCTCCCTATTGATCTGCAACCAACCAACAATCTTCTTTTCCCTACTCTTTCTTTCCATCAATCAGACCATTCATGCTATTCAGTTTCTCCATTTGTAGCTTACTTTCTTCTACCATTGCTATACTCCCACTCAATCTAAAACCCCTGAGAGTGACCCATAATCAACAAACACTAACCAGATCTAAAACCACCTATTAGTAACCCAACCAAAAGCTCTGATACCAACTTGTCAGGATCTTGCTCCTCAATTAGAGCACATATGATTAATTCTTGTATTAGCAACTAAACATGGAATTATACCAGAATCAATAAGTAACTAGAAATATGAAACAACACAGGATTTGAGAGACAATACATAATTGTATTAAATACTCAGAAGAAAATACAATAAAGAAGATGCCACTTCTTCTTCCACCTCAAAGGCTCGCCACACCTTAAGACCTTCTTCTCTCTCTCTCTCTCAGTCCCAACAATCAACTCAAATATAGAATTGATGTTCACCTCTCCAACCAGTCAGTAACAATGCTGCTAGTACACCAAGTACACAACCGTACTCCAAATAGATCTCCTGCTCTCTACTGCTACCTGTAAATCACTAGACCTTACTCACCATTGTAGATCTCCAAAAGAAGCCATGCACATCCGCTGACCAAGATCATACAAACACAAAGAACCCTTCTGATTCTCCAAACCAGTACCCACACTTGGTACTATGGCACTAGGAGGAACACACCATTGCTCTCTTCTCTCTGAAGGAGCTTATTTTGCTCTCTTACTCTCTAGCACTTGTTTACAATACAACCAATGAGTCTCTTAAATAGATCTCATGAAAATAATAATTAGGCACCTAATTACAATAATTAGATCTACATATTTTAGTCTAAAATTGGCTCTTGACATGCAAACACTTGGTTTGTTAGCTAAATGCCCGTAACATACTCGCAGTCTGAACCACACAGGTGACCGACATCGGTCTCTATTTGCTTGGGGGGTGCTGACACTGGCCGACTTATGACCGACGTCGGTTGCCTTCTATCTGTACCCTACCAAAGTCAGTTGTCTTGACTGACATTGATGACTGTAACACTCAACAAACACTCTGTAACCTCCCTAACTCCTCTTATTTGCATCCTGGTGAAGCTTTTAGCTCCAAAACTTAAAAAGAAGTCTAAGTTATTGTTTAAGTGTGGGATCTATTTATAGACCCATTGGCATGTATTGTAAGGTGTGCTAGATAGCCAGTGTGCTAGTTAGAGTTGAGCAAGTGTAGCTCCTTCTAGTTCCACATATGAGCAAATAGAGGAAGGCAAGGTAGATCCTTCCAATTGTAAGAATAGGGTGATCTACAGGTTGTTGCAAGATCAGGGAGAAGTTCTACATGTGTAAGTAAGATCATTTGAGTTGTAGGTTGTTGCAAGTTCATGGGAGATCTACTTGAAGTAATTTGAGTACTTGTGTACTGGCAGGGTTATTACTGACTGGTTGGAGGTGAACACCAATTCTGTGTGTGAGTTGTGTGTTGGGACCATTTTTGGTAGGAGAGTGAACTCTTAATTGAGAATTACTGGGAGCCCTTGAGGTGTGGGAAGCCTCTGAGAGGTGGAAGAAGAAGTGGCATCTTCTTTATTGTATTTTCTTTGTGGATGAGTATTAATACAAGTTTGTGTATTGTCTCTCATATTTTGTGCTATTTGTGAATTCTAGTTACTTGTTACTTCTGGTTAATTCCACATGTTTAGTTGCTTATACAAGGTAATCATATTGTGCTCTTTCTGAGGAGCAAGATCCTGACTAGTGGAATCATAGTTTGTTGTTCTTGGTTCCCCATCAGGGGTCATATTAGAGGTGTTTGATATGTTGAAATGTAAATAAATTTAGTTGGATGGTCTAAACCACAAAAGAATAGGTGAGCCTACTAGGCAAGGATTAGGCCTAATGCCCAAAGAAGAGGTCATTCACATTTTTGGACTTATAAATGAAATAAAACCTATTGGAACATGTTATTAATGTCAGTAAAGTTATTATAAAACCTAAAAATTATATGGGAAGTCATAAAAAACCATTTTTGAGCTCAAAACCCACTCAAGCATACATGAAAAGAGAAAATGAGCTCGATAGGTCAAGTTCAAATGCTCACATCTTTTTGAAGGGTTTGCATGGAGGATAGAGGAGTTTAGGGATGTTTATGAAGGTATTTAAATATGAATTTTTGGATTTTTTTGACAACTTAAACATCAAGTTTTTATGAATGAACCTTAAGAGGTCAAATAGGCCTAAACCATTGTTAAACCCTTGCAAGGACTAGTTTGGAGAAATGAAGCTAGAGATAAATTATAATGGAACCTTTTGAATATGAAACCTATTTAAACTTGTAAATTACTCCTTAAAGATAATATTCATGCTTTTTGGTTGTATGTAATTGTATGAATGGGGTGAGAAATAGGGTATTTTTTATGTTGTATAGGTTCTAGGAGGAGTATAAAGCTGAAAAAAACTATGGGAGAAATATTAAGATTTTTTATAACTCTCCATGTTAATTTAATTCCTAAAAAAAATCCTAAGTTCCTAAAAAATAGCTCTCATCTCAGCTAGTCAAAATTGGCACATTAGACAAGCTAGTGAAAAGTGTGAAAACTCTAAGTGAAAGTGATTTCAAGGTGTCCTTGATGATTATAAGTCCATGGAGGGTATTAAATTTTTTAATCCACTCCATTTCATGTATTTTCATTGGAAAATATATCCAAATTTGAGGATGAGTGTGCAAGGTGCATGAATGAGGATTTTTTTGAACACAAATGATGATAGCTCATTTTGGGAAGGTTATAGATGACCAAGCCTATAACCAATGCATGAAGAGACATGTGTGAAATACTTACCCTTAATTAAAATCATTAGACCTATCCATAATTAGTTTTTGGACATTAAAATAGGTTTAAATTATGAAGGCAATTTTCTGAGCTAAAATGAGGAATCTTATGCCACTTTTCATAAAGTTTATGAGTTGGATTGACACTCGATATTATTGACCTTGCATGGTTCATAAAATATCATATTATAATGATTTAGTAACTCATTCTATTAGCTTGAAAAGTTTTTTTGTGACCCTTTGACTTCTCTTTCCTCCTCTCTCTCTCAAGTTCTATAATAACTAGCCATTTTGGCCATTATACTTAATGCTCCACCTAAGTATGGTGAAGACCTACTAAAATGAATACCATTTGATCAATAAGAATACTGATTTTTACTTCTTTCATGACTATTCATAGTGTGTTCAATTGGATGATGAATCTTGTTTAGTGAAAACTGTGGATTCCTTAGCATGTTATTTCATTCTTTCACCTATTTTTAGCCTCTTCTTGCAATGCATGTGAAGTGTTCTAGGAGATTTCAAGGTTTGAATGAGTTATTATATTCAATAATGCCATTAAAGGCCCCTTGTATAGTCCTCCTAGCATAAGGCATTCATCCATAACCTCATAATGTAACATTGATGTGAGAAGACATAGATTGAAGAAGTGTATGTTCAATTTATCCTTTGTTCTCATGTGTAACATGCTATTGGTTGGAATTCATCATGTTATTTGATGTATCACCTCCCCTATAATAGTTTAATTTCATTTATCTCTCTCCCTTTTCACCCCAAAATTTTATGTGTAGTTATAATCCAAAGTGGCACATCAAGGGAGCTATCCCTAACTAGAGATTCACCTCATATTTAGCCTACCCGCAAGCTTAGAGGTGTTTCCATTATGTCACTTAGATGAGGAGAGATTTAAAATCTCCTTAAAGGGTGTAAATTCAATTGAAAATAGTTTTTGGCATGCTCGATGGGATTTTTGGTCTAAGAAGTTGAGAGATTTTTAGTGTTGTCTCTCAACAACTAGCCTTTGGAAGCATCTATCCAAGCATCAATGGTGAATCCAAAGATATATAATCTATTCAAGTAGCCTAGGTTATCTTTTGAATATTTTTTGTAACATTTTGATTTGTGTTCTTGCTTTCAATAAAGATGCTTGGTTAATTTTGGTATTGAGAACTATTTTACACACGTTGGTGAGACTTTTCAAGCCTGTGTCATCCCCTATCAATATGAACAAGTTATTAATCATCCTTGTCATGAAGTGCACCGAACTTGTCATGAAATGTACCAGTTTTACAATCATCCTTCTCCAAATATTTATAGCCACTTCTCAAGTCAATTTATTTCCACCTTCAAGAAGACTCTTTTAGGCTATGAGAGGTACATTTTGGATCTTAATACTCTAAGAGGATGTGGTCAAGAGGTTCATAGGAATATTATTCATAATGTGAGAGATGCATTAGAGCTATTCAAAAGAGAGTGGGTACCTATTGAGAGATCCAATTGGCAAAGGCTCATAAGTGAGATGCTTGATGTGAGTGGTCTAGTTTCTTCCTTCGAGGATAGGCTAGAAGTTCATGAAAGGTAACCACACCAAACCTATCATCATTCATATCCACTTCCCCAAGTTTACTATCAGTCATATTTGATCCCTACTTATGAGCCTAATCAAACATATCAAAGTTGTCCTTCCGCCAATCAGTTGGAATAGAAAGTTGAGAAGGAAAACCTTGTGTTTGAAGCTAATCTTGATAGGCAGATTGAGTTGATATATATGCATATGAATTGGTCCATATTAGTAGCAAAGGAAGTGTAATTCAAGCCCATATTTTCCTCTCACATTAAATCCCCACCACCTCAAAAAGAGACTCATAATCCTAATACCCTAAGTTGGAATAAGATAGTGGAGTCATGGGGAAAGAAAGAGGAGAAAAGTATTGAAAAAGTGTGTGAAGTTGAGAAGGAGCTTGATCCTATACAAAACACTCCCACCCTTCCTTAAGAAAAGACTTATAATCCTAACATCCTAAGCTAGAGTAATATAGTGGAATCATGGGGAAAGAAAGAGGATGGAAGTTTGGTTGATAAGGAATGTGAAGTTATGAATGAAGTTGATCCTTTACAAGTTCCTCCAACTATTCCCAAAGAAACTTATTGTGTTCCATGTTATACCTCATGCATTATTTTTCCTCATGCAGACTCATATGAACTTCAAGAAATACTTTTCCAAGACAACCTAGCCAAGCAAATTAAAGAGTTAGAGGCAAAGATGAGATTGTTAAGTCAAGGTGTGATGGAAGGTTTAGACCCAAAAGAAGATACTATGCCTAAACACACCCCATCCACCCTTCCTCAAGAGAGTCCTCAAGATAAATCAGATGTGGATGAAGTAATTTTAAAGTGTAAGGAAAAAAATCAAGTTGTTTTAGCCCAAGTTATACCTCCCCTTCCTTAAGAGCTTCCAAAAGAATCCTCTCCACTTCACTCTCAATCTAATTTTGAGTTATATGTGCCACCTCTACTATCTAGTTCATCATGTCCTCACACCATCACCATTTTCCTTGATGGAACTATGGTATGGGAACCTAAATAGGAGTAGTTGGTTGACAAAAAGTTAGAACACTTGCTTGAAGAAAGACTAGCTCTTTGGTAGCCTTATTAGATTAAGTCACATGACTTCAAAATGCCTAGTCTTGGAATCACAAAGAAGGAGATGGAAGATATTATAGCCCTTGAAAAGAATTATCAGATTATGAAAATTGAGACACAATTTTAAATCCCTTAAGAGATCCTAAGTGTCGAATAAGAGGTGAGTGGTGTTAAGTCTTATTTTTTGGTTGATAGAATGCTTTTCTTATGTTGAAGAGGAAATCTTGGATGAAATTATTTTAGACTGTAAAGAAGAGGATGAAGGAGCTTATCTTGTTTTTCCCCTTCATGATGCTGATAAAAAAGAATATGAATACTTGTGGTAGAATTTCAAGAACATTTTCAATGAGTTTGAGTTTCTCAAGGGGTATACTACTTATTTAGAGCTGATTATAAGTGATGATGAGCAAGATGACATTATTTAATATGTCATAGATGATCAAGAAAAAAATCTTAAGTAGCCTTTGGATGACTTTTTTGAGGTCATTTAAGTAATATATAATCCTCTTCAAGGAGGCTATGAGCTAATCACAAATGGATAAGGAAAATTTGGCACTCAAGTAAGTATGCAAAGGAAAAACATCCTTTCAAATATGTCCTTTCAAGAAACATATGCATTTGATGATGACATGTTTGAAGTCTTCAAGATAGGATATCATCTTCTCAAGAAGTTGGAAGAAACACATCAAATTTGGAAGGATGGAATAAGCTCCTAATGGACTCAATATTTTAAGGAATAAGAAACCAATCCTCTTGAAGCCATGCCTACAAAGAAGATGCAAGTTGACCATGAGATGAAGAGTGGGCAATAGTATGAGGCATGTGAGAAATTTTAAGAGGAGTATATCTATGTTGGAGACATATTTTAGGATGATCTACTTGAGATCAAATCAAGTGAAGTGCCAAGGAATATGTCTGATCTAAAAAACATCCAATCTAAGGAGAAACATGCTTGGCATTATGATTCATCCCATCATGAAGATGATTCAAGGAATTTTACTTTTAATCTTGGAAAGGAGGTATGCTTAGTCTCTAGTTGTGCATAATAGTTTGTTTTTAGACTCTCTGTAGTCATATAAAATTTAAAATTTGGTAAATTGACTGTGGATAATGACACCCAACCCTTAGGTCCCTCTTGCTTGCTCTCATGACCCTCATAGGCATGTTTTCACTGATTCCCAGATATTCATAACCTTCCAAGCTTGATAGTATCTATTCCATACCCATTTTTCCATGAATAATCCATCCCATAGGTCTTTTTATCTTAGGACAATAGCACCACACTTAGACTATAGTGCCAATGTAACTCCTATCTACTTTTGGTGCTCTTGTCCAAGTGTATTTTTAGCCCCAACATTCAGTTTTTTTTGGTTCCCCATCCTTCTCCTTGTTATCATAATGTGAGTAAATTCATCCCATGACCAATAGATCCATATAAAATCCCATTCAAATATCATTTGAAGAGGGTTGAAAAATATCACTAAGCAAGTAAGACTACTCAAGCAATCTTACCTATTCTCTGCATACATCCAACCCATCCACTTACAAGCTTATTCAAATCCTTACACCAATACCTAGCCACCTCAAGTACATATATTTTATCATTCTTAATATTCATACACTAAATTTCATAAATCACATCAAGTGGGAGAACGAGATATGGATTGATCCCTCTTCAGAGTATTGTTATGTAGGTAACATGCCCACATAAGGGGTGTGGATACATGTTCAGTAAATATTATACACACTAACCCCCCTCTTTCTCAAAATTGGTTAAAGCATAATGGAGCATAGGGTTTTAATAGAAAATGCACTCTATAAGGAGCTATACAGGCCTCTGGTTATCAAAACTTCATAGACAAGGTCACATAGACATAGCGAAAAAAACCCAAAAAGCTTAGATCCTCAGGACAAAAGTGGTAGAGGTGGAATAAAACACCAGTGCCACTCCTGCCCATATTCAATGCTCTTATCCAATCATAAAATTAAGGTCAAATCTTAGTTTGCAATAGTGTCCCAATCTTGCATAGTGAATATTAGACCTTACCTTAGCTGTATCAGTCAGTTTCTAGCTAAGTCTTCTTTTCCATCTCTTATTAATATTCTTAAAAAGATCAAAATTGTAATTTAATTTACATAAATTAGTAGCTTAATTATTTTATATTTATTTACTAATTTTACTACTCAACCCCTTTAACTAAATTAGGAATAATACACTAATATTCCTAAAAAGGTGAAATCACTCCCCTAAGTGCCTTAAGCATATGTGTGTGTGTATTTTTATTCTGTTTTCTTGTTTTATGTGTCCTTACTTTGTGTGGTTGAGGTAATCAAGTTTTTTTATCTTGATCAAATCCTATGGTCAAATTACTTTTTTTAATCTCAGACTTCATATGACTCCCTAAACCTAATAGACTAATAAGACTATTTGTCTAGTTAGTATAGTAGGCATACTACCCCTATGAGTCACCAATATGTTGACCAAATTTTACTTTCAAGTTAAATTAGGGCACACTAGGTAAAAACTTGGTATTTATGTGTTTTAAGGGGTCTAACATTATGTCAAAAGGTGTTTTATAGGCTAATTGATGTCATTCAATGTTATACTAGCCTTGGTCCTTAGTATTTTTAGTTCGTATATCATTTTTGGATAAGTGTGAAGGTTTCAAAACATGATTTCACATCCCATGTGTCCTTAGAGGTCTTAAGTAACTGACATAACTAAAAATTGGTAGGTTCATCAGAAGAAAAGGTAGTTTTATTGAGAAATAAGAAGAAAATGACACTTATACAACTCATTGGGAAGTGTGACACATGGGAAAATCTCATGGAACATCCCTTAATATTCCTAAAACACATCCCAATGTTTTATTTTATTTGAAAGTGCCATTTTGGCCTAAAACCATTCTCCTCCATCTTTGCTTTCCTAGACATGCAAAAGTGACTTTCAGGTTTTAGCTTAATATAAACATCTAAGAAGGTTTTAAGTCAAATTATTATTGGAGGTTTTATTATACTTATATACTTTCATTTAAATATAATTATTTTGAATAATGGTGGCTTATGCTTCAAGAACCATCCTCATGAAGCTGACTCTTTTTTATGCCTACTTATCTATGTACCCTACAGGTTTTGCTCTTGTTTGGGTAGGTCTGTACAATAAAATTGAAAATATTGGCTATATATGATGTTTAATCTTGTATTTCATGTTATCCATGATTTTTTTCACATTGGGAGTTTATTTGATGAGCCAACCAACTTAGTTTACAAGGAGGAGTGAAGGAGTGGAGTTGTAGTAATTTATTCCAATTACTAGTGTTTTATCTTATGTTATGGTTTAAAAATAAAGTTAATTCATGAATTAATACTCATAGATATCTTTTATTCATCTTAAATTCCTAATCCATCTTCAAAATCCACTTTAAGAGCCAAGAGAGAAAGTAAATGCATAAAATGGTCATCTCCAACAGTTGTACAACCCACCATTTCATGGAGGAACATAAAAAATGTGTATAAACATACTCTAATGTTTATAGGGTCAAAAACATGTTTTTTCATCATTTTTAATAAGTTTTAAGTGGTTTGGAGCAACTAGATATGCAAGAAATGGTCTTGGAGCAAGCTTATGACATTTTGGGACAATTTCCCAAAATTGTCAAAATAGAGGTCCATGCCCTTTTTTGGATGTCCTTATACATGATTTCATTGAGTTTCAGGGCCTCTAAGTTCATTTTTATTCAATATATCACATTGGCCTATCATATTGAAAAATAAGGGAGGTTATTGAGTTAGAAAGATTGGTTTTCTTAAGCCCTCAAGTTGCTCTTCAAGACATTGAAATCACTCAGTGTTATCTACAACCATGTGAGTCAAGTTCACCTCCCAAACCAATGAAATGAGTTCTAATGCATAATAATAGGGTGAGATGGTCCAATTGAACTAATAGACCTATAATTTCTATGGAAATCATCAAGGAAGAGAATAAAAAGGGTATTTTGCATTCATCAAGGTGGAACGTTCGTACACAGGCCTAATGAGTATCCACAGCTAGCCCAAGGCTTAAACAAGAGAAAGTGTTTACTTTACAAGGCATGAGGGATAATGGCATGCTTAAGAGGTCTTAGAAATAGATGATGCTTCTAAATGTTTCACAAGTTCTTAGATAGTAGAGTAAGATCACTTCAAGTTGAATTAGCTTGTAAGGACAAAAATAAACACCTACAATCACTGCCTCCTTAAAAGCCTAACTCAAGATTGCAAGATTGGACCTTGTTCTCATGATTGGTATAGTTAATAATAGTTAAAAAGACAATTTTTGACCTAATAAACCATAAAAATGGAAAAAATGTTGTTCTTTGGATCTCTCATTAACCTATAGGTGTCTTTATAAGAAATGAACAATTACAACCAACTTTCAATGACTAAGACAAACAATGACCTAAGAAATGAGTTTTGATGGTGTTTTAGCCATAAAAAGCAAGTCCAAGGTGAATTCAGATGTTAGGTGATTATTAGGATTAATGGGAAGTCTTCCAACACCATGGCTAAGGCTCAAGTAAGCAAATGCTCACCTACAATAGTCAAGAGGTAGAGTACAATAGTCAAAAGGTAGAGAGAGCTACATTTATGAATTCAAAGGGCCTATAAAGGATAAAATAAAAGTTAACATGGTGAAAATACATGTGAAAAATACTTAGAGTCATGTTGATATTCATAGCTCTTAGTAATAATAATCAAGCTTACCTTGACCTCTTAGGATCTTATATACACCTACAATTTGTTCACAGTCATGACAAGGTGAAGAAAATAATGTGCCCTGTAAAGCATGAAAAGGTTGATAATAATTTGAGATGGTTAATTATATTAGATAGTGATGATTTACCTTTAAAAAAATATATCTTCACCTATAAGTCTTTACATCTTCGAACATAGTTGACTGTGTTTGACCATCACAAACAATGAGCTAGGAAGTAAGGAATAAAGGTTTCCAATGTGTAGACATGACCCCAAATTATTCAAAACAAGCATGAAATGATTATAATATACCATAAAATTATATATATACATTTTATCAAGATAAAGAGACATTTATACCTATAGGTACAACATTTTAAGGTAAAACATAGTCAGGAAATTATACTCAGTAGTGATTGAGTCAAGGTATATGAGGAGTATATAATAGGTTTGGGGAATAAGTGAGGTTTGGAATGAATTAATTGAAACAATTATAATATCCCAAAGATTTAATTATGGACATATAATAGACAAAGATCCCTAAGAATGTAGTTCATATTCCACACCAACAAACATTTCACAGTTTGCCTATATACAGTTTATCTTAGGTTTTCCACAAGTTGGAGGAGTAAGAGACCTAAAAAATGGTTGAAAACTTATGTATAGAATTTTTATGAATTTATGAGGATCATAAAATATTCAAATTTATCTATGGAAATAGGGGAGTTCCCTTTATTTTGTCTTAGATAGAGGGCACTCCTTTACGAGGTCAAATTGGCAGACTTGGAGAATGAGGACAAAAGAGTAGACTAAAAGCTAAAAGAGCCTTGTAGGAAGGTGTGAAAATTTTTAAAACACATAAAAAAAATATTTTAAATGAATAAAATAGGGAATAATTCTTATATAGAGGGTCTAAAACTTCAAAAGAGCAAACATGCTCATGAGGTAAGGGTATGCCTAGAGTCCAAACAAGGGGTCAATTTCAATTATAGCTCTAATTAATTTTTTTAATTAGTTATGTCATGCATGTGGGGTCATATTATAGGTTTTTGAGCTATTTAAATTCAAATAAACTAAGTTGGATGGTCTAAACCATAAGAGTGTAGGTAAGTCTACTAGGCAAGGATTAGGCCTAATGCCCAAAGAGGAGGTCATCCACACTTTTGGCCTTATAAATGTAATTAAATCTATTGAAACATGTTAATAAGGGAAATAAAGGTATTATAAAACCTAAAAATTTTAGGGGAAGCCATAAAAAGCCATTTTAAGCACAAAACCCACTCAAGCGTGCAGGAAAGGAGAAAAGGAGCTCGATAGGTCAAGTTCAAATGCTCACATATTTTTGGAGGGTTTTCATGGAGGTAAAAGGAGTTAAATTATGTTTATTAAGGTATTGAACTATGAATTTGTGGATTTTTTGGAAAATTCAACATCAAGTTTTTATGAATGAACCTTAAGAGGTCAAACATGCCTAAAACCTTGTTAAACCCTTAGAAGGACCAGTTTGGAGAAATGAAGATAGAGATGAATTATAATGGAATATTTTGAAATTGAAACATATTGGAAATTTTATAGGACTAATTAAATATACTCCCCATGCTTTTTTTTTGTATGGACTTGTATGGATGGGGTGAGAAATAGGGTATTTTTGACCATTTTTTGTGTTGTGTAGGTTCTAGGAGTAGTCTGAAGATACAAACAAATTAAATAGAAATATTAAGAATTTTTATAACTATAAATGTTAATTTAATGACTCATAACAACTCATAAATACCTCAAAAAGAGATCTCATCTCAGCCAATCAAAATTGGCATATTGGAAAAGCTAGTGAGAAGTGTGAAAACTCTAAGTGAAAATGATTTCAAGGTGTCCTTGATTTTTTTAAGGAAATTAAGGTTATTTAAAATTTTAATTAACTCCATCCCATAATTTTCATGGGAAAATAAATCCAAATGTGAGGAAAAGTGTGTAGGGTGCATGAATGAGGAGTTTTTTGAACTATAGATGATGATAGTTCATTTTGGGAAGTTTTAAGATGACCAAGCCTAAAAAAATTCATGGAGAGGAATGTATAAAATAATTCACATAAATTAAAATCATCATACATATCCCTAATCATTCTTGGGATGTTAAAATATTTCTAAATTATGAAGGCAATTTTTTGAGCCAGAATGGGGAATCTTATGCCACTTTTCATAAAGTTTATGATTTGGATTGACACTTGGGATTCTTGATCTTGCATGGTTCATGTAATATCATATTATCATGCATGATTAACTAATTATTTCATCTTTAAAAGTGTCCTTGTGACCCTTGGACTTCTCTCTTCTCCTCTCTCTCAAGTTCTATAAGAACTAGCCATTTTGGCCATTGTACTTTATGCTCCACCTGAGTATGGTGAAGCCTTCATAAAATGCATAAAATTTGATCAATAATATTACTTATTTTTACCCCTTTCATTAATATTCATTGTGTTTTCAATTGGATGATGAATCTTTTTTAGTGAAAACTATGGATTCCTTAGCATGTTGTTTCATTCTTTCACCTAAACCTCTTCTTGTAGGGCATGTGAAGTGTTCTAGGTGATGTGTAGGTTTTGGTGAGTTATTATACTCAATATTTTCATTAAAGGACTCTTATATAGTATTCCTATCCTAAGGAATTCATATATAACCTCATAATGTAACATTGATGTGAGAAGACATATATTGAAGAAGTGTATGTTTAGTTCGTACTTTGTTATCATGTGTAACATGATATTTATTGGAATTCATCATGTTATTTAGTGTATCACATCACTTAGAATATTTTTATTTTATTTCTCTCTCTCCATTTTCACCCCCAAATTTTAGGTGTATTTGCAATCCAAAGTGGTACATCAAAGAAGCTAGCCCTATCTAGAGATTCACCTCATTCTTAGGCTACCCACAAGCCTAGAGGTGTTTCCATTGTGCCACTTAGACGAGGAGAGATTTTCCATCTCCTAAAAGGGTGAAAATATAAGTGATAATATGTATGTGATCCTATATTGAATTTTCCCATATATTTCATGATAATGTGCTCCATGAATCCATGTTCTTTCAATATGGCATCCATATGATATCATCTTGCCTCATAGTCTCTAATGATAGCTATAGGAGATCCATCAAACCATATGATCATGATCCAACCTCTTCAATAGAGGTATGAAATATTAAATTTTATATAGTAGTAATTCAAGTATGTACACATGAAATCTATTACATATCAAGCATGTGAGAAGTGTGATTAGAAGCATAGTCTCTTGTCCTCGATCGATCATTACATAGGAGTCATGTGTGAATTTCAACCATATAATAGCTACCATATCATACTCCATGCCTTGTTTAAAAGTATATTGACATAAGGCTATAATATATCATGTCACATTCCAACTTATGACACAACACATGCATGATTACTAAGGTGATGATGGCCTTATGGCTATTTGAAATGCCATACATATAGAAGTTGAAGAGTGTCATGATAAACTTTTGTTGATAATACCAAATAGACTCTATGGTCCATCAAGACAAGTTATGACACTTTTTTATGAACCCAAGTGCATTTAAAATCATGGGAGTGTCATTTATCAACAACCCTAAAAACAAATTTACATCCACTATGTTGATAGTCACCTCCACTATGTCCCCAACCACCTCCCACCTAAATGTGGCCGTGACCCTCTCTAAACACCATATAAACATTTTTACTAGATCTATGCTAAGACTAACCTGACACTTCTCCATGATGCCTCTAAATCTTAGGATAATCAAACATGTTCTATCCATGTATGTAATCTTAGATAGTAGATATGGTATATAGATTATGACTATGCTCCTCCATAGTTATTTTCACATCTATATAATTCCAAAAAATAGTACCCAATAATATTTTTCTAAAAAATATAAAATCAAATTAAAAATTTCATTAAAAATTGCAACATAATTAAAATTGGTCTTTATTTCTATTATATTGAACATTTTAGTTCTTCTCTACTACATAAACCATACCAATACAATATTAGTGATCTAGTTCATTCATATAACATTGGCCTAATACATATTGTATGATCCATGTCATATTTTTCCTATAATATTGGTAATACATGTATGGTATCAACCATACAATTTAACTTCTATATAACTAATCTCTATTGTACAATATCAACAATTTTTATCACCTATTCTACTATATTATAAGCCATTTATGGTACTAGACAATATAAATATTTTGACATCATATCTACATCACCCATACCATATGGTATTGTCAAGGGTCATGATTTTATATTTCTTAACCATATTGGCTTGGTTGATACATTTGCCTAACAGTGTCATATATTCCCTTGGCCCTAATGAATACCCATGCCCATAAATTTGACACTCGGTTTTATACCTATGACCCATAAAAAATTTCTCTATATTTTTATGCTATTTGAGGAAATTTATACTACATGGGTTTGCCTTAGTGCATAGATTTCCCAAATCTACTCTATTTTAAACTATTTACCTAATCAAATAATAAATGCATTACCTACCTATATGACTCATGTGACACCTCCATGGAAACCTCCCATGTGTCTACCTCATCATCCTTTTGCCATAATCTATCATTGTGACATTAATTATTGTCTATACCTATAGGTTTCCAAAAAAAGAAAATAAACAAATGATTAATCTTTTGGAATATCTATACCTCACAAGTAAAATTTAAAAATTTCCTACTATTTACCTCTATATTTTGTATTTTTATAATATTTTTGTTTTTAGAAGTCCTTTTTATGAACAAAAAAGCATTAGATCGTAGAGAGGTAAGGATTTTTTTAGTATGAACAAATAAATTCTAGATATTTGTAATTTTTTCTTATTTTTTAGGTTTGCTAGTTGGGATTCCAAATTGGCACCTTCTATTAGTTGCATTACATGCAACATAATATCTAAAGTTGATAATGTAAGTGAAGGTAGATCTCACTTTGACTTCTAGAATTTCCTACTATGATTTCTTACTGCTATGTATCTTTCTCAAAGCACCATCCCACATTACACTATTATGACATGTGATGAGATTAAAGTGGGGCATATGTATACACCTAATATTTTTAATATTAATGGTTTTAATGATGATTTTTCTTGCAAGAATAATTAGTGCATCAATTTTCCTTAGTGAAAATCTGAAAGAGTCCACCAAAAAAGAGTTGGGGGCAACTCATGGTATTTTGTGAGATATGTTTGCATACTAGTTTGTCATACTTTCATTGTTACCTGCCTAACCTATTTGAGTCTCTTCCCATATCCTTATGTTTAATTTTTATAGCCACCATATATTCCTACTATACCAACTTGGGTTATATTATTTGTTTCCTACCTATTTATCCTTGTATTATATCAACTATCTAATATAATTATAAGTTTATCCCTATCTTCCGAATTATATTAGTTTAGATGGTAAATTTATGACCCAACTAACATCCCATTTAGCTATATTAATCTATACAATACCATTAAATTATAATTAATGGTTATTTTTAGGTTTGGATATGTATATATAGGGGTAATATTATTATTCAAAAACACACAATACTCATATGCTTTTCTTGCACTTACAGTTTTGCCCTTAAGTAGTAAAAGGAGAAGTTAGAGGCTAAAATATTATTTGTAGAGGTCAAGACTTACTCAAGGTATTATAATCTCAATAGGAATGAAATAAGGAGGTTACACAACATTTTGAGTCCCCAACTAATAACATATGTGTCTTATTCTCTCTATTTTAGATCTTCATCCTACAACATTTCTTACATAATGTCACTAGAGCCAAGGGGGAGATTGATGCACCTAAAATTCAATCTAAAAGTAAATATCTCTATCCTTATTATATTTAACTTATTTAATTAGTATATACATCTATTTTTATTATTTTTATATTACAATTTTTTTCGTCCCTACTTAAGTTCTGCTTATATCAATATGCTAGTATAGTTAGGGTGCTTAGGCTTACCATTATAAATTTAGGCTACATATACTAAACTTATGGTCCACCAATGATCCATATACTTATTATTTAATTTAGTTTCTATTTTATATTTGGGTTAACCTTATTCATCAGTTAATTTCATGGGGTTTCATTATTATATCCTTGAGATTTATTTGTTTCCATTTTTATATCATTGATTTATAGTGGGATCTAGTTAGAGCCATACCCCATATCTTAGGCATATTCTTTAGATCATTATATCTTTGACATTAATCTTAGATTAAAATTTTATAGATATACATCCACCATAAGCATAATCTAAATACCATTCAAGTATACATATGATATATGTTATGATTTCTTGTTTCTATCCTTATTTATAGATAGAAAGAGGATTGTTATGTTGGTCATCCTACCCTACACATACATTATATATACTAGGTTCTTTTATTTTTATATCTTACTATATTGGGGAATATTTGTTTCCCTTTTGGGGCCTATTAATTTCCCCTCCTAATTATTATTTCATGCTCACATGGATTACATATTCCCATCATGATTAACATGATGATATATTTTATATCTAATTACATTTGTTGTAAAACTACTTATAATGATTAAAAAAACTAAGTTTAATTTCCTAAGTTATACATGATACATTTAATCCTTTTATTTTTAAATGAGTGATATGTAGGACCATATCTCACCTCAAAATGGGGTATATATCTAGATATTCCATCGTTAATACTAGTTACAAATGATAACTAAATTATTGAGACCAAAATGAATTAACCAAATAAAGAATCATTAGATATTGAAGACACTCAAATTTAACCATTAAGTGCTTCAAAAACTTTTTTCTTGACATCCTTACATTGACTTATTGTCCATTCCGCTAACTTTAAATCTCTATGAGAGCCTTCACTATCATACTTACTATCTTGAAAACACTTAAAATATTACTTTAGAGGTCCTCCCAGTGAGATTTACATAAACAATATACCCACAAAATCAACACAAGTTAGATTTGAGATAGGTTTGAATATTTCATTGAAATTTACTATTTATAGCTCATTTTAATTTCTTAATTTACTATATTTTACTTTTAGATTTTGTATAATATGTAATCTAAATAATATTTCAATATTTTAATTTTTATTAATTTATTTATTAAATAAAAATAACCATTACACATTCTGGTAAACCTAATGTGACCATGTCTTACAAGTTCTTATGTTAAGGATACTATGACCAATAATGAAACAATAATGTCAAAAATATGCTAAATTATGTTCCCAATCTCAAAGGCATATCAATATAAATCATGGTCCATCACATATGCTACAACCTAATATATCTATGCCTTATTTCTCTTTGGGGATTGGATTTAACTGGAAAAGTAAATCTATAATCCTCAAAAGGACACAAATTTATCTTTTCATCCACTAAATATTTTACAAAAAGGAATAAATCTATACTTTTCAATTTACATCAGATGAGGATATTTTCAATTTTTATACTAACACATATTATCACATGATTTAACTTACCTTATAAAATCATAATAGATAATGGTTCATATTTTATAAATAAAACAATAAAAATATTTATGCTAAGTCCAAAATCCATCTTACTTTATCCACTCCTTATTACCTATAAATAAATGGTTAAGCTAAATCAATTGATAAAACAATAAATAAAATCTTAAGCAAGATTATTGAAAAACATGGAATAGATTAGCATAATAAAATCACCTACACTCTTTGGGCATTGTTGGCACCCAATCTTGCACCCTAGAAGAGGGCTGTTTAGGCCTCCTCCAGATTTGGGCAATGTTGAGACATTTCTAGGGTTATGGGTGTGCCTATAAGTGGAAATGAACCTCTAGGTTGAAAGGGTTAACTCCATGTATTAGATTTTATGAAATAAAACTACTAAACTAGTTTGTGTGAGTGAAAAGAGTCAAAAGTTTGCATAAGTGAAAATCCTAGTCTAAGATGGTGATACACCAAGAATTAGTTTCCACATGTATGCCCTATACTTATGCATAATATAATAGATTATAGGCTATAACTCAAGCTCTAGAAGTTTCCAACATAAGTATTTAAATGTAGAGACAAAATGAATGAGATCACATAAGGTAAATAACTGGAAAAGACAAAATGTATAGTTTAAAAAAAAGATTACACATGTGTAAAATCTCATACAGCTAGAATGCACTCTACATGACCTATTGAATCAACTTTTGCTTCAAAAAACATGAAGGATAGAGAACATAAGGATAAAACATCACTTGCTATCACTCTATGTATCTTACATGCCTAGGCAAATGTTTAGAACTTAGGAAGAAAATAGACTTATGCTTCTTTGCTCAAAGGCAAGAAAATGGCAAAACATTCTAGTAGGGATTCATAATACTATCCGTGAATGATAAAACAAGAGCCCAAGGGTCCTATTTATAGTAAAAGAGGGGGAGAAGAGAGATATATTGGGCACCAAAATAGAAGCCTCCAAAATGGTTTGTAGTTTCCATCTTGGTGAAATTGATTCTAGCTATATTCTCTTTCAGTTAGAGTTTGTCCTTATCTTTGATTCACCCTCTTGAAATGACCAAGATCACTACAAAATCAATGGTGAGATGACCATCCACAAGAAATGGCTTGTATCATTGAAAAATTAATGGATTCTTCCTGAGAGCTCTCATGTTTTACACTAGAGTCCCAATCGGGTTTTCCAAGTGACTTTACTTCTACTTGATTCTTCAGGTTCTTTGATTGCTTCTACTTGTAAAAGTCATAAGTAAAGCTATTTTAAAAACCTAAAAAGCATTGTCTCTTCATTTTCAAGCTTTTTTATTGCTTTTACTTGTAAAATTCATAATCAAAGCTCTTTAGAAAACCCAATTTGCACTGTCTCTTCTTTTTCGAGCTTTTTGATTTCTTTTACTTGCAAAAGTCATAAGAAAAGCTCTTTGGGAAACCCAATTTACACTATCCTTTCTTAAGACCCTGTTGGGTTATTTGAATGGATTTACTTCCTACTTGAAGACTTTAGGCATGAATTTGATGTCTTATGACATGTCATACCTTTGAATCCCAACAGCTAGTTGGCAACCCTAAATTTGATGTCCTATGGCACATTAAGGGGATCCATTGGGTTTATATTTCAAGAAATTTTCTCAAAGTAATTCCTTTAGACAATTTATTTGAAGGAATTCTTTTGAGGATTTTACCTGAAAGGCAACAACTAGTTCCTTTAATAACCTTTCCCAAAAGACACTTGAAGAAGGCACAAAGTGGCCTTTAAAAAAGTCTGAAGGGTCACTTGGATAATAAAGTGCCCTTTGGAAAAGTCCAAAGGGACACTTGGGCTAAAAAGTGCCCTTAAATTTTTTTTTGAAGGGTCACTTGGAAGCAAAGTTCCCTTCAAAAAATTCCAAAGGGACATTTGGGCTAAAAAGTGCCCTTTACAACTTTTTTGAAGGGTCACTTGGGAGAAAAGTGCCCTTTGAAAAAGTTCAAAGAGACACTTGGGATAAAAAGTGCCATTCAAAACTTTTTCAAAGGGTCACTTGGGAAGAAAATTTCCCTTCAAAAAAGTCTGAAGGGACACATGGGAAAACAAAGTGCCATTTAGAAAAGTCTGAAGGGACACTTGGGCTAAAAAGTGCCCTTCAAAACTTTTCCAAAGGGTCACTTGGGAAGAAAAGTGCCCTTCAAAAAAGTCTGAAGGGACACTTGGGCAAACAAAGTGCCCTTCAAAAAATTTTGAAGGGACACTTGGGGGGGAACATTATCAATACCATTTCATGTTTTTCAATTATTTTTTCTTGCAAAAGTCATAATACTTACTCCTTGGAAAACCTGAAGTCATACATCATTATAAACCCACAAAATATTAGGAGTAATTTGGGTTCATAAACCTAGATTACCTCTACTCATGAAATTTTAACAATTTGAGTCATTCAGAGAACCTGAATTGGTCTTGATAATGTAGTTTAGGTTTATGAGGGCCAAGACTTAACCTATGGAGAACTCAACATACACTACAATGGAGCCAAAACACCTTAGCCTCCTTGACTTACAATTTTGGATCTCTAAAATGACCTATTCTTGCAATTGATGTTTGGATCTCCATGAAAATGGTTGAATAAATTATACTGAGGTGAAATTTGGTCAACATTCTTGGTGATTCTGAGGGGAGACATGCCTACTATGTTAAAGACTAGTCACCTAAATCCTTTCATTGGGAATGGATTCACGCATATAGGCACTTCAAAATGAAACTAAATAAGCTTTGGTTTTAAAAAACACACTAATTGGGTTGATTACATACACAAGGCAAAGATGCACACCAAACAAAGGGAAGGAAAACACAACTGTGCTATAAAGTACTTAGGAAAATAAAAAACAACAAAGTAAAAACACCAAAACAAAGTATATACAAGACATGGATAGTAAGGGTCAAAAGTAAGGCTTCAAATAGATTCCATTCACTAGAATAAGTAGTTCTTATTCATCCATAATAGACAACTGAAAGGAGTTTCTTTACTTGCACTTGCTGATGATGTAAAGACCACTCCACAAGGAATCAAACTTTGTATGTTTGCCTAGTTTTTCTCTATCTTCATCTCATTTCAAGACCAAGTCACATTCTTTGAATATCTTACCCTTGTCCTTTTATCAAAGGATTTATTCATGAGGACTTGATGGTATTCCAAAGATTTGTGTGCATCATCTCTTGCCTCTTTTAGCTACATTAATTCTATCAATTTGAACTCCATGGGAGTGTTTTCAAGTAATTCTAGCTATTGTACAAGTTCCAAGGTAGGGATATCTTGTGATATGGATAGCCTAGCTTCTCTCCCATAGATAAGTACAAAGGGAGAATACCAATTGACTTATTAGGAGTGATTTTATCTGCCCATAAGGCTATCTTCAACTTACTATGCCATACTCTTTGATTGATTTCCAATGTCCTCTTAATGATCTTGATGAGGTTCTTGTTGGTAGACTTAGCCAATCTATTACCTTGAGGGTAGTAGCTAGATGAGGTACTCAAATGAACTCCACTCTTTGATTTCCAATCAAAAGTTTTAACACTTATGAAATCAAGTGCATTATCTTAGATGATGACATGAGGAGATTCAAACCTTGTTATAATGCTATCATATAACTCTAAGATGAAAATTTTCATTTGCTTCCTTAAAAGCAACAACCTCTGCCCATCTTGTGAAGTAGTCTGTGGTAGTCAATATCCATTTGTGTCCAATACTTGATGGAGGGTTGATCATGCCAATGAAGTCAAGGCCCCATTACATGAAAGGCTGGTCTACTTGGATAGGATTCAATGGAAGGGCAACAAGCTTTTGTTTGCCAACAAAGAAAGCACATTGAGGACAAACCTTAGCCCAATGATAATAGTATTTAAAAAGACTAGGCTAATAGTAATCAACTCTCATTATTTTTGTGACTATTGTTCTAAGAGAGAAGTGACCACCATTTACACCATTATGGAACCTTTCTAGTCGCATATCAAATTGGTCATTGTTAATGCATCTTAAAAACACATTTATCACATCCTTCTTAAAGAGAATGCCATCCAAAAGATAATAAGGAATAGATTGAAACCTAAAATACCTTCTTTGAGATTTTTTCAAGCCATTGGGACACTCACCATTTTGAAGAAAACTAATGTTGTCTTGTGTCTAACTTAGATACTACATTTGATCAGCTGGTTGGTCTTGAACTTGATTTAACAAGGCCTTCTCTTTTATGTCTTGAAAATAAAATGCTAAGTTCTCACTTAAACCTCTTCATCTTACTAGGCTAGTTACCTTGATGTCAATGTCATATTCTATCACCTTCATGATCCATCCAACTCTCTTCTCATTGAGATCCCTAATTCGGAGAAACTCCCTTGTGCTAGGATGGGAGACCATGACATGGATTTTTTTGTTGGAAACTATATGCATAAATTTTTTCAAACCTCTAATGATGGTTAAATCTTTATTGTTAACAAAAAAAATCTCACTTCATAATCTTCTAAGCCTTGGCTAAAGAAAGCAATTGGATGCTCAACATCCTCTTCATTATTTTGCATAAACATGGCTGAGATTGTGTCCAGGTTAGCAAAAGTATAAATAATGAACTCCTTAGCAAAATTCAGATTCAAGAGAGTGGGAGAGGCTGTAATTACTTGTTTGATTTCCTCAAAGCTACCTTTACCTTCTTTTGTCTAAGTAAAAACTTGGTTCTTTTTTAGCATGGTTGTGATATGATTTACCATAGTTGCAAAGTTTAGGATCAACCTCCTTACAAAGTTTATTTTTTACAAGAAACTTTGTATCCATTTCTTGTGTTGAGGAAAAGACAAGACTATAATATATTCAATCCTTTCAGGGTTAATAAATAAGCCTTATTTTGAAACAACATGACCTAAAAGCTTACTTACATGGACAATGAAGATGCATTTATTTGGATTGAGGGATGTGCCATACTCTATACACTTATAAAACACTACCTTAGATGTCCCATATGATCAAAAACATCCTTTGAAAAAATGATTATATCATCAAGGTGAACAAGCAAAAATTTATTGATCAAACCTTTGAAATCCATGTCCATTGCCCTTTAAAATATAGCCTCAGCATTGGATAAACCAAATGACACCTTCTTGTAGGAAAAGGTCCACCACTTGGTGGTGAAGGATATCTTGAATTGATCCTCTTAATTTACCAATATTTGATTATAACCTGAATAACCATCAAGAAGTGAGAAACATTGAGAACCTGAAACAACTTGTAAAATTTGTTCCATATAAGGGAGTGGGTAATGAGACTTGAGAGATACTTTGTTTAAATCATGAAAATCCACACAAAGTCTAATTTATCCATTCTTATTTTGAATTAGCACTAGGTTGGATACCCAAGTTGAGTTCTTGATAGGAAAGATAATCATAGACTCAATCAATTGGTCAAGTCTTTCTTCATGAGTTCTTCTACTTTGGGGTTGATAGGCCTTTACTTTTGTCGTACCAATTTAGCTCCATGCTCCAACTCAATGTTGTGATGAGATAGACTTGGGTCTAATACCTTCATGTCATTAAATTCCCAAGAAAAGATGTCATGAAACTCTTTACATAATGTAATAAAAACTTGCCTTTCTAGCTGAGAACAAGCCTTGCCAATTTTCAAGAGTTTGTCCTTGAAAATCAAAACTCTCTCATAGTTATCTTATTTTGTTGACATCCTCATTATTTGGTTTTTATTTTTATCATCATCATTAAACACACTCTCCAAGGTAATAAGCCCCTTGGGTATTTTATTTATCTTTAGTTGTATAATCTGCTCTTCATAATGATCAAGCAACTTCTTTTGATTTCTTGAAGAGAAACCTGCCTCATTTTACAAGTGTGCAATGTGTTCATCACTTTCAAACACTTGCCATGACACTTAATTATCTAGAATATAAGGTCTCAAAATTATATTGATATAGGATTGATCTTTCTCTTGTTTAATGTTAGCAACTAATTCAAAACATGCTCCTATTGTAGCCAGTTTATCAATGTACTTGTTCAAGTCTCTTGGTATGGACTGGATGTTGAAGGCATCAAAATACTCAAGTATATCCCATAACCTATGCTTATAAGACTTGAGAAAGGGGTTCTTGGCTGTATCTTGACTTCTCACTTGATGAATGACCAGCTCACTATCTCTATAAACTTTCAAAAGCTTGATTCTTTTATTCTTTGCCCATTAGAGACCATGAATGAAGCCTTCATATTTTACCACATTGTAAGTGTAGCTGAAGTGAAACCTAAAAGAAGAGTATTAATTGTTATTTAATGGGGAGACCAACATGACACCAATTCTTGCACTTACTTTTCTCCTTGAACCATCAAAGAACATTTCCCACATGCTATCAAGCTCATGATCTTCATTGGTGCATGAAGGAATTAGGATGTTTCCCTCATGCATGTAGTAAACTCCAAAATTAGTTTCCTAAATTAAATTTTAAGGATAAGGTTCATGTGTTTTGATGTTATAATTTTCAATATAGAGATTTGAAATAGCTTTAAGAGGAGAAGATGTTTCACTATTTAGGACTGCCTCTTCCTCCTTGCTGATCAGACAATTTTGATTTGTCATTGTCTCTAAGTATGGTTCAATGTGAAACCTTGATAAGGGATATGTAATTATGGTTAAATTTTTTATATACATTTTATTAAAATTTATAAAGGATCAATCAGTAGAAAGGTATCCTCCTATTTTGGCAATAAGATTTCTAGACAAGCATATAGCAAAGTGTGCTGGAAGGTCCACCACCATAATATATTGCATGATAGGAAAGCTTGGGTAGCCATGTAAAAACACTTTGAGACCTTTGACCAATCCTACCATCTTAGTTGGAGTTCCATATAACTTAAAAATGCCTTTACTATGTGGCTTATAGTTCAAACCTAGCTTATCAACCACTACTTTAGGCATAACAATAGTGCTTGCTCCACTATCCATAATATAATTGTGGACTAACTTATCTCCTACAATGAGTGTGAGGTATAAGGGTGGAGGATTTTTAGCTTTAGTGGAAGGATCCAAAAGATGATTTTGAGAATTTATGAGAGTCACACTATGATTCCTTGAAGAGTAAGGAGCTACGTACATGCTTACTAACTACTCTTGCAAAAGTTCCTTTTGACCAGGTATATGTAGAACCTCCCAAAGGGATATGATTGTCTTAGTGATCTTTAATGAGTCCAAAATATTTAGAGATGGAGTATTTACTTTCTCCTACATTTTTGATGGTAATAAAGGAGTTATTACTTACTGTGTTGCAATATTGCTAGCTATATTTACCTTCTAATTTTATTGAGGAACATGGCTTATAGGAGGTACAACACTTTGATTTGCATTTTTTGGCCTTAGAGAGGCATCACTTTGAACTATTCATGGATCTTGGACTTCTCCTAAGGCTCTCTTTTTGGACCTTGTATTATCTAAAATTGACATGCCTTTAGTTAATGCAAAATCATCCTTTTCTTGAAAGTTCATCATCCCCACACTTGGGCTACTACCTTCTCCATGATTACCCCTTTGTATGGGACATGCTTCTTCTACTATCATGTAAGGAGTAGCTTCTTCTTGTGTAGTCAAAGTTTAGCTTGTTCCTCCATCATCATGTGCAAATTAAACTTGAGGCTACCCTTATTGGTCCACATGATCTTCTCCTTACACTAGATTTGCATGAAATGGAACAATGGCCTTTATAGGAGGAGTAGAATTTGGATTATAAGCATTGGGATGCCTACTATAACATTGTTGATTTTGTCCTCTCCCTTGATAATTATATTGGGATGAATCTCTATATCCTTGTTGAGGATAGTATTATGTATTAAGAGGAGCACTTACCTGATATTGAGCTTTCTTGAGTTGAGCTCTCAATGATTTGATTTCTTCATCCTTATCCACAATATTATCCAAATTCTTGGGAAAGGCTCTTGGATTCACATTGGCATTGGGAACTTGACACATGATTGAAGCTTCAACTAAATTGTGGGACAACAAAGGCATGGAAACTCTTGGAGGGAGTCTTCCAGCCCGAATCAAGCTATTCTCAGCCTCAATTACTAGCTCATATGCACTTGGAAGAGTGAATCTTCCAATTGAATACAACATAACATCAACATCATTACCAATCCCTTTGAGGTATGTTATTAACACAAAGCTAGGAGGAGGTCTCATGATTGGTGGCAGCCTATACCATGTTCTTTGAAATCTCTCATTGAAATCTCCTATGGATTCATTTGGGCCTCTTCTTATTACATTCAACTAATGTATTAGGGAAGCATGATCACTCTTATTTTTTAATCTGTCACCAATAGGTCTCCAAAACCATCCCAAATTTTGATGCATCCCCCCTCCAACATTCTATACCAGTAAAGTGCTTAGCCTTTTAAAGACATAGTAAGCAGCCTAATGGTTATGTTGTCCCTAGTAACATTATGGAAATTGTATAAATTAGAGATGTCTCTAATATGTTAAAATGGGGTAATAGGACCCTCTCTATTGAAACTAGGAAGATTTTTGGTAGCATTTGGAGGGATGGGGTCATATGCAGGAAGTTCTATTAGGTTTTGGGTATTAAAAGCAAGGAAAGGTTGACACCTATCTATATCTCCCTTTTTTCCCCTTCCTCTTCTTCTATGATCCTCTATTTCTTATTCTTCTTTAACTTCCTCCTCTCCTTGAAATTCTTCAACCTCTTCTGCTTCTTCCCTAAAACCTCCTTGCCAAGGATTTAATAGGGCTATGAGTGGTTCAGGGCATTGCTCTTTAGGAAAAGCTTTAATTGAAGGGGCTTGGTTAGAAAAACTTAAGGACCTTGTGAGGACCATGTAGGATAATATATAAATCTTGGTCTAGAATTAGGGATTCACACCCTTTTAGAGTTGACAAATGCTAGGTTAGTTGTATTTCTACTACTTAGGCCTATCAAGACTAGCATTCACCTTGACTTAGTAATAATTTGGGTCCCATTAGGCATGCCAAAAATATAAGCACCAAATCTTACACCTTAGAAGAGAGATATTTAGGCCTCCTAAAGATTTGGGCAACATTGGGACATTTCCAAGCCTGTGGGTATGCCTATAAGTGGAAATGAACCTCTAGGTTGAAAGGGATAACTCCCTGTATTAGCTTTTATGTAATAAAACTATTGAACTAGTTTGTGTGAGTGAAAAGAGTTATAAGTTTACATAAATGAAAATCCTAGTCTAAGATGATGATATACCAAGAATTAGTATCCACATGTATGCCCTATACTTACTCACAATACAAAAAAAATAGTCTATAACTCAAGCTCTAGAATATTCCAACACAAGTATTTTAATGTAGAGACAAAATGAATGAGATCACACAAGGTAAATAACTGGAAAAGATAACTTGTATAGTCCAGAAAAGAGGTTACACATGTGCAAAATCTCATACAGTTAGAATGCATCCTACATGACCTATTGAATCAAATCTTTACTCAAAAACCAGGAAGGATAGGGAATAGAAGGATAAAAAATCACTTGCTATCACTCTGTGTCTCTTGCATGCCCAAGCAAATGTCTAGAACTTAGGAAGAAAATAGACTTATGCTTCTTTTCTCAAAGGCAAGAAAATGGCAAAACATTCTAGTAGGGCTTCACCATACTATCTATAGATGATAAAATAAGAGCCCAAGGGTAATATGTATAGTAAAATAGGGGGATAAGAGAGAGCTCTTGGGAACCAAAATATAAGCTTCCAAAATAGTTTGTAGTTACCATCTTGGTGAAACTGATTCCAATTATTCTCTCATTTAGTTAGAGTTTGTCCTTCTTTTTGATTTGCCCTCTTGAAATGACCAAGATCATTAAAAAATCAATGGTGAGATGACCCTCCACAATAAATGGATTATATCACTAAAAAATCAATGGATTCTTCCTGAGAGCTCCCAAATTTTACACTATAGACCCAATCGAGTTTTCCAAGTGACTTTACTTCTATTTGCTTCTTTGGGTTCTTTGATTGCTTCTACTTGTAAAAGTCATAAGTAAATCTATTTTGAAAACTTGAAAAGCATTATCTCTTCCTTTTCAAGCTTTTCAATTGATTTTACTTGTAAAATTCATAAGAAAAACTCTTTGAAAAACCTGATTTGCACTGTCTCTTCCTTTTTGGGCTTCTCGATTGCTTTTACTTTTAAAAGTCATAAGCAAATCTCTTTGGGAATCCCAATTTGCACTATCCTTGATTAAGACCCTGTTGGGTTATTTGAATGGCTTTAATTTCTATTTTAAGACTTTAGACATGAATTTGACATCATGTGGCACATCATCTTTAAATCTTATTGGCTAGTTGGCCACCCTGAATTTGATGTCTTGCAACATGTCATGCCTTTGAATCCCAATGACTAGTTGGCCACCCTAAATTTGATGCCCTATGACACATCATGGGGATCCATTAGATTTATGTTTTGAGCAATTTTCTCAAAGTAATTACTTTGAACAATTTATCTAAAGGAATTCTTTCAAGAATTTTGCCTGAAAGGCAACTATTAGTTCCTTCGAAAACCTTTCCTAAAGGACACTTGGGAAAGTGTCTTTTAAAAAAGTTCTAATGGACACTTCGGGAAGGCATAAAATTCCCTTCAAAAAAGTTTGAAGAGTCAATTGGATAACAAATTTCCCTTCAAAAAATTTTGAAGGGACACTTGGGCTAAAATGTGCCCTTCAAAACATTTTTGAAGGGTCACTTGGAAGAAAAGTGCCCTTCGAAAAAGTTTGAAGGGACACTTGGGATAAAAAGTGCCCTTCAAAACATTTTCAAAGGGTCACTTGGGAGAAAATTTCCATTTAGAAAAGTCCAAAGGGACACTTTGGCTAAAAAGTGCCCTTCAGAACTTTTTCGAAGGGTCACTTGGGAAGAAAAGTGCCCTTCAAAAAAGTCTGAAGGGACACTTGGGATAAAAACTGCCCTTTGAAATTTTTTTAAAGGGTCACTTGGGAAGAAAAGTGCCCTTCAAAAAAGTCTAAAGGGAAACTTGGGAAAACAAAGTGCCCTTCAAAAAATTCCAAAGGGACACTTGGGGGGGAAAACATTATCAAGTCCATTTCAGGTTTTTTGATTGATTTTTCTTGTAAAAGTCATAAGACTTGCTCCTTGGAAAACCCAAAGTCATGCATCATTGGAAACTCATAAAGCATTGGAAGGAGTAATTTAGTTTCATAAACCTAGATTACTTTTACTCATGAAATTTTAACAATTTGAGTCATTTAGGGAACCTGACTTGGTCTTGATAATGTAATTCAAGTTTACGAGGGGCCAAAACTTAACCTATGGAGAACTTGACATACACTACAATAGATCCAAAACACATTAGACTCCTTGAATTGAAATTTTGGACATCTAAAATGACTTTTTATTACAACTATTGTTTGGCTCTCCATGAAAATGGTTGAGCAAATTATACTGAGGTGAAATTTGGTCAACAAGCATATCACACAAGCGTAAATAGACCAACAAAAGCTATGCCTTAATCTCTTATTTATGGAATAGAATTCATACTCCATATTAAGATAGAAATACCCTCTTTATGAGTCTAATTAAAGGACAATATTATAGATAATTAATATCAATAAAAATGCCTATGTGAATTAGAAATGCTTAATAACAAATGCATATAAATTATTAAAAATTTAAAATTTTATCAAGCATGTATTAAATGGTCATATGAAAATAAAATTAGTGATTTTGTATTCCAAATTGGTGATATCACACTTTAAGATAATGAAAAGAATACCAATGCTGACAAAGAAAATAAAGGAAAATTAAAACCTAATTGGTTGGGTTCATTCATAATCATTGAAAATATCGGTACATGAGTTTACTGATTAGCCACACTTGAAGGTAAAGATGTCAAAACTCCCATGAAGATCATGAATTTAATTCATTATTATACCTAGATAGATATATTTTTTGAAGTCTGTTAGAAAATTCAAAAAAAAATTATATATTTAAAAACACAACAAAAAAAATTTAAAAATTCAAAAATTAGAGCTCAAAAACATTTTCTAATGTTGCTTCTTCACTTCTTTACATATGTTATTTATTTCATGCTCAATATTTATCATATTTAAATGTTCATAAACACATTAATTTTCATGAGGTATGTGAGTGTGAACTAAGACATACCATTACATAGTTTTTTGATGTCAGGCTTCCCTTTTTTACTTAACAACCTTGATAAGTTGGGGATATATCTTCATTATCTATGAACACTTTGATAAGTTGTATCTATCCACAACCTTTCTACCATGTTGAGTTATATATCATAAAAATATTTTGATAATCACCCACACTTTACACTATGTTTATTGACCAAATTTGACTTTTTAGTCAATTTGGGGCACCTCTAGGTAAAAACTTGATTTTTTAGGTATATAATGGGTGTAATATGAGTGTCATGGGGTGTAGTATAGTTTAATTGATGTAAATTAATGTTATATTGGCTTTATTAAATTATTTTTTATGTCCATTTATCATTTTTAGGTCTTTTTGAGGTAAAAAAAGATGCATTTAATGCTTTGTACAGGTTTATTGAGAAATGTGAAGGTGTAAAAACATGATTTTATTCCACATGTGTACCTATAAGTCTTAATTAACTGTTGGTAACTGAAATTTGTAGGTTTATTAGAAGAAAATAACACTTATACAACCTCCTTGGGAAGTGTACCACTTGGAAAAGGTTTAAATGTGAATATTAAGCTCCCCCAAACTCATATACATGATTAAATTGAACTAGATGTGTCATTTATTTCTCAAAATCATTCACCTCTCTTCTCACCCTTCTTGGCAAGCAAAAGTGACTTGCAAGTTTGTACTTGGTACGAATAGATTATGAGGTTTCAAGACAAATGATATTGGGAGATGATATTAAAATTTGATACCTTTATTTTCATATAATGAGTTTGAATATTGATTAATCTTGCTTTATAAGACATTGCTAACAAGTTGACTATGTAAATCTGCCTACTCATCCATGCATCTTGCATGTTTTTCCTTAGTTTGGAGAATTACATATGAACCAATTGATAATATTTCTTCAAAATTATTTTTTACATGTCTTATAATTCCTCCCATGATTTGTTTCATGTTCTAAGATGTTTTGATGAGCAAATTTTCCTAAATTTATAGACTAGTCTCATTTGAAGACAAAAGGTAGATTTTTATCATTGTAAAGTTCTCATGCTTGATCATGGTTTTAGAGAGATATAATATGTTATTGATAATTTTTTAAATGTGATATTGTTCCCTTTCAATTTCTAAGCTTCATGCTTCAAGGTAGTTTTCATAAATTTGTAGTCATATGTAATATACATAGTTTGGTAGTCATTGATGAACATGTGCAGGTGTCATAAAGGAAGTGTTCATCATAAAAGGAGGATGTTGTAACTTGTTTCAAGGTGTTAATAATATAAATAATTCATTTTATGACTTTGAAAATAAGTTTGAGCTGCCTATGAGGTCCTTTATCCACCTTGTTGCTATACTCCATGCTTATTGCCTATATACAATCAACAATCACCTATAGGGGCCATTACTAATGTCATGATTAGTATGAGTATCTTGGTCAAGATTTTCCAAGATTTGGAAACATGGAGAATAAATTTGGAGTGTTGAAGTGATTCATAACTCATAAGAGGCTAAAGACAATGCTCACTCTTATACTCTTCTCCATTGCCTATTATAACTCAATGTACATCTATAGGTAATCAAAACAAAGAGCTAAAGAGTCTTTATGTGATGTTGAATAATCATGATAAACCCCTTTTTACAAGCCATAGAATGTGTTGAATCTTAGGTTAGGCCTAATAGGAACATCAAGTGGTCAGATATGAATGAGACTATACTAAAAGGATCTAAAGACTGATATAGAGATTCTTGTCCCTAAATTGACTCAATAGAGGTCTAAAGCAATTTTTGAAGGTAACTCCATAAATTTTCCAAGAGTATTGAGACACAAAATTGACCAAGCCTTATAGCCTTTAAAAAGGACAAGACCCTTGCAAGGTTTAAAGGGTAGAAGAGTAATGAAGTTTGGTTTTTGGAGTCTCCAAAATTGCTAATGGAACATTGAAATTCTTCAGTGATATCTACAAAACTGAGACTCAAATGGGCCCTTCACCCAATGTCACAATCCCAAGCCATGACTTCATTATTAAATGGATTTAATGGTAGTCAAAGAGTATGTATGAACTAGAGAGAACCATTAGGTAAAGTTGATATTCCATATTTGAGTTTTTTAGCACCCACATGTACTCCCTTGTATGGAAAAACACACATCTACAACAAGGTCAAAACAATGCACTGAATTTGATGACAAATTGGTGATTTAAAACTATAATAAGTGAATTTTAGATTATGTATTGTAGTTTCTCACATAAAATGGTTCTAAGGAGGTCTAAGGAGAATTTATAAGCATTATAAACAAGTATAGTGGAGTTAATTATCATTTATAGGCAGGGAAGAAAGGTTTCTCAGTCATAACAAGGAAACTCAATTTGAGCCCAAGGAATAGTTAAGGTTTCAAAGTGTATGGAAAATATCAAGGGTTACTATTATCATGCTTCAATGGTTATTAATTTCACACTATAACCAAGCTCTAAATAAATATATGACACCTACAACAAGTCTTACAAACATATGTCTCAATCAACACACATGGAGGACTCAATTGAGGAACTTAAAGTGCATATGAAATCCAAGTTGGAAATTAGATGGATGATAAAGCATATGAAAATTTTGATGAAGGTCATGGTGACTTAATAAGCCATAAAAAATAGGAATCCAACTCACACAGACCTCTCAAAATCTGAGGATACACCTACAGTCACTTATGTTTGACTATCTAAGACAGTGAGCAGAATAGTGGTGTTTTAGTGTGTAGCTAGCCCAAACATGAAACATATAGATATAGAAAATGAAACCTGATTATAAGGGAATAAAATGAGGTTGGGAATATTTTTATTAAGTCCAATCATATACCTACACATACATGAGTTACTATCATAGCAGAACACATTAAAAAATAAGATGACCCAGTCTTGAGCATACAAGGATAACAAGGGGTATTTAGAGAGTTAAAGTGATAATTGGGCCTAAGGAATATAAATGATGGTAATAGGTGTCTCTATAATCTATTTATAATGTAAATAAATCATATGTAAGGCTCTTATAGAGCAAAACTTAGTCCATTCTTAACACCCCTGTAGACAGTGCCTTTTTTTATGAGTTAGTCTTGGCTTTTTGAAGGTTTGGAAGGTCAAAGAATATTGTAAAGAGATAATATTTGGTATAAATAACCTTTAGAAATTTTATATACTCATTAAATATTAATTTTTTCCTAAGGAAATAGGGGAGTTTCCCTCTATTTTGTGTCAGATAAAGGGCACTCCCTTTTGAACTCAAACCCTATATTTTGGAAGTTTAAAGATGAAAGATGAGTCATGAAGCTCTTTGAAAATGAAAAGAAGGTGTATAAATTTTAATGAAAAATATTAAAACATGATAAATAAAATATTAAATATTTTAATTCAACATGGTGGTCTAGACACCAAGAGTTCTAGGCAGACCTAATAAGCAAGGATTAGGCCAAGAGGCCAAATAGAGGGTCAAAAACCATTGTTAGCATGAGATAAACTTAAAAACATGTTGGAACATGACTATTGAGGTATTAAAGGTGTGTTTAAACCATAAAGAGGTAAAGGAATCCATAAAATTTCATTCTAAATTCTAAGGTCCAATCAAACATGTTAAGTAAGGGTTAAGCATAAAGCCAAGTGAGGAGTCACTTGCATTTATAGTATAAGTTTATCACTAAAATGCATTAAAACATGTTCATAAGGTGGATGTAGAATTTTTAGAGCTTTTTGATTACAAAGGAAACCAAAGACTAACCATTCTTTGACCTTGAAGAAACTCAGACTTGTAGGAAAGAGGAAAAGGAACTTGATAGGGCAAGATTGGAAGCTTATATCTTTCATGATGCTTTGCATGGGGGATAGAGAGATTTATAAAAGTTATAAGGGGTATTGAAAAACAAAATTGTGGAATTTTTTTGTAGTTACAATGTCCCAACTTTATGAACAAAGCTTGAGGGCTTAAACTACTTAGAAACCCTTGTAAACCCTCAAACATGACTAGTTTATGAAAATGGAGTTAGATAGTTATCTAGATGGCATAGTTGAACCATGAATCCTATTGAATTTTGGAAAGGACTCCCTAAAGATACTTCACATGCAAACTAGTTATACATAACTGTATAGACATGGTATAAAATAGGGGTTTTCTCACCATTTTGGGTATTTTACAGGTTTTATAAGGAGTCAAGAGATGAAACAAAGTTTGGGGGAATGTTTATGAATTATAATAACTTAATATGGTAATATAATTCTTTGAAAAAGTATATATGTGTGCAAACCATTTGCTTCATTTTAGCTAATTAAAACTGGCATATTGCACAAGCTAGGGAGAAGTGTGAAAACTTTAAGTAGATGGATTTTTAAGTTGTCCATAATTATTGTAATGAAATGGAGAGATTTGAAACATGTCATCCAATAAATTCTATGGATTTTCATAGAAAAATTATGCCTTTTTATATGCCAAGTATGCAGGGTGCATGAAAGGAGTTCTTTTTGGACTACAGATGATGATGGTTCCTTTTCAATTGATTCCAAAATAATAGGAATAAAAAAATGCATGGAAAGGCATGTATGATGTGTTATAATTCATTTAAATTATTTATAATACTCCTAATTAGTTATATAATGTTCAAACAACTCTAATCATGAAGGCAATTTTTTTGAGCCAGTGAGGAGTTTTCTTGCCACTTTTCATGAAGTTTGTGACTTGGATTGACACTTATATATTCTAACCTTAAAATTTTCATAAAATAATCTCTCCACATTCACAAGTAAATCCTTGGATCATATGTCCAAGTGTCCTTGTGACCCTTAGACTTCTCTTTTATTCTCTCTCTCACAAGTTCTATAAGAGCTAGCCATTTTGGCATTGTATTGGATGCTCCACCTGAGTATGGTGAATCACTAATCAAATGTATACCTTTTGATCAATAAAAATAATAAATTTTACCTTCTCTATGGTTATTATTAGTTTTTTTAATTGGAAAATTAATCTTTCTTAGTGAAAACTATTGATTCTTTAGCATGTTGTTCCATTCTTTCACCTATTTGTAACCTCTTCTTGCAAGGCATGTGAAGTGTTCCAAGAGATTTTCATGGTTTAAGTGAGATATCCTATTAATTATTTCCCTCATATGCCTCTTTTAAATTATTCCTATATTTGCACATTCATCCATAACCTCATAATATAACATTGTGTGAGAAGATGAAGATTAGATAAGTGTATTTTTAGATTGTCCTTTGGTTTCAAGTGTAATATGCATATGGTTTGATGTCATCATGTTATTTGGTGTATCACCTCCATTATATTATTTTAATTTTATTTATCCTTCTCCCTTTTCACCCCCAAGTCTAGTAGTAGTTACAATTCAAAGTGGTACATCAAAGGGGCTAGCCCTATCTAGAGATTCACCTCATCCCTTAGGTTGAACACAAGCCTAAAGGTGATTCCATTATGCCACTTGGATAAGGAGAGATTTTAATTCCATTAAATGGTGAAAATATAAGTGATATTTTTTTTCCACACCCGATGGGACTCTTTTTCTAAGAGGTTGAGAGATTTTTGGTGTTGTCTCTCAACAATCAACCTTTGGAGGCATCTATCAAAGCATCAATGGTGACTCAGAAGATACATCAACTGGTCAAGTAGCCTAGGTTATAATTTTAAGATTATTCAAAATGTATCTCTTTATTTTCTTACTTTAAATGAAGTTTCATGGCTGACTTGGGTATTGAGTTTTGTTCTCTACAAGTTGGTGAGACATTGCAAGCTTGTGTCATTCCTTATCAATATGAACAAGTACTTAGTCAATCTTGTCATGATCCTTACAAGCCTCAATATGAATTTAATCAGCTCAAATATGACCCTTGTCATCCCATACATGAAGTATATCAATCCTATAACCAGTCTCCTAAATGTTTTGCTCCTTCTAGTCAACCTAGCCACTCCTCAAGCCAACCCATTTCCACCTTCAAAAAGACACTCTTGGGATATGAGAGATATATGTTGGATCTTGATACTCAAATTGGATGTGGTATAGAATTTCATAATTATGTTATTCATAAGGTGAGAGAAGCATTAGAGCTAATCAAAAGAGAGTGGGTACCTATTGAGAGAGCAAATTGACAAAGGCTCACAAGTGAGATGCTTTATGTGAATGACCTAGCTTCTTCCTTAGAAGATAGTCTAGGGGTTTATGAAAGGAAATCTCACCAAAATTACCAACCTTCATATCCACTTCCCCAAGTTTCCTATCAGTCATATATGATCCCTAATCATGAGCCAAATCAAATATATCAAAGTTATCCTCTTCCCAATCAGTTAGAGGAGAGAGTTGAGAGGAAAAATCTTGTGTTTGAAGATAATATTGATAGGAAAATTGAGTTGGATAATATAAATTTGCATCATTCCACTTTAGTAACCAAAGAAGTGGAGTTCAAGCCCTCATTCCCCTCTTATATTGCATCCCCACCACCTCAAAAAGAGACTCATAATCCTAATGTCCTAAGTTGGAACAAGATAGTGGAGTCATGGGGAAATAAAGAGGAGAAAATAATTGTCAAGGAATGTGAAATGGAGAAGACTCTTGATCTTATACAAACTCCTCCTACCATTCTTCAAGGAAAGGATTCTAATTCTAACATCTTAAGCTAGAATAAGATAGTCAAGTCATGGGGAAAGAAAGAGGAGAAAAGAATTATCAAGGATTTTGAAGTAGAGAATGGAGTTGATCCTTTGAAATCCCCTCCCACCCTTCCTAAAAAATATTCTTGTGTTCCATGTCAACCCTCATGTATTCTTCATACTCATGATGATTCCTATGAGATTTAAGAAAGACTTTTCCAAGAGAACCTAACCAAGCAAATTGAAGAGTTAGAGGAAAAGATGAGATTGCTAAGTCAAGGTGAGATGGAAGGTTTAGACCCAAAATAAGATACTACACCTAAACACACCCCATCCACCCTTCCTCAAGATCTCCCAAAATATTTCCCAACTTTGCATTCTCAATCTGATTTTGAGCCCTATATTCCACCTCCATAACTAGTTATTTTTGTCCTCATTCCATCACCCTTTGCCTTGATGGACTTGTGGTGTGGGAAACTCAAAAGGAAAAATTGGTTGAGGAAAAATTAGAATTCTTACTTAAATAAGATGCAACTCCTTGGTAGCCTTATTGGGATACATCATCAGATTTCAAAATGCCTAGTATTGGCATCACTAAGAAGGAGATTGAAGATCTTGAAGCCATTGAAAAATAAGATTAGATTATGATAGATGAGGTGAAATTTGAAAACTATAAATAGGTCCTAACTGATGAAGAAGAGGTGATTTATTATGTTGAATCTCCTTGCTTGATTGATGATGAAACATACATTGCTTGTGTTAAAGAAGAAATCTTGGAAGAGGTCTTATTGGAATCTAAAGAAGAAGTTGAAGGAATATCTCTTGTTTTTACCGTTAATGATGCTAATAAAAGTGAAGATGATGAATTATGGTATATATTTGAGGAGATTTTCAAAGAATTTGAATCTCTCAAGGGGTCAACAACTCCTTTAGAGCTAGTTACAAGTGATGGTAAGAAAGATGACATTGTTCAAGATGTCATAGATGAGAAAGATGAAATTGTACATGTCATAGGTGAGAAATATCAAGGTCAAAATCAGACTTTGGAGGTCAATACAAACCTCTATTGGCCTTAATCTTCCAAAGAACAAGAAATCATTCCTTTTGAGACCATGCCTACAAAGAAGATGAAAGTTAATCATGAGAAAGAAAGTGGGAAGCAACATGAAGTATGAAAATAATGTACATAGGAATATGTATATATTGGAGATGTATTTTAAGATGATATACTTGAGAAAAATTTAAGTGACATGCCAAGGAATAGGTTTGGTCCATCAAGTGTTCAATATAAAGAGTAACATGCTTGGCACCCTCAACCATCTCATGAAGAAGAAGGCTCAAGAAACTTTCCATTTGATCCTAGAAAGGGAGGTATGAATAATTTTTAGTTGTACATAATAGTTGTTTTTAGATTCCCCTAAGTGCTTTGAGCACATGTGTGTGTGTGTGTTTTCTTTCTTTGTTGTGTGTGATCTTTGCTTTGTGTATTTGAGATAGTCATTAGTTATCTTATCTTGGTGAAGCTCAAGGTCAATGGTAAAAGGTTTCATTGTTTTTATTAGAATTTATATGACTCATAATCCCAATAGACTAATTAGGCTATTTGTCTAGTTAGTATAACAAGCATACTACCCCTATGAGTCACCAATTTGTTGACCAAATTTGACTTTTTAGTCAAATTGGGGCATCTATAAATTAAATATTTATTTTATAGGTATATAGGGGGTGTAATATGATTGTTATGGGGTCTATTATAGTTCAATTAATGTTACATTGGCTTTGGTCAATTAGTTTTTATGTCCATTTATCATTTTTAGGTCATTTTGAGGTAAAAAAGGTGCATTTAATGCTTTGTACAAGTTTATTGGGAAATTTGAAGGTTTAAAAATGATATTTCACTCTCCATGTGTCCATATAAGTCTTAATTAACTGTTGGTAACTAAAATTTGGAGGTTCATCAAAAGAAAAGTCAGTTTTCTTAAAGAAAAGGAAGAAAATGGCACTTATATGACCTACGTGGGAATTGTGCCAATTGAAAAAGGTTTAAATGTGACTATTAACATTAAAAAACTCATATTAATGATTTAAATGAAATTTAGGTGTAATTTATTGATAAAAACTATTCACCTCTCTTCTCACCCTTCTTGGCAAGCAAAAGTGACTTGTAGGTTTGTACTTGGTATAAACAGCTCATGAGGTTTCAAGAAAAATTATATTGGGAGATGATATTAAACTTGGATACCTTAATTTTCATATAATTATTTTTAATATTAATCAATCATGATTTATGAACTATTGCTAACATGTTGACTGTGCAAATCTACTTGCTCATCCATGTACCCTATAAGTTTTGCCTTAGTTTAGAGAATTCCATATGAAAAAATTTGTCATATTTATTACATATGATTTTTAACATGTCTTATAATGACTCACATTATTTTTTTCATGTTTTAAGATGTTTTGATGATCAAATTATCCAAAATTTGTAGACTAGTCTCATTTGAAGATAACATGCATATTTTTATCAATTACAGAGTCCTCATGCTTGATCATGGTTTCAGAGAGACATAATATGTTCTTTATAATTTTTTAAACTTTATATTTTTCCCTTTCACTTTATAAGCTTCATGCTTCAAGGTAGTTTTCATAAATTTGTAGTCATACAATATTCATAGGTTGGCAACCATTGATGAGCATGTGCAGGTGTCATAAAGGAAGTGTTCATCATGAAAGGATGAATTTTTAACTTGTTTCAATGTTTTATTTATATAAATCATTCATTTTAAGAGTTTGACAATAATTTTGAGTTGCCTATGATGTCCTTTATCCACCTTGTTACTATATTCCATGCTTACTGCCTATATATATTCAATAATAACCTAAAGGGGCCATTTCTAATGTCATGTTGAGTATGAGGATCTTGGTGAAGAGGTTACAAGATTTGGAAACATTGAGAATAAATTTAGAGTGTTTAAGTGACTCATAACTCATAAGAGGCTGAAGACAATGCTCACTCCTATACTCTTCTCCATTGCCTGCTGCAACTCAATGTGCAACTATAGGTAATCAAAATAGAGAGATAAAGAGTATTTATGTGATGTTGAATAGTCATGATAAAACCATTTTTAAAAGACTTATAATGTGTGAAAGATGAGTTTAGGCCTAATAGGAACATCAAGTGGTCAGATATGGGTGAGACTATATTAAAAGGATCTAAAGACTAATACATGGTTTCTTTTCCCTAAATTGACTCAACAGAGGCCTGAAGCATTTTGTGCAGGTAAATCCATAAGGATTCCAAGATTATTGAGACAAAAAATTGACCAATCCTTATAGCCTCTAACAATAACAAGACCCTTTCAAGGTTTAAAGGGCATAAGAGTAATGAAGTTTGGTTTTTGGAGTCTCCAAAATTGCTATTGGAACATTGAAATTGTTTAGTGATATCTACAAGACTGAGACTCAAATGGACCCTTAATAAAATGTATTAAATGGATTTGATGGTAGGAAAATAACATGTATGAAATAAAGATAACCATAAGGGAAAGTTTATATGATATATTTGAGTTTCTTACCACCCACAAGTACTCCCTTGTATGAAAAAACACATATCTATAACAAGGTTAAAATAGTGACCTTAATTTGATGACAAATTTGTGCTTGAAAACATTAATAAGTGAATTTTATCTAATATATTATATTTTATAAACTAAAATGGTTATAAGGAGGTCCAAGGAGAATCTATAAGCATCATAAAAAAGTATAGTGGAGGTAATTCTCATCTACAGTCAGGGGAGAAAGGTTTCTCAGTCATAACAAGGAAACTCAGCTTGAGCCTAAGGAATAGTTAAGGTTTCAAAGAGTATGGAAAATACAGAGGGTTCCTATTATCATGTTTTACTGGAGGGTCCTTTAAAAATATAACCAATCTCTAAATAAAAAAATGACACCTACAACAAGTCTTATAAACATATGTCTCAATCAACACACAGGGAGGACTTAGTTGAGGAACTTAAAGTGCATATGAAATCCAAGTTGGAAATTAGATGGATGATAAAGCATATGAAAATATATATGAATTTCATTGTGACTTAATAATATATAAAAAATATGAATACAACTCACACAAACCTCTCAAAAGCCCAGTATACACCTATAGTCAATTGTGTTTGACTGTCTAAGATAATGAGTGGAATAGTGGTGTTTTATTGTGTAGCTAGCCCAAACATGAAAAATATAGATATAGAAAATGAAAATTGATTATAAGGTAAGTATAATAGGTTGGGAATTTTATTTTTAAGTCCAATAATACACCTATACATATAGGAGTTATTGTCATAGTAGAACATAGTAAAAAATAAGATGACCCAGTCCTGAGAATGCAAGGATAACAAGGGGAATTTAGAGAGTTAAAGTGATAAATGGGACCTAAGAATATAAATTTTGGTAATAGGTGTCTCTATAAGCTATTTATAATGTAAATCAAGCATAGTAAATGATCTTATAGAGCAAAACTTAGTCCATTCCTAACACCCCTGCAGATAGTGCATTTTTTACACAAGTTAGTCTTGGATTTTTGAAGGTTTAGATGGTCAAAGCATATTTTTAGAAGCTAAAATTTGGTATATATCACCTTTATGAATTTTATATCCTCATTAAATATTAATTTTTACCTAATTAAATAAGGGAGTTCCCTCTATTTTGTCTTAGACATAGGGTACTCCCTTTTGAACATAAACCCTATATTTTGGAACTTTATCGATGAAAGAGGAGTCATGAATCTATTTGAACATGGAAGGAAGGTGTATAAAGTTTAATTAAACCTATGAAAAATTATAAATCAAATATGAAATATTAGGATTCAATAGGGTGGCCTAGACATCAAGAGTTGCATGCAAACCTAGTAAGCAAGGATTAGGCCTAGAGGCCAAATGGAGGTCAAAACCGTCATTAGCATGAGTTAAAATTACCAAATTATTGGAACATGTCTCTGGAGGTATTAAAGGTGTATTTTAACCATTAAGAGGGAAATTAATCCATCAAAGGTAATTATAAATTCTAAGGTGCACTCAAACCTATTAAGCAAGGGTTAAACATAAAGACAAGTGTGGAGTCACTTGCATTTATAGTATAAGGTGATAACTCCAATTAATTGAAACATATTCATGAGGTAGATGTAGAAGTTTTATATCTATTGGATGATAGGAAAAACCAAAGGCTAACCATTTTTGGACCTTTAAGTAACTTAGACTTGTAGGAAAGAGGAAAAGGAGCTTGATAGGGCAAGATTGAAAGATTTTATATTTCATGATGATTTGCATGGGGAACATAGAATTTTATAAAAGTTAGAAGGGGTATTGAAAAAAAAACTTGTGGTATTTTTTTGTAGTTCCAATGTCCTAAATTTATGAATAAAGCTTAAGGGTTGAATTTCTTAGAAACCCTTACAAACCCTCAACCAAGACCAATTTATGAAAATGGAGTTGGATAACTATCTAGATGGCATATTTGGACCATGAATATTATTATAATTTTGAAAGGACTCCCTCATTCTACTTCACACACCAACTAGTTGTATGGAACTGTATAGACATGGTATAAAATAGGGGTTTTCTCATTATTTTGGGTGTTTTATAGGTTTTATAATGATTAAAAAGATAAAAAAAGTTTAAGGGAAAATTTAAGACTTTTAATAACTTCTTATGGTCATATTATGATTTACAAAAGTTTCTAAGTGTGCAAACCATCTGCTTCATTTCAACCAGTCAAAATTGGTATATTGCACAAGCTAGGGAAAAGTGTGAAAAATTCAATTAGATGGATTTTTAAGGTGTCTCTAATGATTATAAATAAATGGAGAGCCTTGAAACATGAAATTCACTACCTTTTATTTATATTTATGGAAAAATTATGCTTTTTTGGAAGCCACGTGTGCAGGGTACATGAAAGGAGTTATTTTCAGATTGTAGACGATGATGGTTCCTTTATAACTTATTTTATAAGAATAGGTATGAAAAAAATTAATGGAGAGGAATTTATAATTTCCTTACACTTCATTAAAATCATTTAGACTTTTCCTCATTAGTTATAGAAGGCTCAAACAACTCCAACCATGAAGGCAATTTTTCTGAGCTAGTTGAGGAGTTTTCTTACCATTTTTCATGAAGTTTATGACTTGGATTGACAATTTTAGCTCTTGAAATTGCATGTATCATCCAATAATATCTTCACATGCAAAATTAACTCATTTTATCATCTTGAAAAGTGTCTTTTTGACCCTTGGACTTCTCTCTTCTTCTCTTTCTCACAAGTTCTATAAGTGCTAGCCATTTTGGCATTGTATTGGATTATACACCTAAGTATGGCAAATACATACTCACATTTATACATTTTTATCAATAATACTAATGATTTTTAGCTTTTATATTAATATTCTTAGTGTGTTCAACTAGATGATGAATCTTGCTTAGTGAAAACTATGGATTCCTTAGCATGTTGTTCCATTCTTTCACCTATTTACAACCTCTTCTTGTAGGGAATATGAAGTGTTACAAAATATTTTCATGGTTTAAGTGATTTATCCTATTCATTAATTCCCTCATATGCCTCTTTTCTAGTCCTCTTAGCTTTGTACATTCATCTATAACCTCACAATGTAGCATTGATGTGAGAAGGTGAAGATTAGAGAAGTGTATTTTTAGATTGTCCTTTGGTTTCAAGTGTAATATGCATATGTTTGGATGTAATAATGTTATTTTGTGTATCACCTTCCTCATATTAGTTTACTTTCAGTTATCCTTCTCTCTTTTCACCCCCAAGTCTAGTAGTAGTTGTAATTCAAAGTGGTACATTAAGGAAGCTAGCCCTATCTAGAGATTCAACTCATTATTTAAGATACCCATAAGCCTAAAGGTGATTCTATTGTGCCACTTGGATGACGAGATATTTTCATCTCCTCAAAGGGTACAAATCCAAGTGATGATAATGTTACAATGGTCATATTATTTTATAACAATGACATTGATATATATGGTTGATGTAGACTAGTCTCATTTACTCTATGATTATTTTAAAATTATTACTTTAATACATGATAAGTTTGGAATTTTTCAGTTATTGAGTGAGACCCTTGGCCCTATATTTTTAACATATAAAAATTATTATTTGTATGGCATCATCATGCCATTTGAGTGTGGCCATTGGCCTTGTGTATTTGTGTAGCATTTATATGTTCTTTATATGTGGCCTTTGGAACTTATGTGTGACATTAATTTATTATTAATATGGTTTCATGATTCATATGATGAATTACTTCTACTTTTTAATTTTACTCTTGTGCCAATATACATATCATGCACATGTTACTTATCTCCCTAAATTCTATATCTATCAGCACATATTTCATATATATATATATATATATATATCAATTTTATATTCAATACTATGATGTAATACATTTAAAATATTCACATGATACCACATGATTACACCTTTCATTTATTCTATAAGTTTTATTTTGAGATTAGTGATTTGTAGGATACATCCCTCAACTCAAAAGGGGGAATCACAATGGGCTTACCTTGCAAATTCAAGCTCTCATGAGTAATAAATTTCAGATTTATTATTGCACATAGTTTTCATAATTAAATCATGGTTTATAATTTTTAGATTATGGGGGCATATGACATGCATGTGCACTCATTATTGCAGTTGATAGAGTATATATTCACATATACTTGATGCATATGTATGGGCATGTGCAAAATAATTACAAGTTTAATTGGCATTTTATATCTATAAAATATAGATATAGAGGGCATGATATTAATTCATGTTTATGTTACTATATTTTAAATTTTAAATTTCACTTATTCAAGTTCAAAAGTTTCAAATGTACAAAGTTTTAATAGAATCTAGATCTGTTTGTAGTAATGTGACTCATATCATTTTTCAAGTAAGCCACATTAGAGTCTAGGAGAACTCAATATATATGGTTGCATTACAATGATCCAAATTTGGTGGTTACACCCATTATTATAATAAAATTATTATAAAATAGTACTCTATATATTTAGATGAGATTTAGAGCATACAATCTTTACCAACTCAATGGTTTTAAAAAATAGAGACTTGATCACTCTCAATTTGACACGTTCAATATTTATCCAAATGCCCCAACAAGGGATCACATACTTTTCCACTTTAAATTTACATGTAAACTATATTTTATATTACTTTATGTGTATTCTTCCCTTGCTCTCTTTTCAATTTCAAATTTCAAGTTTCTAATTTTTAATTTTCAATTATGGATAGTAACTACTTTCAGTGGAATTTTTGTAGGTCTTTCATTGAAGCACCTTTCAAAATCAAAATTCACATCAAAATATATGTATACACACTTATGTATTAATATCCTTTACTCTAGTAATTACATTCCATTGCATCACTAGAATAAAGGGGAAAACATGTAGACACTCAAATTTAACCATTAAGTGAATGAAAATGTTTATCTTACCTTTATTGACCTATTCACCATTCCATTAACTTTTAATCTCTATGAAATCCTTAACTATCCTATTTACTATCTTAAAAACATTTAAAATATCACTTCAAATATCCTCGTCAAAATATATGTATACACACGTATTCATCTCCTTTACTCTAGTAATTACAGTCCATTGTATCACTAGAATAAAGGGGGGGAAATGTAGACACTCAAATTTAACCATTAAGTGATTGAAAATGTTTACCTTACCTTTATTGACCTACTCATCATTCCATTAACTTCTAATCTCTATGAAATCCTTCACTATCTTATTTACTATCTTGAAAACATTTAAAATATCACTTCAAAGGTCCTCTTAGTTAATTCTACATCAATTATCTACCTATATAATCAACACAAGTCAAATTTGAGTTAGGTTTACACATTTCATTAAAAGTTATTATTTATAGCTCATTTCAATTTATGTAATTTATATTTGAATTCTATATTTTAAATAATATTTATATAGTTTATTGTTTATTAATAATTTTTTTTTAAATAAATAACCAGTAAACAAATATATACTTTATTTCTAAGGAAGTAGACTTTAATTTATATGGTTTTCTATAAAACCTTTCAGCTTCTAGTGTTTTATTTAAAACTCTTTAGATTTTAAGTTTAGATTTTAGTTATAGCATTATGTTTCCATGTGATAATATGTTTTCATTCCATTAAGGTGAATTCATTATTTTAATAGGCACTAGTTTAGTGAGACATTAACTACTTCACACATTCATATTTGTTTTTATTTACACCAAAATTTCCAACACTCAGACATGAATGAGCCTATCCCAAAATAAAAAGTCTCCATACTCCCATCACTATTAGGTAATTCTAATTATGTACTTAATTTCTATGTTAATTTGATATAAATGAATGCATTCATGAATACACATCAAAGTGGGGCTTTATGTAGACACCTAATGTTTGTATAATAACATTTTTCAATGCATCTTTATCATGTTTTACCATGATTTTCCTATTTTATTACATTAGGGTATTTTAAAACACTTTCCACACACATTAAACTTTGCACAACATTGATACATTTATATTTCCTAATAAACACCTTAAGTCTACTAATTGTCAACACTAAGATCCCAATTAGTCATCCTATTTTCATCTTGATATGTGTTTTGAGCCTTTTTCAATTGGGTTATAATCATTAGTTCATATATTTTTAAAATGTTCATATTTATTCATCCACCAATTCTAACCCTTTTCATTTTGTGGGTCTTTTGTACCTTGACATGATTCTACACGCCTTGATTGTTACTTATCACTATATTATAGGGTTTCTCTACGTGTGTATGTGTCCTAGATGAATATATATATTTCATATTCTCCTAATCCATTTAATATCAATATATATTAATATCATCTATATCTCTTACAAGTTAATCCTTTTATGCACAATCTTTAAGTCTTATTGGGAGTTATACACATTTGTCAAATGAGTCTACACATTAAACCTACATTGCATCAACAGAATTCCAAGTCTTGTGCCATCATATCTTGTATCAAAGTGAGGTCATAAAAAATCATGCAGTTTCAATTGATTATCTAAGGTGAGGAGATGGATTCCTTTCCTTCATTTAGGGTTTAGAACACTGACAAGCATGAGAAAAACATAAGGTCCTAGTTTTAATGCATGTAATATATGTATCTAAAACTGCCAAGAGGGAGGCCCAAGCCACTAACCTTGCATGTGTTTTATTATTGTGAATTTATGGTGAATTAGGTATAGAAATAAGAAGATCCATTTTAGATGGTTTTTCCATCAATTCAACAGTTCATAAATTTATAACTATGTGTAGGATAGGATGTTTAGTATAACAATCCTCTTTATCCTAATTATCTATCTATTTTAAAGCAATTCAAAATTTTTTAGAACATGAAAATTAGTAGAGATCAAAATTATAGAATTAGGTTATAATAAAAAATAAAGGGTCATAATCAATGGTCGATTTTATCCCAAGTCACAATTAGTGTTTCACTAATTCATAGTAATAAAATTTATTAGTTTTAGTCATTTATCTATCTCTTATTATAACTATTTTTATCAATCATTCAATTATACATTTAGTCCATTTATTTTAGGCACTACAACAGATCTAATTATTGTTATTTAATGTATTATCTTAGATCTATATTGTGCCTTAGTTTTACATAAATGTATATATTTTACTACCCATTGTGAAATTTTTAAAAACATATTCATTGAAGAATGTGTGAAAAATAGGCATTACAAAGAAATAACTTCTAGGAAATGCAAATGTGAAAATTTTGAAATCTAATGAAATTAGGTAGGAAATATAATGAGACAAATGATGTGATAAAATAATTAAGGAAATGAGCTTAAACTAAGTCAATCTTTATGATAGATATTTTTAATGGATAATATGACCATATAAGGCCAAAAATAATATAAAAATGGTAAAATTTATGTGATAATAAAGGAGGTGGTTTCTCTAAGGAAATCTTGGCTGATTCTTTAGGGTCTTATAGTCTTAAATTCAATAGATTTTAACTAAATCCTAAAAAAAGTAAACGTCAAAGATAGTTTTTTTTCTCATTCTCTCTCTGTTTCAATATTTTTTTTCTCATGAAACTAACTATTCCACATGTCTCTAGTTTGATCTACATTTCTCAATGATATTTCCAAAGACATTATTCCATTATAAATATAATCAGTGATCATATGAAGTTAAATTTTAGTGATCATATGAAGTTAAAAAAATTAAACATCAAAGATAGTTTCATTTCTCATTCTCTCTTTGTTTCAATATTTTTTTCTCATGAAACTAACTATTCCACATGTCTCTAGTTTGATCTACATTTCTCAATGATATTTCCAATGACATTATTCCATTACAAATATAATAAGTGATCATATGAAGTTAAATTTTAGTGATCATATGAAGTTAAAAAAAGTAAATGTCAAAGATAGTTTCATTTCTCATTCTCTCTCTGTTTCAATATTTTTTTCTCATGAAACTAACTATTCCACATGTCTCTAGTTTGATCTACATTTCTATATGATATTTCCAATGACATTATTCCATTATAAACATAATTAGTGATCATATGAAGTTTAATTTTAGTGATCATATGAAGTTAAAAAAAGTAAACATCAAAGATAGTTTCGTTTCTCATTCTCTCTCTGTTTCAATATTTTTTTCTCATGAAACTAACTATTCCACATGTCTCTAGTTTGATATAGATTTCTCAATGATATTTCCAATGACATTATTCCATTATAAATATAATTAGTGATCATATGAATTTAAATATAATTAGTGATCACATGAAGTTAAATTTTATCTAGAGGAAGTGTGGGAAGTTGTATTCAAGGATATATTAGAAGAAATAGACTCCATAGAAGGAGAATTAATGTAAAATGCAAAAGTGGTATCTGAATCATTAGGTATGTCATTATAAGTCATAAATTTAGATGATAAGTCATCATTTTTTAAAATATTAATCATATTGAAAGTTTAATTAAAATTATTTTTTTCAATTACTTTAAGTGATTATTTGTAATTTAAAGTATCAACATACATTTTGTGGCATAATTAGATAAACATGGATCATATAATGTACAAAAATATTTATAGTTAAGAGTGGTGAGATCAATGTCTAATGATATAATAATGAGGTCTCTAGATATTTATTTTCAAAATATTCTTTTATGTGGATTTAGGCAATCAAATTCTTATGGGATCTTGGCCCCAATATGGGAGGAAATTGTTCAATTATACTTTTGGATAAATAGATAATTTTTTGATATTTAAATTGAAATTTTCAAGTTCATCTTATTTGGAATATAGGAGGTTAGATGGACTTCTCTAATCTAACTTGATATTACTACATATTCATGAAAGGAATCAATTAGCTATTTTAATCTTTAGTATTTAGTAAAAAGTACATAAAAATTCTTCTAAGGTATGGATTTTATACAACCCTTTTATGCAATTACTCAAAATTCTAAGGGATAGTGTCATTTTGGACCTTTTAAATGGATTATAAGTAAGTAAATTTGATGCATTCACATAATAAATAAGCTATGGACCTATTAAATAATTTCAATGGTGAAGAAGAAAAATGTTATTAGAGAAATAAAAATTAAATATCATGTATTTCACTATGGGGTTAGATGTATCTCATTGGAGACATCTATATTCAATCATAATATTGAAAAGTTTTGAAATTATATTTGCGGTTGTTGGTTGAATATACAATGGATTTTGCGAATTATAAGGAGTAAAAAAATATGTCATAGCCTATATCAATGAGGGTTGGCTTGACATGGACATCATCTATTATTAAATTTATAAATAGTTGGGAATTTTTAACATAAAATCTGATTTCATTGAATTCATATACTAGATGGAAAACTTAAGATACAAATATTGATTAGTAACCTTATCAATTTAGACAAAAAAATTATTCACATTATTTCTTGATACATTATTCTAAACTATTCAGAGGGATCTTTTAGAAAATAGTTGTTGGTTGGAGAATTTTCATGTTAAATAGTGTTTATATAATGTGATTGTAATGTTTTAGACACATTATTATTAGTTCAAGAAACATTATTTTACTATATAACATCCCTAATAAGGTTTTATTTGTGAAAAATATATAAGTCTAATATGGATTACAATGTTTTTAGAGGATTGGTAAAAATGATATTAGATTTGGCCTCAAGAAGGGTTAAGTTTGAGTTTCTTTTTTTATTCTTTTTCTCTACATCATCATCTCAATTAAAGACATTGGGTGAATTAGGAAACTCTATCAGTTTGGCCAATGATTTTCACATAGGAAGTTCATATATTTACATTAATGATTTGGATGATAATGTCATATTTTTTAAAAAATTTAGATTTTGGGTTTTTTAAATCAGTTTTAATAATTAATTAAGATGTTTGATTTATTGGGATAGTTTTGTAAGTTTCATAAATGTTTATAGAAGGATGGGTTATAAACATATATGATAATATGCTTTATATCTTACGTTTAGAGTCATTAATATTTATTGGTAAAAATATTGGGGTTAAAACAATTTAAATAGAATTAAGCACATAGATAGGATCATAATTTTTTATTTATTTTATGGTTGAATCTATGATTTTGAATTGATCTAATAATTAATTGGTATAAATACTTAAATTGGAAATAGATTGGTGGATAGTTTTATGTTTTTTAGTTTTAATGTTTTTTTTGAAATTTAGAAACTTTTGATATATATATTTATAAATTATCAAGATCAAAGTTTATTTTTTGAGGAGGAAAAAATATGCTAACTTTTGAAGGGAGAAATAAATCTCATGATATTGGCCCAATTTGCATGAAACCAAACACATTATTTATTTTTAAACCATTGAGGGGTTGGTACACAAGGTTCCATTTATCAAGATCAAGATTTAAGTAATTTTTTTATAAGTTCATAGTTAAATATATATTTGTGATTGCATTTTCATAGTTGAGGAGGTGAATGAAAAATGTTTCCCATGAGTGGTTTGGAAATAGTCACATTTAGAGGGTTATTAGGTATGATAGCATACATTTATATTTTTGTGTCAAAGCTATTCTCACAATTATCACATAAGTAATTATTTGTGGCATGTTTATCTTTGGATCACATGAAAATTTTAAAATATTAATATGAAGGTTCTATTTGTCAAAGGCTTGATTTAATATTTTAGGATAGAAGGACTAAACTTTGTAATGTAATATAAGTTTAAGGTGGTTGTAAATAGTTTAAAGAGATTTTTTTCACTCCTGTTATGGGTAAATATATGGGCCAATGATTTTTATTATTTGATGAATTTATAAGAAAATTTATGATCTTGTTTAGTGTTGATAAAGTTACCCAATTTTTCTTCAACTAAGTCATTATATTATAAGTATTTTAGAAGGTAATAATTAATCCTTTTAATTAAATTGAGTGAGTTTTAATTGTGGTCATGACATTATAAATAATTATTAATTATATTTTTAACTAGTAGTTTGGTGATGACATAAGTGTCTATCTTATCATAATCAATGTAGACACTTCTAAATGCCTTGAGATGTAAATTGGGGTATATGGATCCATCATATGAAATGGTTAGATTTATTACATCAATATCCATGGTTGTTGTGTATGGATTTAATGGATGTTTTTTTTAATATTTTAATGACCTTATTATAAATAGGAGGTTATAAAATTGGGTTTTTATTAATATATTTTAGGACCAAGTGTAATGCATATAATTTTAACATAAAAATCTAAGCCAAAATGAAGTAATGTTTTTAAATTTTTTCATATGGTTAATAAAACAAGAGGTCTCAAGGCTAATGCCTAAAAATTTAACACAAAAATCCATGCCAAAATGAAGTAATGTTCAAAAATAATTATCACATGGTTGATATAACACAAGAGGTTTCAAGGCTAATAAAGCTCAAGTGGTCGTAAGGTCAACAAAGCATAAGAGGTCTAATAAGTCCAATCTAGTTAGCAAGTGCAACAACATAACACAAAGTCATAAGAGGTTTAATTTTCAAATAATAATGTAATCCACCATATCAATTTTATATCTCTATATCCACATTTAAGTTAAAAGGTCAAGAAATAAAATGTAAGATAAGTTAAAAAATTCAACTCATAGAGATGTCACATTAGTGATATTCTTTAATTTTTATTGAGTTTATAATTAAAAAATTAGGACCTCATAATAAATTTAAAAATAACTTAATATTCAATATTGGTATTTTTTATAAAATTTTAGAATAAAATCTCCTCATTTAGATCAATTTAATCTACACCATCCATCTCACCCAAACCATAATTCAAACCTAAAAGTACTTATAAGGAAAAGAAAAGGCCTATCCAAGGTATAAGATGAAGACACCTTCCATGGCCTTTTCTCAAAAAAATTCATTGGCCTCTCAAAAGTATTAAGCAAACCTCCATGGTTAAATATTATCTTAATATTAGGATTCATTTAAACTTTAGCTTAAAAAAATTAGTTAAGGTTTACTTCTTTGAAACTAATAACAATATCTAAATCAATTAAATGACTCAGAAGTAACCTGTCACAAGTCTTAATGGTCCTAGTCAATCACACAAATAATAAATTACAATGTCAAGTATCCATTATAACAATTATAACATACTAATATCATAAATCCACATAGTTTATTACATACACTATATAAATCATAGTGTGTATAAAACATTAATATCATAATAGTGTATGATACTCAATGAAATATTAAAGATTATATTCATCATAAACCATAATGAAATGCTATCATAATCATATAAAATATAAAAACTATTATGATAATCACATGTCAATATAATAATAATTATTTTCCATATATAATTTAAAATGTAATTATGTATATATAGAAAATTAAATTTTTTTGACATTAACCCAAAATCATTATATGATAATGATGATATATGTGGACATGGAAAAATGTTATAGACATGATTTGACAATACCCATAAATATATTTTTATTAATATATTATATATTTAAAAATATCAAACCTTTTTAAATAACTCAAATTTAATAATGTTAATTATTAAAAATAATTTATACATAATAATGCATGCCACACCTCCACACATTTGTACACCTTTCCATTTGTTAACTTTAACTAAATTAAACCAGAAAAAACATGTAGATGAACCCTTCCCTTAATTCAAACTTTAGATGATATATTTTAAACTAAATCAATATCATCCCATTAAATTTATTATATATATTTTAAGATGATTATTTATAACTAGCTTATCAAATTTGCATATATATATATGTGTGTGTCTATATATATATATATATATATATATATATATATATATATATATATATGTATATATATAGGTTCTATATAATTACTATGATAACTAATGGGATTATTTTGGTTTGCATGAGATTAATTTTTTTAATCTAATAATATAAGAACTAATAGATTTAGGTATATAAGGATTCATACATAAGAATTAAAATTAAATGTATAGATTTTCTTAATGTTTTAAATATTACTTATGGAAATTATAGGTCAAAATAATTAAAAAGATGTTATTAAATATATTGTGATTATAATTTTAATTTAATTTCATAATAAATAAAAAATATATGGTTATCTAATACTCTTCCATTTTAACCTCATATATTACATGGTTGATCATCTAGTGTGATTTGTAAAGAGTGAATCATTCAACCTTATGTGATACCTATTACTATTTCACCATGATCAATTATGGTTCTTATTAAATTTGTGTCTACAACACTACCATCTAGTATAAGAGCTCTTTGAGCTCTGATTCCTATAGTTTCATCTTTGATTCAAATTGTAAAATGACATAATTAGAGAATCATCATTTTTTTGCTTATAATGGAGGAGAGAGGAGAGTATGAAGCACTTATGGTCTTCAAGATTTTAGGGTTTCCCATACCTCTTATCACACCATTGATTTATTCAATCTAGGTGAGAGATATTGACAACACATTTACTGCATCAAGTTAGGCTACCCATCCAACCCTTAGGTGATTAGTCACCTTCCAATATATTAAATGGTTGCTACCACCCTTATTATATCATTTGATGTAGGTACCACTAATAGAACTAGAGAATCCATGGCACCGAAACAAACTCAAAACTTTGTCTTGAAAGTTTACCATGAGGTATTAATTCTGACTCTGATGATCTTCTAGATGTGGTTCTATATTTACTGGGGTTTGATAAATCCTATCATTATTTTGAAAATTTTACCTAATTTTCTTACTTTGTGGGGTGAGTTCCTCTAGAGAGCCTTTTCATATAATGGGTTCACAACCATTGGCAAGGTTATGGGGTGAAACTAGGAGTCAAAAATCTCACCAAGTGTTTATGCCTGTTTCATTTCACAAACCCTAAAAACTACAAAGTTATTATTAACGATGGACCATGGTTTATTCAAAACACCCTAGTTGTTTTTTCCCATAATATAAGATACTTCTAAGTCTTTGAGTGAGCTAATCTTAAAATCCTAGTATGGGTAGAGTTTCCAAGCTTACCTCTACCTTTGTAGGACTTTAACAACCGACTTATCAAGCCTATGGGATAATTTATCTACCATGAACAACCAAAATTATATGCAACCCACCATAAAAGAAGGGTGTATGTCAAAATTGACCTTGGTAAAGACATTAAATAATCCATATAAATTCAAGTGGGTAATAACTAGTTATCTCAGTGTGTGATCTATATTAACCTTCCAAACACTTATTTCATGTGTAAGGCTTTAACCACATGATTAGATAATGTCCTATAATTACCCCAATATTATAGTCCCTTGGGATAAAAGTGGGTCTGAGACAAAACCCCCATTCTATGATGTGTGCAACACAGTTTCTAATAGGAAAAATACTACTGCCTATGGCAATGGTAGACCTCAGCCAACTATATACTAGTATTCATGAGGTCCAAGTTCTTTAGCCCCTTCCAAGAAAGCCTTAAAAATATCTCAATTTAAATCCTCACCTCCCATATCCTAATCACCATAATAAGTCTCTTTATTTAATCATCCCCATCTCCCTATACCATGGCCCCTTTGTCACAACCCTTTTAGGGGTGAATGTTTTAGAATTAGATATGGGGCTTGTAACCCTTAACCACAAGGCTATCATACACCACTCACATAGTCATTCTCCCTTTACATATGAGGATTATGTGCCAAATAAAAGGAAACCCTTCAAGATAGGATAATTTTATTTTCTTGGATTAGATTTAAATCAATTTGCATCCCTCTTAGACCTTTTTGAGGGACATGATATGAATTTAGATGTTTCCCAATGATAGTTTATTCTTGGAATGTTTGAGGACTCAATGATCTGACTCGTAAGTATATAGTTAGGAATAATTATCATAAGTTTTATCACATGAAATTTTTATGCATGTAAGAAGTTAAAATTATTAGAGTTTTACTTCAATTTATAGCTTGTACTATCTATCTTGGGGCCATCTATTAGGCCACCTATCACAAGTCTAGCTATGGGGGAGTTATGACCCTGATGGAACTTGACTTGTATCAAAATATCATTTTAGGGGGTTCCAACCCCACTTAATGGGTAGTCTAGACTCTTTTTGACTTTGATAATCACATCATTAGCCTTGTCAATCTGTATGCATCCAATGATGTTATGAAACACACCCTACTCTAGATATAGTTAACTAATTCCCTCCTAAATATGTATTGGATTTTGTGTGGTGACTTTAACATGATTTAATATTTAGAAGACAAATAAGTTTACCTTCACATGAGATGGTGTGTAGGAGAATGATAATATTGGTTCTATATTCAAAATAAACTTGGGGTCTTTGACCCAAACCATCATAAAAGGGGTGATTGAAAATCTTGTGGTTCTTTTGGTCTAGATTATGTCAAGGATAAGATTGATCCTCAAATACCTTGACCATGCCCTCCTTGGTAGGAAAGATAATTTCTTATTCACCCTTGTCCATGGATGACTTGTGTCTATCATTTCAAACTCTTTTTTATCTGACCACCATCTCATCTATTTTTTATACATTAGACTTCCCCTTAGGTTAAACCTAAGGGTTTCATGTTTTACCTCAACACTACCCATCTCAAGCATGAGTAGACTGTGGAGCATATCACTAGGATTTGGAAACTAGCCCCCAAATCTAAAGGGGACATTTATTAGATTGATTGGTGGTCTGACACTATAACCCACACCACTTCTTTCTTAGAGATATATGGCAAAAAAATGGATATTTTTTAGGTAGTGCATATATAATGATACAAAACATGAATATATTAGGGTTTTATAGGAGTTAGAGGTTGCACCTTTAAACTCAAATTTATAGACTCAAGATGCTATGTGAGGCACAATATTTAGTTGTAGAGGATTACAAAGCTAGAGGAGACCAAATCTGAACAAGGATGCATTGGTTGAATGCAGGAGATAAAGTGACCAAATAAATTTTAGCTCTCCTTCGATCAAGATAATCTACTGACAAAATCAAAACCATTAGAAGTGCTTCAAATAAGATTACCAGACTCTTAGATATCCTCCAAGCCTTTGTACATCACTACCATGGTGTCTTTATAGTGCAACATTCATCACCCTCTTATGAGGTTTCCCTCTCTTAATGCCTTGATGTGGTCCCCTATAAGCTCTTGGAAGCTTAGAGAGTTACCTATGATAGACCTATCAATGTCAATCACCTTAAGTAAGCTATTATGTAGATGGAATTTGATAAAGCCATATGTATTGATGGATTTCCCTATGAATTTTATCAAACCTTGTGAGATACTATTAGACCTAATCTCCATAGAGTTTACTCTAAAGTGGTATTGATAATTCCTTAGGTCACCTCATTAATCATGGCAACACCAAGTTCATCCCTAAGGTAGGGGATCTTGAGTTAATTACCAACTAGATACCCATCACTTTAATGAATGTGTCCTAAAAATTATATCAAAATCTTTAGCTCTCATAATTAAGAACTTACTTCCCTTAATTATACAAAGAGAGCAAACTAGGTTCATTTAGCATAGATATATTATAGACAATGTTATTTTCATATGGGAAGGCATGGAATGGGATATAATAACCAACCATAAGGCCTTGTTCATCAAGATTTATTTTGAGAAAGCCTATGACTAAATAGAGTGGATTTTCATTATAGTTATGCTATAGGCATTGGGGTTTGGCCCCAAGTTTGTTTATACTATCAATATGCTTTTTTAGGATGTTAGGGCTTACATAACCATCAATAGAACCCAATCTCAATATTTTGTATGCCACAGGTCCATAAAAAAGGGTTACCCCTTGGCCCTTGTGATTTATGTGTTGGATGCTAAAGGTTTTAGCTATATTTTGGCCAGTTATGCTTCTAATGGTTTGCTCAAATGGAAATATATACCTAATTTAGACCACCATTTAATTAATGGGCACTTTTCTCTTGAATCCTTCCTCACCCTACAAGAAGATGAAAGCTCTATCAAGCATGTCATGGAATATTTAGATATTTTTTGCCTTACAATGGGTCATCTATCCAATGGCATAAAACCCAGTGCTATCACTAATATTTATCATCTAAACCTCCTTGGATAGAGGGATATATGTGGTAATAGATCCTTTTAGGGGTTTACATTTAAATTTTTAGGCATTAATTTTGCTTTTAGAGCATCTCCTATAGAGTTATGGTCCTATGTGGTTTAAAGAGTGGAGATAAAATCTCTTTCTAGATCATTAGGCCTTTGACCTTGGCTAAAAATTTCTAAATTTGTTCTAATGTGATCACTACTACTCATGTTTAATAGTTGTCTTGTTGGGATCCTTCAAATGTCTCCCATGGAAAGATGGAAAAGATTATGCAAGATTTTTTATGGGCCAATTTTGAAGGACACCAGGGATTTCATAAAATCTCTTGGGACATTTGTTTCCATCCTAAAGAGGCTGGTGGATTGGGGATTATTGATAAAATCTTCAAGGAAAAACTCTTAGTGCTTAATGGATCATCATAATCCTAGAAAATTTTACTGTGGCACTACATTTTCCAAGGTTTCCCTCTCAATAGAGAAGCTTGGAAAGGTATAAGCTTTCACAATGCACTTATATCACCAATATCTATCAAAGTAGGGGGCACGCTTGTCATGCAAAGTATTTCAAAAGCTTGGGAAAAGACCCAAACTCACCTTATTTGGGTGGGGGAGGGGTTTATAAGTAATATTTCTCTAAACTCCCAATATTTGTGGTGGTCTCCTTAACTAACCTTCTATAATGTCCCTTTTTCCATGGTCCCCTAGATCAAAAGCTTGAAGTTGTTTAAGAAAGGTATTGTCATAATTGGTGATTTATTTTGTAAGGTCTCTAGGGACTATCCTTATTGGGCTATGCTAAAGGCCAAATTCCATCTTAACAAAGAAGATGTAAAATCCATTTTTGAATTGTAGAGTTCCATACTTGATGAGTACTTTCACAAGATTGGAGTCTCCTCTCTCACACTATGGTGGAAGGGTTGGTCTTAGGCTATGGCCATGATATTACATCAATATTCTCCTTAGCTAGGTTACAATTTATTTTCCCCCCATCATATTGACACAAAGGTTTTTAATCATTGATGGTCTCTGTAATACCTTCATTAGGTTTGGGCTAGGACATTTGATAACATTTGGGTGGCTTATATTGAACCCAAAAAGGCACACTTCTTTTGGTGTATTCTTTACCAAGGTTTTCCCATGGTAAATCAGCTCAATCACATGGGGTTTCTATTTCACCCAACACCCCCTTTTTTCCCTAGGAAATGGGGACCCACATTCTTTCTCATATTTGGTCTTTATTGTGGTATGGTGCTTCTAGCACTAGATATCCTTATGGATTTAGACTTCGTCATTTTGGTTTGGGTATTTTCAAAGTGGACCCTTTAGGACTTCATCATGAACCGATGTCCTATAAAGTAGACCTTTTAGATTTCCATTAGAAATGAAGTACCTTCAACATTTTACCCTTTAGATTTTGTCCCTTCTTATCCTTCCATAGTCAAATCTTTTGGGCATTCTATCCAAAATAATTGTTCCCCATGCATACCCCTTGGACCCATCTTTTCTACTCTACATAGCCTACCCTTCAGGTCTTTCAAAAAGTATATTTTGACACTTCAAAACATTTTGAATTACCCTTTCCTATTTTTTTGAAACTTTTGTTTTGAGCTTTTTTGTTCAATGCACAATCTTCAAAGGAATTCTTAAGGAATTCTTCTGAAAGATACTCTACCTTTTAGAACTCTTATAATCTACCCTTTGATTTTTTTTGAAGCTACCCTTCAAGTTTTTAAAAGGTCTTTTATTTGTATGGAAGTACCATTTAGACTTTTCAGAAGTGCCCTCTATCCCTTTTATTTAGAACTTTCATTTTGTAACCTTCCCTTTCCTTTGGAACTTTCATTTCGTACCTTGTCTTATCCTTTGAAACTTTTATTTTAGACCTTTTGTCTAATACATAAATCCAAAAATAACCTACCCTTCACTTTCCCCAGATGTACCCTTTGGACCTATGATAAATTACCCTTTGATCTAGTGACTAACCCTTCAGAGCCCCTTTTTTTGAAACTTTTGTTTTAGACCTTTTGGTCCAATGCACAATCCCCAAAATAATTTTACCCTCCAAGTTAAAGGCACCTACCTTTCAGAATTTTTGAAGTGCCTCTTAACCATATGGAAATACCCTTCAGAATGTTGAAGGATACCCTTTAGGGATTCTAGAGTAGACCCTTTAGGACCTTTGTCATGTACCAAAGTGCCCTGCAAAGTAGACCCTTCAGATCAAAAATACCCTTTGGGCAAACTAAAAAGGTCCTTAACTATGAAACCTACCCTTTGTAGTGGTGTTTTAGCCTTTTGGAATTAGTATTTCAGATTCATCACCATGGTGGAGTATTTCCTCAAAAAAAATTCCCAGATGTTTCATCTTAAGAAAATCACTTAAAGAAATAATCTACTAGCATCGACCCAAACACTTCTTCCCCTAATGACTATCTGAGTATTTTCAATTTTAAATCATGCCTTTTTGACATTAAAGGTAAAGTGATTTCAAAGGTAACATTTTTTCATTAAAATGAAGGTAAAGTGTTTCTTATTAACATTAAAGACCCCTACCAAACTGAGGTGACTAATTTTAATTGAAATGAGCCAAATTAATGTTGTAAATTTGTCGCATGAAATGATATTTAATGCAAGATCTTATATAGATAATACAAAACCATTTGAGACATCATTTTCACTCAAACTATCTTGTGATCAAAGCATCCTTGATTCTTAATGATATCTAAGAGCCCTAGTTTCTATTCTAAGAGAACATACAATAGACTGTAAGTAAGCTAAAGCTAGCTCAATTACATTGATATATGAGTACACACAACAAGTAGCCTATTGAAAAAATTAAAGCACAAAAATATATCCATAGCATCCTCATCTAGGTCATCATAATGAACTAATCCTCACTTTGAGTTCTTGATTAAGGATCCTATAGATTTCAAAGATACTATGTTTGATGGAGAAATATTTGATAACCAATATTGAAACTACTCACAACTACGGGATGCCATAGATTCAGTGGATGCTTTTTCTATAGATGATGAAAACATGTTGGTGAATAAGTTATTTGTCATAGAATTGTTGGCTCTCAAATGCTAAAGGTTTCACTTTAGTGCTACCAAACTAGAGGTCATGCTTTGCATCAACCTTCTCAAAGACTTATTCTTTGTATGTAGAATATCACAAGATGTATATTTGTTTCATGCTCATAGTGATACAATGATCATGTGCATCTTTGGAGATGATTTACAAAGATATTTATCCCTTAATACACTAGATTATTAATTTGACCAACACACCCTAGTGAAATTCAATAAGGAAAACTCATTCCAAGGAGAACCACAATCATGGTTTCCACCCAAGAAAACTATGACATGGAAAGGCAAAAATCTAAGTGGGTCATTACCAATCAATAAATTCATAATGGGTATTCATATAAGTATGGCTCTTTTAAATATATTATATGGTATTCCTTCTATTCATTTTTTGAACTTTGATTGGGTGCCTTTAATTCATATGATGTTGACACATGATGTCGCTTAGGCCCTAGGAGAAGTAATTAACTTTAGGCTAAGAGAGAAAATGTTTCATACAGATAATTTCCCTACCCTCACAGGGGACTTTTTCATGATGTCATATCTAGTTGATGTTGTCATGGGCATATGTTAAAAGGACCTAGGTCATTTATGATCCTTGACCAACAATTATATCAAGAATAAAATCTTTGACCTCTACATGTTCATGCACATCTATGCCTACCATAGGCATATGGTCAAAATTTGTGATGATATATATCCTCAAGTATGGTAGGATATTTACAGCTCCCCAATGTCATGCATTGGAAATAATATTGTGAAGATCCTAAATGGGAAGGGTGATTACTTCCTATATATAGAAATCATAGTCACTTAAGTTTGGGGCAATAAAGTGGAGCCTCTATGTCTCCCCAAGCATGTGCTTGATAAGCTACTAGAACATGAGATAGATTTATAGTTATGGAACCACACATAGGAAGATCTAACAAGGAAAAATAAGGCTTTCTTTTTTGACAGTCTTGTCACCATTAGCAAAATTTACATACATAATGAGGAAACATCTCAGTGATATTGTAGAAAAATGAAATAGATATAGCTTCTCCATAATGCCACATAAAGATTAGGACCCTCATAGGAACATTCAAAGATAAATTCATGGGCTTAACATTCCTTACTACCACTAGTCATACCACTATGACTTTCTCTTCTTGAATTTTATGAATGATGAGGAGGTATTGGAATGGGCAAGGATAACTAGCTTATAAGAGCATCATTTGAGGATGATCCAATCAGATCCCAAAATTACCACCAAGGAATTGGACCAAAGGAGAGCCTTGTTTAAAGATTGAAAGCATTCAAATTTATGGAGTGGGTAGTCCCAAGAGCAAGGAGATTATTCCTCTCAAGGACCTCCCTTGATATTGAAATTGAAAGCAATCAAACAAGATCCTGGGGTCCAAGGACAAATAGTGGGTAAAGGAGGATCTAAAGGAGATCCCATTAGTTTAGAATTTGATATGGAAGATAAGCCAACTTTTGGGGTGGCCATAACATAAACAATAATCCCAACCTTTCATGACTCTCTTACTCGAGTAAAGGATCCCTTAGTTTATGCTAAGAAATTGAGGACTCCAGTAGGTAGCCCAAAAATGCAAGTATCTCTAGTCTTTCTTGCACCATCTCTCAACCTACAAGATGAAGTCACTATTCAAGATTAGATAAAGGACTCAAATGAGGAGACAAAATTAGAGAAAACAAAGGCTCTCAACCTTTAGGATCCTCCAACTGAGCTACTACTTCAAGGTACTTCGGGCCTCCCTAATTTGTCTTACCTTTAATTTCCATTATTGATGTATCTATCTCCTCTGTGGAAGACCCCCCCACCTCATCTATTGATCCCTCCATAATTTCCACTACATCTCTTCCCACAACCACCCTTTTTATGCCTACTAATACTACTCTTTATAGAAAGAATAAAGCATCCATAAAGATATAAACTACTTTTGTCACACCCTAGTTGCATGTTCAATCCATGTAACTTTCCCTTCCACTCCCCACTTCCACTTATATAGAGGAAACTACCATAGTCATCACCAACAGTGAAAGGAAAGCAAAGCCACACATTGTGGTAGTCCACCCACTTCCTCAAATCAGAAGAGTGGACTAGTCTAAGGTTATATGGCATTCCCTATCAAATGTTTTGACAAAGACAACCAAGAAGCATGTATAGGGAGAGGAGAGTGAGCTAAAATGAGAATTTATCCTCATAACCTTTGATGCACCCAATAATATCCCACATTGGGATATAGAACTAAGGTAACAAGCTTCCTAAAGTCCTAGTTACAAGATTACTAAGTTACCTTCTATGACTACTTTATTTGATCCTCCTACTAACTCCATTCAAAGGGTTAGGAAGAGGAAACTTGAAGATGATCAAGGAGCTAGTATCATCCTTGAGGAGTGACAACCATTGTTCTCCCTCACCAAGAGGTAGAATAGGTATCTAGGAGAGTTTATCTTTAAATAAAATCTCTCAAACCTGGCTCAAGCACACAAGGATGTAGTGGTAGAAATTCATGAAGGAATGAAATTAGCTTGTCAAGATCTTAAGGATAAAGTGTAGGAGCTTTGGGCATAAATCAAATAGCTAAAGGAATGATCAAATACTATGCATATGATTACAAGTATAGAAGCTAAAGTGAGGGATCCAACCTCAAAATATTACCACTCCTTAGAGGGTCTAAAATTTATGAAGGTCGATATGGCACCCCAAATGGGCTTGGCCACCCAACTTTGTATCTCTCTGGCCCAAGACAATACAAATCTTAAGATTCTAATTAACTATATTGGTAACTCACTATATAGAAACCTAGACCTAATGACCACATTTGAGGCATCTAATGCCTTGAATTTAGTAGTTATTAGGCATAAAGAGGTCAAAGAATGGTTGAAAGTAACTATAGCCATGACCCTAAATTGTCAGTCACTCAAAGCTAAACTCCTACAAATTTTGAAGGATTTGAACCTATCCAATGTAAAAGATTCTATAGGAAGACTAATTAGTAGAATCAATTTTGATAGCATTATTTAGGAGTTGATGGATAACTTAAAAGGGAACATTCAGGGTTTAACAATGGAGAACATTGAAGAAAAGATAAGTAAAGTAAGAAAGGTGATTGAAGTGGAAATATTTAGGAGTAAATTCCAACTCACTAAAGATGAGCATGTAAAGCTTCTCGAATAAACCAAGAGACTCCATAAACCTTATTTACTTAACTTAAACATCATTTGGAAATAACATGACATGACAAATAAGGTTTATAAGGATAATGAAGTAAAGAAGAAATAGGTTTTTACTAATAGGACTACACCTTCAACTTTTACTCTAACCAAAAATCATTCAACACTCTAACCACCACAACCCTAGTTCATCATGTGCCTTAGTTTTATAATTATTATTTTTTTCCTCTAATAATTGACTTATTTTTTTGAATGTGCATATATTAAATGCTATCATAAAGTTAATTCTTTCTATGTCTCCCATTCAGTTTTGACTTCAGTTAGAACTACATGTTCTAAACACTTCATGTAATCATCATGTAAAGACTTAGAGGATGAGGTGACCCCTCCCCAAAATCTATAAATATTATTGTATCACCCTCATTCAAAGGGGATATTTTTTTAAAAATATATATTAGTGAGTCATTTTTGGTAATCAAGCACAATATTTTGAGTATTTTCTTCCCAATTATATATATTTAATAGTTATCTTTCATGGATGTTTCAATAATCTTTAATTATGCTAATGATACAAATAGATTCTTGATTATTTTAATTATTATAACTAATCTCATATGTGCAAATAGCTATTAAGGATTGGTGAATAGTGATTGGAATAGCCAAGTTAAAGATTGAATCATATTCCTAGAATGTGTATTTGTGTTCTTTTAGTATAGTTTTCTGAGTGTGTGTTGATGCTACCTTAGATCATTCACTTTGTCTGATCCATAATATATTTTTTAAGGGTGTGCACTAGCTATACTAAATAGAGCAACTTTTGTCTAAGACTAGCAAATTTCCTATACTTTTTGTTCCCTAGATTTCCTAGCCATGTCTATATGCATGTGAGCACTTAATGCTAGCAACAAGTATTTGTTCCAATAGAACACAAGTCTCTAGAAACCATCCAAATAAATAATTTTTTAAATACCATAGGTATTTATTTTCTACCTTACCTTACCCTCTCTTTGGTGTTTGTTATAAGGAATTACCCACTTTAGATTAGAAGCCAACCAACCATTCAACTTGCCTAGGAGACCATCTTTTGTAGGAATCATGCCTCCATGTAAAAACCTTGTCAAAAACCTATAGGATTTGGTACTATTCAATCAATAAGTTGAACAAACCACATACTTTTAACTCATGCCCTGGAGTGGAGTTTACCTCCATTGAGATCTTAAAATGATAAAGGTTACCTCATTAATTGTGGTGTGCATAAAACCCATGTCAACAATAAGATAGCACTAGAAGGAAGGCCATAACCTCCATATAATAGAGGTTAACCCTTGCGTAGATTTATACTAGAGTCACCTAGGAGAGTGACCAAATATTACTCCTAGGTTGGTTTAATAGTATCACCCTTAGCAAGCCATAAAAGGCCTAGAGCTATGCACATAGCTCTAGTTTAGAGCAACCCATCTCTGCTAGGACAACCTTCACTCATAAGGAACTTTTTTCTTACTAATCAATCAATGGACCATAAACATCCTTGGTTAGTTGGATATATAATTGCTATCCTAAGGGATGTACATGAGCTTCCTTAGAACTTAAAAAAAAACCTATCAACCTTTGTTATTTTGAGAGCAAGAATAGTAGAAGAGCATATTAAGGCCTTTTAAGGCTGCACTCAAATTGATGAATGTAGTGGATGAATATGTTGCATGTCATTTATTTCCATTTACTTTGATGGATGCAACTTATGATTGGTATTTAAATTTAACTAAAAACTCCATAATCTCATGGGCACAATGCCAAACAACTTTTTTTGCATAGTGTGGATAGGTTACTAATTTAGAGTTAGTATACCAACACTTCATAAGCATTAAACGAGAACCCAATGAATCAATTCATGCATTTAATGAAAGGTGGTAAAATATATACAATTGGCTAACCCTAAACTACAAACCATAACCAAAATTGGTTTTGGAGATGTAAAATAACTCCCTGGACCCTATCACTACAATATTCTTGAGAAGAACTATTTCCATTAACACTCTAGCATTGTCATTCAAGGAGGCAATCAATATCGATAAGAAACTCAATCCCCAAATGATTGTGACACAAAATAACAATAATGGATTCCCCTTGATTAATACAATACCATTCATAAATTAGAATGTGCCTACCTATAATCAAAATTAGTTATATGTGATACCCCCACTAACACACACAACACAACTAAATCTCAACTACTTGAACACTCATGTAAAAAATAGTGTTTATCAGCCAATTCAACAAGCTATTACTCCTCCCATAGCTATTCTACAAAGTACATATCCTACAAAGGTAAAATTGGACTCTATCCAAAATATGGTTCAAAAATTAAGTAATAACTTTATGAACATGCAGTAAAATTTGGGTAATGTCAATACCCAAATGGGCAACCAAAATATTGGGTTCTTAAGATATAAAAAGCCTTTTAATTGGTCTACAAATAGTGCTGAGTAGTCTAGTAAACTCCTAGAAATCAACATCATTAAAATAACTCTCCCTAATTGGTGTAGAATCCACAAAATGCCCCAGCATGATGAGCTTGATTGTGTTGAGTTGTATACAACATTTAAGATATTCTAGAGAGAAGTGACCAAGTAGGATTAGATGAACAGTCTACCAAAATCATACTAAGATTTGGGACCTGTCAACATAGCCATGTTTTTTGAGACTCATGAATTCCCTTTCCTAGGAGAAGATGATAACAAACTTGAGGATAATTTAGAAGAAGTGCATGATTTTCAGTAGTTTTAGAGGGGTACATATAATCTAAAGAATAGACAACCTATAGCTAACTCAACTTCTCCAAATACCACATTAGTTCTACCTGATCCTAAGGCAAATAACAATCCCCCTCCTTTAAAAGGGAGTGATTCATTATCAAGCAAAGATGAACTTAATAAATCAGGTGGATACAACATCATCGAAGATATGAAGAAAATAAAGGTGCATATCACACTTCATGAGTTAGCTCAAATCATAGAATAGAAAGAGTTTCTATGGAGATTTATCACTAGAAAGACACTTGTGGAGAAGACTAGAGTAGCTCTAGACAAAACCAAGGAAGTAAAAGTCACCGATACCAATGTCATCTACAAAAGGAAGCCTGAGGTTCCACCCTTCCTATTGACTATTATGGCATTTGGTAAGAACATACATAATTGTTTAGTCAATTTTGGGGCATCTACTACTATTATGCCTACTTCTATATGCAAAAATCTTGGCCTTACTCCCATTCCTTCAAAGAGATCTATTTCCCAACTAGACAAGACTATGGTAAATGTGGTAAGAGAGATAAACAATGTGAATATGCAAGTAGCATTGAAACCAAGAGTCCAAATGAATATTGACAACCTGGTATTGGACATACCATAAGGCTACAAATTTTTATTCAATAGAGACTGGTCTAAAATTCTCAATGGATATCTCTCCATAGATTTTCACATATTTGGTTATCATGGAGAGGGGTCATGAATCAAATCCAAATAGATATAACACCTAGAATGTAATATCATATCACTAAATACAATGTAAAAAATGAAGAGGTTAAGTATGATTCTCCTTCATTAGGTATCTACACTTTTACCATGCATAGTTATTTACAAAACATAGACCTTGAAGGACCAAACTAGTTGTAGATGATGCATTTTGATGGAGCTAAGTCTAAGCAGGGGTCTAGAGTGGGAATTGAGCTAATTGACCCTTAAAGAAAGAAGGTTTTGGCTGATTATAGGTTATAGTTTCCATGTATAAATAATAGAGCAGAGTATGAGGCTCTAATCTTAGGTGTATAGTTTACACTAAAAAATAATGTAAAACAAATTAAGGTATTTGGGGACTCAGAGCTAGTATTCCACTAGACAAGAAAAAATACCAATGCAAACTATCTTATTTAAAGAGGTACAAACACAAAGCATGGGATATGATTGAGGGTTTTTAAACTTTCAACACAATAACATTTCCTAAAGAGCAAACTCAAGCCATTGATTCATTGGCAATCACTACTACCAATTTGGAGCCATTACAAGAGTCCAAGGTAGAGAAATTTTTTATTGAACTTATGCATGTTTCGTTTATTCTAGATAATGTGGAATTTAGGTTTTTAAGGATGACCAACAAATTATCTAGTTCTTGACTAACTCTAGAGAGTTTTCATCCTAAATGATAGATGATAAAGATATAAATCACTAAGAAGATAATGATAAAGGAGGTATCCTCTAGCTCAAGGAAAACTGAATACCAACTGGTTTAATCTCTTTAGAGCAGCCATTTGATGTAGATCAATGGGCACAACAACTTTGGTAGCCCAAGGTCATTGAGTCTGACTTTAAGAAAGATAATATAGGGGATGAACATAACCCACATTATGTCAACATGGGTCTGAGTTTCACTTCAGAGGAAAGACAAAAAATTAAGGAATTGATCACTCAATACAAGGACATCATCACTTGGACATATGAGGAATGAAAAGTATATGATCCATATGTCATCACCCATAGTATCCCCTTGAAACTAGATCATAAATAATTTAGATAGAGACAAAGGCCAGTTAATCCTATCCTCAAACCTCTTATTTAGAAAGAAGTGGAAAAGTTACTTAGCATTAAAATCATTTTTCCAATCTGACATTCCACTTGGGTGGCTAATTTGGTCCTAGTGAAGAAGAAGAGAAGAGAGATTAGACTCTACGTAGATTTAGGAATCTGAATAAGAACTCAAAAAAAATAATTATCCTCTACCTTCTTTGGATGAAGCTATACAAATAGTAAGTGGCTCAAAAATGATGCCCTTCTTGGATGGAATTTTAGGTTATAATCAGGTATTAGTATACCCTAAAGATCAGATGAAGACACCATTTAATATGAAATGGGGAACATATGCATATAAAAGGATGCCCTTCATCTTGATCAATGTAGGTGTTACCTTCCAACATGCTATGGACCATGCTTTCAAAGGGTTAATAGGAAAGTGCATAATTATCTACATGGATGACTTGACAGTATTCTCAAAGAATTGACAAGATCATGTAACTCACCTACAGTCTATATTAGAATGATGCCAAAAAGTTGGTGTTTAATTAAACTTAAAGAAGAGTATATTCAATGTTTTTAAAGGTCAAATATTGGGACACATCATCATGAAGGATAGAATCACTATCAATATCAATAGGGTGCAAGTCATTTCAAAGATTTAGCTACTTAATAACAAAAAATAACTAAAATCATTCTTTGGGAAAATTAACTTCATAAGGACATTCATTTCAAAATTCAAAAAAATTGTCAAGCCCTTGAACACCATGCCCAAAAAGGATGATAAGATAGAGTGGACCCTAGAGGCCAAAAGGTCCTTTCAGGATATCAAAGATGATGTATCAAAGGCTCTAATTTTAGTTAGTTCTAACTTTACAAATGATTTCTATATATACTCCTTCACTTCAGAGCATATGATTGGTATCATCATCAATAAAAAAATAATGAGACATAACATCCTATAACTTTAATGAGCACTAATTTGAAGGATGCTAAGCTACAATACTCTATGATTAACAAGTAGATATTCACCCTTGTCAAAGTAGTCAAGAAAATTTGATATTATATCTTGAGGAATAAGATAATCCCTATTATACTTGACCTTGCTATTAGGATCACTTTATCACAAAATGAATTGGGAGAACATCGAGGTAAATGGATGGCCAAACTCCAAGAGTTTGATATAGAAAAATGGATTGCAAAGATTGTTAGAGGATAGGGTATCATGTAACTCATGATTGAGCTAGATCCTCATATCACCATTAAAGAGGTAAGTTAGGCCCAGGTCTCTAAAGGTGAATGGTATATATATGTAATTTAGTATTTACTAATGGGAACATGTCCTCCATAATATAATAGAGAAAGTAAAAGAACTTTGAGGCTTAGGGATGCTCAATACACGATTAGAAAAGGAGTCCTCTATAGAAAAAACTATGAAGGAATCTATCTCAGATGTGTGTCTATAAAAGAAGCTATAGAGATCCTAGAGAATTTGCATCAAAAGATAGGCAGTGGGCATCCTTGAAGAAACACCATAGCTCACAAAATTTTGAGGTTGGGCTATTATTGGCCTATAATTTTCAAAGATGTTCACACACACATTACAACCTATCATTAATGTCAAACTCTAGCTAAAAGAGAAGTACATCCAGCCATGCCATTAAAACCAATGGTTGAAGGAAGGCCATTTTCCCAATGGGGTTTAGACTTCATTAGTGTGATCAACCCAAATTCTTTAGCTGGCCATAAATTTATACTTATAACCATAGGCTACTTTACTAGATGGATAGAAGCTATCACTACCAAACATTGTAGGGCACAAGATGTGATTCATTTCTTGGAAGAACATATAAAAGCTTGGTTCAACAAACATATTTATTTGGCCTATGATAATGGACCTAATTTCATATCAATGGAGTTTATTGAGTGGGCATTCGATAATCAAATCATCATTAGACCAGTTTCATATCATTACCCCCAAGGAAATGGGTTAGTAAAATCAATGAATAAAAATCTAATCAATGCAATCAAGAAATATTTAGGAGATAATCCTAGGGAATGACACAACTTATTAAAGCATGCTCTTTGGGTAGACTAGATAAAGCACAAATAATATCTTTATGCTCACTCTTTTTACTGGTATATGGACAAGGACATGTCTTCCCCATCACACTAAAGTTACCCACTTATCATTTCATTCAAGACTACATGGAACCCAGTGATAAAGATGAGTCAAAATTGTTGGATATAATTGAGATGTAAGATTCTAGGAATAAGGCATTGTAGACATTCAAAAAACATCAGGACTTGGTCAAATGATGGTTTGATAAAAGGTAAAAAATCAAAGCATTCAAGATTTTGGACTTGGTACTGCTATGGGACAAATCCCTTGAAAATAAAGGACAACATGATAAATTTTCCCCATCATGGATTGAGCCTTATCAAATTGCAAAAATCATAGGTAATAACACATTTTGATTGAAATACTTCCATGATAATGAGCTGACATATCCAGTAAATGGGTAGTTTTTGAAGCATTATTTCAAGGTTGTTCCATTTATGGATATTACTGATTAAGGGTGGTCAAAATAAGTTTAGATTAAGAGTAGACTAGATTTCCTACTTTCTAGACTAGTCTTCCTACTTTTAGTTTTGTTTCCTAAATTAGATTCCTTGCTTTCTAGACTAGTCTTCCTGCTTTTAGTTTTATTTCCTAGATTAAATTTTGGCCTATTTTTAGATTAGTTGTTTTGTGTTTTCCTTGATGAGTATAATTGTGTTTGTTTTTCTATGGCCAATTTGAAATTCAGACCCTCAAATGCTTACAATCAGTAAAAATGGGGAATTAGAAGCTACAATAATCTTGTATTGACTCATGAATGGTGTGTATCCCCACTTTTATTTGGTTACTAGGACAAAGGTAAGTAATTATGTATTATTTTGAATGATGTCATAGTTGAATACCTTTACTAGACATGTGGAATTTATTCTTAGTGTGTTTTACGCAAATTTAGAAAGTTTTTTGTTTCACTAGATCAAATGCACTCATCACCTAAAAAACCCCTACTAGAAATGATAATTCTAGGTCTAGATTTGGTTGGCAAGGACATCCTAGTAATGATTTATCTTAAAATTCTACCAATTCACTAGGGTTTCATTTATCCTCTAAAAAAAAATAAAAAAATAAAATAAAATGATGAAATAAGGTCAATGTTCCATGCATCATGATCAAGTAAAAGAGGAAATAACGAAGTAAGAGGAAAAGGAACCCAAGGTAACTTTGTCAGGGCTATGGACACTTGGCTAGCTATAGAGTAATGCTCAAGCTCCCTTTGTTTTGAATTACGATAAGTAATAGGATGAGACCTACAACCACTTCAAAACCATAGGAGAACTCATCATACTAAGGGATAAATGAATTTTACATTTTGACACACATAGATCTAATAATTTTGAAAGCAAGTATGTTGTGTAAATCTACTTAGGAGTTTCTTTCATGTTTCTAATTTAGGTATTCTCCCATGGCATACTTCAATATTGATTCATGATTGAAAAATGAAAATTATAGGTTCTTGAATACTTTGGAGCATTCCCCTTGTGAGTCACCATTTATTTCACCCAACACCCCCTTTTTTCCCTAGGAAATGGGAACTCACCTTCTTTCTCAGATTTGGTCTTTCTTGTGGTATGGTGACGCTAGCACTAGATATCCTTATGGATTTAGACTTAGTCATTTTGGTTTGGGGATTTTTGAAGTGAACCCTTCAAAAATCCATCATGAACTAATGTCCTATGAAGTATATCCTTCATATTTCCATTAGAAATGAAGTACTTTCAACATTTTACCCTTCAAATTTTGTCCCTTCTTGTCCTTAGTCAAATCTTTCAGACATTATATCCAAAATAATTGTTCCCCAAGAATACCTATAAATCCCATCTTTTTTGATTTATTTAGCCTACCCTTTAAGCCTTTTAAAAATTACCTTTTGGCACTTTAAAAATTCAGAATTACCCTTGCCTATTTCTTCAGAACTTCTGTTTCAGGTTTTTTTGTCCAATGCACAACATCTAAAGGAATTATTCTGAAAGAATTCTTAAGGAAATCTTTTGAAATAATTCTTCCAAAATATACTCTACCTTTCAAAACTCATATAATCTACCATTTGAATTTTTTTTGAAGCTACCCTTTGGGTTTTGAAAAGGTCCATTATGTGTACAGAAGTACCATTCAAAATTTTTAAAAGTGCTCTCCATCCCTTTTATTTTGAACTTTCATTCCGTACCTTCCCTTTCCTTTGGAACTTTCATTTCATACCTTGCCTTATCCTTCAAAACTTTTGTTTTGGACCTTTTATCTAATACATAAATCTTAAAACAACCTACCCTTCACTTTCCCCACACCTACCCTTCAGATCTATGATAAATTACCATTCGGTCTTGTCACTAACCCTTTAGAGCCCCTTATTTTAGAACTTTTGTTTTGGACCTTTTAATCTAATGCACAATCCTCAAAATAATTTTAACTTACATGTTAAAGGTACCTACCTTTTAGAAATTTTGGAGTGCCCCTTAACCATATGGAAATACCCTTCAGAATTTTGAGATACACCCTTCAAGGATTTTGGAGTAAACCCTTTAAGAATTTTGTCATGGACCAAAGTGCCCTATGAAGTAGACCCTTCAGATCAAAAATACCCTTTAAAGAAATTGAAAAGGTCCTTAACTATGAAACCTACCCTTTATAATAGTCTTTTGACCTTTTGAAATTAGTATTTTAGATTCCTCACCATGGTGGAGTATTTCCTTGAAAAAATTGTCCCAGATGTTTCATCCTAAGAAAACCACCGAAAGAAATAATCCACCGGCATTGACCCAAACACTTCTTCCCTTAATGACTATCTGAGTATTTTCAATTTTAAATCTTGCCTTTTTGAGATTAAAGGTAAAGTGTTTTCAAAGGTAATATTTTTTCATTCAAACAAAGGTAAAGTGTTTCTTATTAACATTAAAGACCCCCACCAACTTGAGGTGACTAATTTGAATTGAAAGGAGCCAAGTTAACATTGCACATTTATGTCACATGAAATAATATTTAATGCAAGATCTTATATATATATGATACACAACCATTTGATCCATAATTTTCACTCAAGCTATCTTGAAATTGAAGCATCCTTGATTCTTAGTGATATCCAAGAGCCCTAGTTTCTATTTCGAGAGAACATACAATAGACTGTATGTAAACTAAAGCTAGCTCAATCACATTGATATATGATTACACATAGTAAGTATCACACTGAACAAAGTAAAGCATACAAATATATCTATGACATCCTCATCTAGGTCATCATGATGAACTAATCCTCCCTTTGAGTTCATAATTAAGGATCCTATAGAGTTCAAAGACACTATGTTTGATGCAGAAATATTCGATAACCAATATCAGAACTACTCACATATATGGGATGCCATATATTTAGTGGATACTTTCTCTATAGATGATGAAACAATGTTGGCAAATAATTTATTTATCAAAGAATTTCTGGCTCTCAAATGCCAGAGGTTACATAAAGATATATTCCCTACCCTAATAGGCAAATTTTTTATGATCTTGTATCTAGTTGATGCAGTCATGGGCACATGTTACAAAGACTTGGGTCATTTATGGTCTTTAACCACCAACTACATCAAGAAAAAAATATATGACCACTACACATTCATGCACATCTATGCCTACCATAGGCATATGGTTATAATTTATGAGGATGTATATCCTCAAGTATGGAAGGATATCTATGGCTCCCAAATGCCATGTATTAGAAAGAACATTGTGAAGAGCCTGAATGGGAAGGGTAATTACTTCCTATATCTAGATACCATAGTCATTTTAGTTTCGGGCAACAAGGTGTTGCTGTTATGTCTCCCCAAACATGTGATCAATAAATTAGTAGAACATGAGATAGATTTACAATTATGGAACAACATATAGGAGGACATGGTAAGGTAAAATAAGGCTTTCTTTTTTAGAAATCTTATCACCATTGGAAAAATTACATACACATTGAGGAAACATCTCAGTGACATTGTAGAAAAATGAAATAGATATAATTTCTCCAAAATGTCATGTAGATATTGGGACCCTCATGGGTGTGTTTAGAGATACATTTTTGGGCTTAACATTCATTACTACCACTAGCCATACTACTATGACTTTCTTTTCCTAAATTCTATAAATGATGAGGAGGTATTGAAATGGGAAAGGATAACTAGATTACAAGAGGTTCATTTGAGGATGATTCAATCATAACCCAACATTACCACCAAGGAATTGGACCAAAGAAGATCCTTGTTTAAAGATTGGAAGCATTTAGATTTTTGGAGTGGGCAGTCCCAAGAGCAAGGAGCTTCTTCCTCTCAGGGACCCACCTCAAATTAAAAGTAGTCAAACAAGAGCTTGTAGTCCCAAGATAGAGAGTGGGTAAAGGAGGATACAAAGGAGATCCCATTAGTTTGGAATCTGATGAGGAAGATAAGTTGACTACTGGTGTGGCCATAATATAAGTAACAATCTCAACCTCTCATGACTCTCCTACTAAAGGAAATATTCTATTGGTTTATACCAGGAGATTGAGGACTCCAGTAGGTAACCCAACAATGCAAGTATATTTAGGATTGATTGCACCATCTCCTAGTCTATGGGATGAAGTCACTATTTAGGATTGGATAAAGGAATCAAATAAGGAGGCAAAATTGAAGAAATTAAAGGCTCTTAGCCTTTAGGATCCTCCAACTAAGCTATTACTTTAAGCTACTTCAGGCTTCCCTACTTTGTATTTACCTTGAATTTCCATTGTTGATGTATCTGTCTCCTCTATGGAAGTCCCCCATCTCATCCATTGATCCCTCCATAATTTACACTACATCTCTTCCCACAACCACCCTTTATGTGCCTACTAATATTGATCTTCATAGAAAAAAGAAAGCATCTAGGAAGATACAAACCGCTTTGGTCACACCCCAGCTGCATGTTCAATCCATGTAAATTTTACTTACACTCCCCACTTCCACTTCTATAGAGGAAACTACCATATTTATCACCAACAGGGAAAGGAAATCAAAGCCACACATTATGGTAGTCTAGTCACGGAGTGGACTGGTCTAAGGTTATATGGACTTCCCTACCAGATGTTTTGTCAAAGACAACCAAGAAGCAAGGAAAGGGAGAGGAGAGCAAGCCAAAATAGGAAGTTGTCCTCATAGCCTCTAATGCACCTAGTAATATCCCACCCTAGGCTATGAAACTAAGGAAATAGGCTTCCCAGAGGCCTAGTTACAATATTATTGAGTTATGTTCTATGACCACTTTGTTTGATCATCTTACTAGCTCCATTCAAAGGGTCAAGAAGAGGAAACTTGAAGATGATAAAGGAGCTAGTATAATATTTGGGGAGTGATAGCCAGTGTTCTCCCTCACCAAGAGGTATAATAGGTAGCTAAGAGAGTTTATTTGTAAATAAAATATCTCAGACCTGGCTCAACTACATAATGATGTGGTGGTAGCCATTCATGAAGGAATAAAAATGGCTCGTCAGGAGCTTAAGGAAGAAGTGTAGGAGCTTAGGCATAAATTAAACAACTGAAGGAATGATCAAATACTATGCATGTGCTTGCAAGTATAGAAGATGAAGTGATAGATGCAACCTCAAAATGCTACCACTCCTTGGAGGCTCTATAATTTATGGAGGGCAAGATGGCACCCCAAATGAGCATAGCCAACCAACTTTATAGATCTCTAGCCCAAGACAAGATAAAGCTTAAGATGTTAGTTGCCTATATAGGAAACTCATTATAGCAACACCTAGACCTAATGAACACACTTGAGGCATCTAATGCCTTGAATTTGGTAGTTATTAGGCATGAAGAGGTTAAAGAATAGTTGAAAGTAGTTATGGCCATGACCCTAAATTGTCAATCACTTGAATCCCAGCTCCTACAAAATTTTAAGGATTTGAACCTATCCAAGGTAAAATATTCTCTGGGGAGACTAATTAGTAGAATCAATTTTGATAGCATTGTTCAGGAGGTAATGGATAACTTCAAAGGGTGCATTCAAGGTTTAATAGTAGATAAAAATGAAGTAGAGCTAAGTAATGTAAGAAAGAAGGTGACTGAAGTGGAAATATTTAGGAGTAAATTACAACTCACTAAAGATGATCATGCAAAGCTTCTTAGACAAACCAAGAGACTCCATCGACCTTATTTACTTAACTTAGAAATTTTTTAGTTGCAATATGATGTGGTAGAAAAGGTTTACAAGGAAAATGAAGTAAAGAAGAAATAGGTTCTACTATTAAGACTACACCTTCAACTTCTACTCCAACCAAAACTCATGTAGCACTCCAACCACCACAACATTAGATCATCATGCACTTTTATTTTGTAATAATTTTTTGTTTCCTCTGATAATTGACTTATTCTTTTGAATGTACATACATTGCATGCTATTGTAAAGTCAATTCTTTTTATTTTTGTCTCCCATCCAGTTTTGACTTCAATTATAACTACATGTTCTAAACACCTCATGTAATCATCATGAAAAGACTTGGAGGATGAGGTGGCCCCTCCCCAAGATCTATAAATATTATTGTATCACCCTCTTTCGAAGTTGGGAATTTTTTGTAATATATAGTAGTGAGCCATTTCTAGTCATCAAGCACAATATTTTGAGTATTTTCTTCCCAATTTTGTATATGTAATAGTTATATTTTGTGGATGTTTATTTCAATAATATTTAAGTGTTTTAATGCTGCAAATAGCTATTAAAGATTGGTAAATAGATTAGAATAGCCGAGTTAAAGATTGAATCATATTCCTAGAATGTGTATTTGTGTTCTTTTAGTATAATTTTTTAAGTGTGTGATGATGCTACCTTAGATCATTCACTTTGTTCGAGCCATAATCTCCTTTTAAAGGTGTGTAATAACTACCCTGAATGGAGAAACCTTGTCTAAGACTAGCGAATTTCCTATTCTTTTTGTTCCCTAGACTTCCTAGCCATGTCTATATGCATGTGTGCACTTGCTGCTAGAAACATGTATTGGTTTTACGAAAACACAAGTTTGTCCAAAAATCATCCACAAAAGTAATTGTTTAAAGACCACATGTATTTATTTTTTGCCTTAATTTTCCCTCTCTTTGGTGTTTTTTTATAAGGACCTACCCACTTTATATTAGAAGTCAACCACCCATTCAACTCATATAGGAAACCATCCTTTGTAGGAATCATGCCTCCATCCAAAAACCTTTTCAACAACCTATAGGCTTTGCCACTATTCCATCGATAGGTTAAACAAACCACATACCTACAACTCATGCCCTAGAGTGGAGTTTACCTCCATTAAGATCCTAAAATGTTATAGGTTACCTCATCAACTATGGTGTGTATTAAACACATGTCAACATGTTCTTTATCCCAATTGCCCAACCTATCATCACCTAGAAACCATTAGACACCTCTTTTGGTTTTGTACACATGCTCAGTCAACTTGGAGATGGATTCATACCCTTTTCAAACCCTTTAGGCCTGAAACATTCACTTCAAAAATGGATTTCTTGGAGGACTCTACCCTATTACTTGTAAGGTATACCAAATTTTGGTAGATTTTTTGTATTGATATTTTATTTTAGATTTAGAAATCTAGAAATCAACCATGTTTTAATAATGAGATCATGGAAAAAAGTTTTTCTATAACTAACAAAGTTATTATGATTGTTAATGTTACCCTACAGATTTAGAGTCAAATGGACAAGGTAAAACTCAAGATTCATCATCTGTAGGTTCTCTTGGACCACTGGGGGAATGTTCCTTGTGTATTCAACCATGAACCACCTAATCCCCCACCTTGTCACTCTCCTCTTAGGGGTTGTAGGTGTAGGGGGAGGTACCACCACTCTCATAGTTGGCGGTATCAAATTTGGAGGAAATCTTCTCCTTACTCTCACTAGCCATCTCCTTTGAGAGGATCTGATAGAGGTAGATAAAGTGGTGGTGGGGGGGGTGGAGGCTCCCTCCATAAGACAAGTTCCCATATTTGGATCTATCCATCTCTCCTTCTTGTCAAGATTCACATATGCAAAATGATGTTGAAACTAACCAATAAATTTATGATTGGGATTCCCTCCTTATGGATGAAGATCCCCCAACCCAGGATGGCTAGGGAGGGAAGCCTCAAGACCCTCCATCTCTACCTCCTCCTCTGGTTGCCATGTTTGTAACTAATTCTTAGTGTGTTCCTTGATGTTTATGTTATTTCATTATCATTTTTTGATTTATGTGTACTTGATTTAATTTAACCATGGTTATCAACCAGATTATGGCTAGTTATTTTAGACTTTGGCTTCTACAAAGGATTTTTTTAGCTTGGTTTGGTATTCAGGGTGTGACTTTTCCACCCATTTTTTGTATGACTATCATTGTACTATTAGTTTTTTTTAAAATTAATAAAATTGATTTTAAATTATAAAAATGACATAATTAAATGGATAAAAATATAACATAAGACTAGATATAAGATAATTTAGTCTAAATAGAGATTAAACCTATCTCTATGTGCTGAAAATAATAAAATAACATCAATGAAATTAATTTTGACAAAAAATGAACTTGAAAGAGAATAAAAAGTGAGTGAAACTAACACACCTAGAATCTAATAATGAGATATAGAGGTGGATATATATTTTTCAAGTTTCATAGATGTTTTGTGTTAAATTTTATAGTTTGAAACTTAAAGGATAGATTTAATTCCTAACTAATGTTGTTAAATATTACATGGTACACATTTAGATGTTAAATATATTGTGATCATGTTTTGCCTAAATATTTTATGTTGTTCCGAATTTGTGTTGCATAAGTTATTAGAATTTGGTTTTTTATGTTGATGTACTATAAGATGCATTGCATTCATGCATAGTCACTTTCTTTATTTCACAGCAAGAATCATCTATTTTTTTTACTTTTTTTATTCTTGACCTAAATATTCAAAAATTATTACAAGGGGAAAATAAAGGGGTTAGCTTAGTTAGGAAAAGTTCAAAGAGTTGTAGCTGAATTAGCTAAAACTATTAATTTTGTTCAATCATCAGAGAGTTTTTATAAAAGTTTTTTATTAATGGTAAAACCAAGTTTTGAAAAGGGACCCTACCCATTACAAACAACTTAAATGCATGGTCTTACAAACCATGAAAAAAAATGTTGCCTATAGAACAAAAAAAAGACATCACAAAAGGATATACAACATTAAAATAACAAAAACATAGTAGAAAAATGTCACAAATAGAGCACTAACAACTTGGGAAATTCCACCCATGTAGCACATTCTTCTTCATATTATTAATTATTTTATCCATTCTCTAGAAAGTTTGAGAGTCCTCTTTCTCTATATCCATTCCCTTCATCTTCTTATCCAATTTGCCTTGCTTTAGTTATTCATTTTTCCTCTTTGCCAATAGTTTTAACCCTTCCATATTCTAAACATAATTTTGCATAGATGCCATAATAAAATCAATAACCATTATAATATTATCCTTAATATTTTCATTCTCTCTCTCAATTTTTGTAAATTTATCATTAAACCTTTACATCTATGAACTCATTTCTATCACATCAACATTTGAAAATTAAATGTCATTATTTTTTTCATAGTATTCACTGATTCCTTGAGTTTAACATGGTCTCTCATGAACCAATACATAAAATCCTTTTGTATCTCAAACTCATCTCTCATTTTCTATAGTTTATCTTGATTCTTAAGGGAATTTTCAATAGTGTCAAAGTCCATAGTAATCTTTTCCTTTCCAATAGAAAATTTTGGATACTTATTAATCACCCCAGTCTTTGATCCCCTTTATTTAAGAATTTACAACCTTTGAACAGTCTCATGAATTATATTCTCATCCTTGGCTTTCTAATTATTCTAATTAATCTTGTTATAAGGATTTTCTTTGTCCTTCTCTAGGTTAATTGGTCTATCCAACCCATCTTCCAAATTATCCTCCCCCAAATTCTTAGTTATCTAATTCCATAGGGTTCTTAATCTGCTCACCTTGTAAATACTTCCTCTATTTAACTCTAGTGGTACTCAATTTTTTTGAAACCTTGTGTTGCCTTGAGAGGGCTCTTATTGGGATAGGGAATTTAGGAGAATGGTTAATAAATTTAAATAATTTTTAAATCAAGAAGATTATAGATTGATGTAAAGGAAACTATTTTTTACCCTTCTTCACATCCATAACAAAGTTTTCCAATGAAGACAAAATGTATAAGGAAATATTGATAGGAATATGATGTCTAAAGTAGTTTAATATAGGAAAATGATAGTGATGATCAACCATAAACCTACCTTCAAGAGTCACATACCTAATAATATGATATACTATTTGATTAAGTAGTTCTTATACAAGTTGTTTCTCCTAGTAATGTGGATTTACAAAATATCTATCCCCTAAAATCACTCTTAATCCTAATATCTAGTTGAGTTTTTTCCACAACTCATTTACAAACATTTATCCCTAATAACACTAATTTAATTATGTTATACTAACTAGATATATCCAATAGTAGATACATATCCCAATGTTGGAATCATACCCAACATAGTTCTTTGTGTTGTGTGAATGGAATTTTGAGTGAGGGATTCAACTTCTCTTCCCCATGTGATATTTAATTACATGATCATTCACTAACATTATTTTTATACAAGATATAGATAAAATCTTAATGAAATGTGCTTAAAGAGAAATTTATCAATGTAGAATGTGCATAGATTTGAATATCTCTTGATAGTATTTGAACTTGTAAAATACTTATTTTTTTCTTCTCTTCTATCCCTTATTTTTTAAATTCATTAATAAAATTATATATATATATATATATATATATATAATCTACATTAAAGACTTTTTTAACACATAATCTAACAAAAGAAAAATAAAAAAACCAATATACACATATCCATACATCAAAAGGATATGAGGAAGGGCAGAAGGGCCCACAAAAAGTGTCATGATCTTAACAAGAACAATTGATTACTTTTGTAAGCAACTAAACACGAAATTAACCAGAATTGAAAGTAACTAGAAATTAGAATCAGCAAAGAATAAGAGATACAAGAAACAATGAAAACTTGTATTAAACTCTTGAAAATACAGTTGAATAAATCTCTCTTTCTTCCACACCTCTCTCAGATGTACAGATCTCTTTCCCTTAAGATTTCTCTCTTCACAATTACAAACACAATTCAGCTACTTGAATTGCCTATCTTACATCTTACCACTTACAAGCTATGAAGATCTATCCCTATATATAGAATTAGGGATCATGAGCTATGCAATATCAACCATTAGATACACCTCATAATCTAAGGCTTAAAATAGTCCTACTAAAGATAGAGATGCAGACTTAAGAATAACACTTAATCTTATCATGCAAACAATCTATTCTGCCACAAAAATAGAATTTTGGAATGCACAAGTGACCGACGTCGGTCCATATTTGCCTACATATGACCGACATCAGTTGATCCATAACCGACGTTGGTAGCCTCCAGTCGATCCCTGATTGATGTCAATGACTGTGTAAATCCTACAACTTTGCATTTGCTCATCCGTGAAGCTTTTAGCTCACACCTCAATAATATCCCACTTGGAGATAAACAGCTGCACCTGTACCTATACAGCAACATCTTCTAGCTTCTCCTCCATCTTCAAGCTCAATTTTGAAGACCAAAAAAATTTGAATGAAGATTCAACTTCTCCTTTGTTACCAACTTTGTTAACATATCTGCAGGGTTCTCATATGTATGGATCTTTTCCAGCTTCAACTCACCATCCTCCAATACCTGTCTAATGAAGTGGTACCTAAGCTGTATATGTTTGGTTCTTGAATGAAAGGCTGAGTTCTTAGCCAAATGAATTACACTCTAACTATCACTGTATAATCTACAACTCTCTTGCTCCTTTCCCAACTCTTCCATGAACCATGTCATCCATATCATTTCTTTGCTAGCCTCTGTGACTGCAATGTATTCTACCTTTGTAGTAGACAAGGCAACAACCTTCTGCAACTTTGAAATCCAGCTAACCACCATTCCACCAACAGTGGAAACATAATCTGTGGTGCTTCTCCTGCCATCCAAGTCACCTGCCATATCCAAATCTACATATCCATGTAGAGAAGTGTTTGACCCACCATAGCACAAATGCCTACTACTGATCCCTCTCAGATATCTGAGAATCCATTGAATTGCTTTCCAGTGTTCCTTCCCTGGATTGGCCATAAACTTACTGACAACTCCCACTGCTTGGGCAATATCAGGTCTAGTACATACCATTGCATACATCAAACTCCCAACTACGGAAGCATATGGAACTCTACTCATGTACTCTACCTCATTAGGTGATTTAGGACACTGTTCTTTACTCAACTTGAAGCATCCAACCATAGGTGTGCTTATTGGTTTTTCATCCTGCATATTAAACCTCTCCAACACCTTGTTCACATAATCCTCTTGAGACAAAATCAACCTATGATTTTTCTTGTCTCTCTTAATACTCATGCCAAGGATTTTCTTTGCTGCTCCCAAATCCTTCATGGCAAATGTGTGAGCTAATTTTACCTTAAGCTTAGAAATATCCTGCATGTGTGAACCTATAACCAACATATCATCTACATACAACAATAGGATAATATATCTACCATTATCCAATCTCTTAAAATAAACACAATGGTCAGATTGACATCTACTGAAACCATGCTCAGTCATAAACCTGTCAAATCTCAGATACCATTGTTTAGGAGCTTGCTTAAGACCATATAAGATTTTCTTCAACCTGCACACAAGCTTCTCCTTACCTTTGACCTCAAAACCTTCTGACTGATCCATATATATTTCTTCATCCAAATCTCCATGAAGAAACATTGTCTTAACATCAAGATACTCAAGATGCAAATCCTCAATAACAACTAAAGACAATACAGTCCGAATAGAAGTCATTTTTACTATAGGAGAAAAAATTTCACCAAAATCAATACCTGGTTTCTATGCAAATCCCTTTATTACCAACCTGGCCTTGTGTCTCATTTGTCCATTCTCACCTTCCTTTAACCTGTAAACCCATTTGTTTTTTAGTGCTCTCTTACCCGCTGGCAACTCAACCAAATCCCATGTTTGGTTCTTTTCCAAGGAATCAATCTCCTCATTCATGCCAAGCTCCCACTATTTTTGGGTTTCTACCTACATTGCTTTATCAAAACTCTCTATTTCTCCACTATCAGTGACCAATACATATAATAATGAAGGGGAATATCAAATTAGAAGTTTACTTACCCTTTCTAACCTCCTAAAGGGCATTTGAGACTCATTCACTGCTTGCTGTCTGCCCAAATTCTCTATCAGTGACCGATCTCAGTCATCTCCAAGTTTGTACTTGATCGACGTTGATTCCACCTGACCGACATCGGTTCTTGTCTAACCAATGTTGATTCTTGCATGACCGATGTTAGTTATTGTCTGACCTATCTAACCAACGTTGGTTCTTGCCTGACTGACGTCGGTGTCTATGTTTTTTTGGAAGTGATTTCTCATGAGCTCATTTTGGATCACAATCTCATCCAAATCTCCATTGCTCTGCTCAGAATCATTCAACCTCTTGAGCTAATCCCTGTACATCACTTTTTCATTGAAAACAACATCATAGCTTCTAATAATCTTGTTAGTTTCTAGATTCCACAATTGGAATCCAAAATCTTCAGAGCCATAACCAATAAAAGTGTACCTCATAGATTTAGCATCTAACTTCTTTCTATTTTCTTTATCAATGTGCATAAAATCTTTAGAAAAATAACTCTGAGAAATGAAAGATCTACCTTTTTACCTATCCAAGCCTCTTCTGGAATTCCACCATCTAGTGTAGTACAAGGTCCTCTATTAATTAGGTAAACTATAGTGTCTACTACTTCTACCCAAAACTGTAAGGGAAAACCAGCATGCAACCTCATACTCTGTGCACATTCCATTATTGTTCTATTCATCATCTCAGAAACTCCATTTTGCTGAGGTGTCCTTGGAACCATCCTTTGCCTGCGTATTCCATTCATAGAACAGTACCTGTTGAACTTATAGCTGTAGTACTCACCACCATTTTCAGATCTAAGACACTTCAATCTCAAACCTATTTCATTCTCAACCAAAGCTTTCCATTTCATAAATGTGTCAAATACATCAGATTTCTTCTTTATGCAATAGACCCATACCTTTCTTGTAGCATCATCAATGAAAGTAACATAATACTGTGATCCTCCAATAGAAGCTACCTAAGCTGGTCCCCACACATCTGTGTGAACAAGATCCAACTTGTGCTTCCTCCTTATTGACCTAATTTTGAGAAACTTCACTCTCTTCTACTTTCCAAAAATACAATGCTCATAGAAATCTAGACCTATGCTTTTCAAATCTGAAAGCTTACATTTTGACTTAAAAACTTTCATTCCCTTCTCACTCATGTGGCCGAGCTTATAGTGCCACAACTTTGCATCTACATCTAAAGTAGATAATACAGAAGGATAATAATTAGTAATACAATTACATAAATAGAGAGTACCTTCTCTCTTACCTCTGGCCAATACAAGTGCACCCTTGGTAACCTTCCAAGATTCAGCTATGAGAGTTACTGTACAACCCTCATCCCCCAACTTTCCTATAGAAATCAAATTCCTCTTCAGGATGGGTACATGCATGACATCCCTCAAAACCCATGTGTTGCCATTCTACAATTTCAATTGCACTTTTCCTTTGCCAATAATTTTACAAGGCTCATCATCCCCTAAATAAATTTTTCCAAAATCTCCCTGGACATAATCACTGAAAAATTCTCTATTTGGGGTTGCATGAAAAGAGGCACCAGAATCTACAACCCAAGATTCTATTCTATTATCCAAAGAAAGTACAAGATAATCTTGTGCAACAATACATACAACTTTTGCTTCTTCTTTACTTTCATGCTGATTTTCTTCTTTAACCGGTAACCAATAATCTTTCTTTGTATGCCCTATCTTTCCAAAATTCCAGCAGGTTATTCTTCTTCCATTTCTGGATTTATATCTTCTTCTCATCTTTGACTTAGACCTTGATCTCCCTTACTTTCTCTTCTCTTTTTGCCTTCCCCTTCTTTCAATACTTAAAGCATTACCTGATGATTCCCCTGTGCTTTTCCTGTGAGTCTCTTCATTCAAGATTACACTAACAACATCGTCTACTTTCAAGATATTTGTAGCAGATGCAGTATTAATAACTACCATTACTAAACTATGCCAACTCTTAGGCAAAGAGAATAATATTAAAAGATCCTTAATTTCATCATGAAAAAATACTTTGACTGAATTTAATTGATTTACAATACCATGGAAATCATTTAGATGACTAGATACAAATCCACCTTCCTGCATTTGCAAATTAAATAATTGCTTCATAAGATATACCTTATTTGAAGCTGAGGGATTTTCATATAAATTTTCTAAAGTGTCCATCAATTCTACCATTGTCTTTGCCTGTGACAAGTTGGAAATCATAAAAGATGTCAGGCTCAACCTTATGGATCCCAGAGCCTTTCTATCAAGAACATTCCATTATTCATCTTCCATATCTATGGGCTTCCTTGAAACCCCACCTAATAGTAAGTATAGATATTTCTGATACAAATAATCTTCTATCTGCATCCTCCATAATTGATAGTTCTTGCCATTGAACTTCTCCATTCTCAGTTTACTTTCTTCTACCATTTCTATGCTCCCACTCAAACAGAAACCCCTGTGAGTGCCCTGTAATCAATACACACTAAACAGATCTAAAACCACCTATTAGTGAACCCAAGCTTTGATACCACTTGTCAATGGTATTAAGCTCTGAACCAACAACCTTGGCTCTGATACCACTTATCAGGATCTTAACAAGAACAATTGATTACTTTTGCAAGCAACTAAACATGAAATTAACCAGAATTGAAAGTAACTAGAAATCAGAATCAACAAAGAATAAGAGACACAAGAAACAATGAAAACTTGTATTAAACTCTTGGAAATACAATTGAAGAAATCTCTCTTTCTTCCACACCTCTCTCAGATGTACATATCTCTTTCCCTCAAGAGTTCTCTCTTCATAATTACAAACACAATTCAACTACTTGAATTGCCTATCTTACATCTTACCACTTACAAGCTATGAAGATCTATCTCTATATATAGAATTAGGTATCATGAGCTATGCAATATCAACCATTAGATACACCTCCTAATCTAAGGCTTAAAATAGTCCTACTAAAGATAGAGACACGAACTTAAGACTAACACTTAATCTTATCATGCAAACAATCCGTTCTACCACGAAAATAGAATTTTGGAATGCAAAGGTGACCGACGTCAGTCCCTATTTCCCTGCATATGACCGATGTCGGCCAATCCATAACTGATGTCAGCAGCCTCCAGTCGATCCCTGACCGACGTTGGTGACTGTGTAAATCCTGCAACTTTGCATTTGCTCATCTGTGAAGCTTTTAGCTCCACACCTCAACAAAAAGAAAGGGAATATATTTTTAAGGTCATCAAATTTGACCTAGAGGAAGAAATACTAGAGAATGAAGAGAGAAATAAAAAAATCTTTGTAAGCACAAATGAACAAGATAAAAAAGGAAAAACATAAGAACATAAGACCATGAGATCATACATACAATAATAATAATAATAATGAAAACACACATAAAAAATCTAATAAGACCTTAATTCTAACCAATAATCCATATGTACAAAACTTTACTAAAAACATCGTAATAACAAGCCTTGTACTAAACTTAGAGGTCTATATAATGCCCCTAATTCAATTCGTATATGTGAGTGAATGAATGTGAAAATTATAGAGTAAAATAATAAATGAAGAATATACCTTGACTTACATTGGGAAGGAAGTATGAAGAATTTTTATTAATCCACCCACACTTTGATTATTTAACAAACTTTGGTATACCTATGAGAAATGGACATATATTCATGAGTAAAAATTTTGTATCATTTCAATGTAAAATATAATAATTTGAAAAAAAAAATTGAAAAAAGAGCATAGGAATCTAAATGAGTGTTGGTGAATTGATTAAAGGGGCTTGGTTATGTCCATCCCCACCTAGATTCAAATCTTGACAGCATATTAGGCTAGTTGTGGCTGATGGACATGTTTTGGGGCCTTTGGTGGTTATGGTGATCTTTTTAGGGACATTTGTGGATATTGTGATGGTTTTAAGGGGGATCTAGGCCTCCTATTTGTGTCCCAGACTAGTTCATAACTCTAGTCAAAACCATTCTAGTTCATAGATCTGAGTTTTGAAAAAGTGTTTACCAATAATAAAAAATAAAATGAGTATAGGAAAAACTACACCTAGTGGTACTTGAAACATTTTATTGTAACTTGAAATAAAAAAATCTATTCTAATTATAGAGTTTTAGACAAACCATATACATGTCTAGAAATTCTTAGGGAGTTTTGATAATGTAGTTCATTTTTTAATTAGGAAGTAGCAACTTAAACCATTTATGGCACTTTCATTTCACTCAAACCTTTTTTATTAATATTTTTTATAAATCCTATTTAAATTTTTAAAATTTACATTAAATATTTGGATATATGTTCCCTTTTGAGCCAAAGGATTGGAAAACCTACTCATGCAATCACTCATCTCAAAATAAAGAGTTAAAAGTATCATGTGTCATAACAATATATAGTTGAATTTTTGAAAACCTTATAAAGTTAGTACAATAACATGTATGTAACCATCATAAAATATAGTCATATAAGATTCATGGATTTTTTTTTATAAATCATATTTAACCATTGAAAAGTATCACCATGTAAAGATCAATAGTAAGATAGGCAAGTAACATATCCAAGTGCAATCACATAAAATAAATAATGTCATGTAAAATTTAATGGCATGATATAATTATATAGAGAATGAGGATTGAAAATGGGAAAAATAATATGCCCCACTTTTAATAAAGAGGATAAACAAATGATACATCCATTTGAAATAATATATATTAGATAACACCATGTAAGACTTGATAGGTGTGAGCATATTCATATGAGGATGAGATAGAGTCGGGAAACATGATGCCTTGATGTATAAAAGTGGTGTGGCAATAGGTTATGTCATAATATAATTAGGTGATCCAATATATATATATATATAGATATAATATTTATGAAAATCAAACATGTGTCATGGTGTGTGTAAGATAATGTCATATCTTGATGTAAAAACATTGAAAAATCACTATACACAAGTGTGTGAGAGACTCCATAGAAGATATATATAAATAAAAATCAAGAATAAAATATATGCGTGTATCATACCCCCATAGGTAGTAGGGAATGAATATAGCATGATGAATGCCAAAATGGTAGGTTGTTCTCATTGTAGCCAGATATAAATAGAAAATAACTTATGAAAAAAGTGTGGGTCCTATGCCTACGAGTGGTGAAGAAGATATATATGTTATCAATAAAAATAATTTAATTCAAGTGGGTATAATTCCCCTAAATTTTATATGTGTGTTCCATGGTATGTAAAAATGTAGTGATGGTAAGGGTTTCTTCATCATCATAATATACAATAAGTAAATGAATTATTAGGAACTTGTAGGTATAATTTTCCTATTGGAAGTATATAAGCCATGAACACCAATGTGTATAGTATATAACCATGTGTATCAATTATGAAATCCATAATGTGAAAAGATGTAAGATAAGAATGTAAGGGCATATGGGACCATCAATGTAATAATTAAAGACACATAGGTGCCAAATTTTGATAGGAATAAAATAATAATAATGAGGATCAAAGAGATTACATGAGTACGATTCCCCTAAAGGAATATATATATATATATATATATATATATATATATATATATATATATATATATATATATATATATATATATATATATATATATATATATATATATATATATATAGTAACGTAGGAAAACCAATGTGTTTTACCTAATGGAAATATATAAGAAATATGCTCCAAAATGAGAGGGACAAATACCATGCATCAATGTAAGAACCATATACATAACATATGTGTGTTAATTGTTTCAATAATATAATGAATAATATAACTCCTTCTAATGTAAAAGTAAAGTAGGGACTAATGATATGCATAATGTAGATAAGTCCCTAAGAGGGTAGGTAAAATAGTGAGTCACATGCATAATAGTATAAGAATGGATGAAATGGCACCAAGTCATAGTAAATAGGAAAGTATCAATCACAAGATATGAAAGATAATATGCAAGGCATCCATGTAACAATGTAATAATATAATTTACTTATCCATGTAACATGAAAATTATAGGTAATTACAAGATATATGTAATCAATGTAAGTAGCTCTATATGATAAAAAAAATCAAGAGAGCTTTCACCATACAAAAATTGTTATATAGATATTCCCTAAATGTAATGCATGCCACCAATGTGAGAGTTCCTCCCGAGGTGTGTGATTGAGAGTAGGCATATGACATCTAAAATTACATAACCATGTATAGTTTTTTTATCCTACATCTCATCCACTTAAATAGATACCATGAGAAACATGTGTTTAAAACACAAATATGAAAACCTATAAAATAGGTAGATAAACATGATAGGTATTCATTAAAAAATATAAAGGCAAATAATTTTTTCTTTTTTTATGTTTTATGTTTAGTTTATAGTTCATAATTTTATACAAGCAACAATTGAACCACACAATAAGCAAGATGAGGGGAACACACAAGAAGAACCAAAAAATTCTTAATCATGCAACATAGAAGAAAATGGGGCACAATCAAGATGATGATGAAGTATATTACAAATAACTTAAAAATTTCCCTAGAACTTAGATCATTCTAGGATATAAGGTATTGATATATATTGTCATCATCAAAAAAGTTTGTCTAAGTTCTTAGAATAAGATAAATAATCAAAGGGAAAGGGATAATGCAATATAAAAATAATTATAAACTAAGTGGATAAAATAATATCAATGCAAAAGGAGGCAAGTGCCAAAATGTGAAATATATAAGATAAATCAATAATGCAATCAAAATCAAAGGAAAAATCATGTGAAGGATACAATGCATATAAACAATCCAATATGTAATTATTGGTACATTTATTTGATTTATTGCATTTTCTTGTATTTATTATTTAGATTGGTGCACTAATTACTTATTGTAATTAGTTTATTATTTTTATTAATAATTTTCACCAGATAAGATAAGCTTGCTTAGGTAGTAGTCAACTTAGACACCTATCTTGTTACGATGGAGGTACACTCCACTATTCAGGGTAAGATAAGATAAGATTGATTAACTAGTAGTCAACTTGGTCTGATTACTTACATAAGTTGGACACATATCTTGTTAGTGTGGAGTTGCACTCCACTATTATTATATTCAGATGTTAGTTGAACTACACGTGTTGTGTGAGTTCCCTAATATTTATCATGCACGCCTTGCTCTATATAAGCAATGGCTATTTATATATTCTATATCAGATTAATATTGAATTATCAGAGTAACTCATCATATTTGAGTAATTTATTCATTTTTGTTATTGTCTTGGATATACAGTTATTATTTATTATTATTACTATTTTATCTCTTGTTTATGATTTCTATTAGATTCATTAAATCCTATAGCTAATTCTAACATGGTACCAGAGTTATCTTGAATTTGTAGATTAATAAATATTCAAGAGAAAAATATCCAAATATAGGATCAGTTTTTTGATTTTGTATATAAGCATAAATTGGAGCTTTGTGGAGAATTTTTGAGCTCACCATTGAGTTTAGAGTGCCTAAGATAGTCAAAATTATCTATAATTTTGTCTAAATTGGGTACATGAAGCAAAATTGGTAAGGGTTTGATCCAAAAGCACCATGTCCAAATATCATAGGTACCTAAAAATTGAAGTGTTTCTGAGAAAAATGGACATCATAGTTATATTTAGAAGGTGTCAAAACCTACAGATCTATTTAAAATTTGTCCAATTTGGACATAATCACCTGAAAGGCAATTTTTTTTTGCTCCTAGGTACGACCATATATACCATATAGATTGTGTTATATATATATATATATATATATATATATATAGCAGGCCTTGTGGATCAACAAATAGATTTGAAATGACAACTTTGGGAGCCCACCATTTGAACATCTAGAGGTATTTTTGAGTGTTTTATTTTTTGAAATAGCTTAAAATTTCATGATATTCACTATTTTACTTTTATTTCTTTACATAATTGTCCAAAATTTTCTATAATTTAGGTTTTTCTATAGCAGCTCTTGCCTATCCTCATTTTTACAAGTTCAAAGGCTCATAACTTTCACATACGACCTCGTATTGAGGTCCCATTTTTTTTGAATATTAATATTTTTTCAAGAAAAATGCATTAGTATAGAAATTTTGTAAAAAAGTGAATATTTTTTTTGTACTTTTAGACTAGAGGGCCTAATTTAGCTTTTTATAAACTAAAAAAATTATAATTTAGCCTTGTAAGTGCACTCAATTATAAAGAGCCAAAAAATACTTGCTAGTGGGATAAAACTAAATAATTTAGGGGGGTTTTATGGTGTGTTATGTACTTTGATTTTTTCTTTGTGATGGTTCATTTATAATTGCATCATTGGGAATCTTAAGTTCCCACTATTAACAACATACAACTACAACACATGGAAACACAATTCTTGGGATGCATTAATGATGGTAGGATATACGTCTTACATAACAAATCTTCTTAATACACCTAATGATGCAAAAGAGTTACACTACTTTCTATTTTAAAATACTAAGGTTATTAGATGCATTTAGTCTTACATCTATTTAGATTTGAATTTTGTTGTCCCCCAAAAATATCACTCATTTTTGGAACAACATTTGAACTATTTTGGTCCTCCAGACCAAAATTGTCTCTTCCCTTTTAAAAATTTTCCCTGGGCATTCAAATTCCTCATTTTTAAAGCTTTTAAAAAATCTATGGACTCAACAGGAAGAGGAATTCTATGGACTTTACAGGTCAATTTCAATGGGCTTTACAGGTTGAAATCTATGGACTCTTTCAAGGTTAGAGAAAACTATGAACTTGATTTCTATAAACTCTACAGGCAGGTTCATTTCTACAGGTTCAAAGGCTTCTATAGGTGGGTTAAACCAAAATAATTAGTTTCTAACACTTGGTCATTTTTGGGATTGATTCAGTGCTTTGGTTCAAACAAAAATCTACATCAACAAGCATCAACAGTAGGTTCAACGTTTGGTTCATCCTTTGGTTCAACGTCAAATGGTTCAAAGGTAGGTTTAATCAAGTGGTTCAATGCTTTGTTTCACTCATTTGGTTTGTCCACCTTGTTTCAAATGCTTTGATTCATCCTTTGGTTCCATCAAATGGTTCGTCAGTCAGTTCAAGGCTTTGTTTGAACCATTGAACCAAAACTTGGTTCAACGGTTGATTCATCATCTTTTGGTTCAATGGTTAGTTCATCGCTTTGGTTCATTTAATTGAATCATCAGCTTGAACCATCAGCTTGAACCATTTTGGTTCAACGAAGAGGTTCAACTGATTGGTTCAATGAAGAGGTTCAACTAATTGGTTCAAAGCTTGGTTCAATCGATTGGTTCAACGAAGAGGTTCAACGGTTGGTTCAAACAAAGGGTTCATCAGCTTGAACCATCTTGGTTCAATGAAGTGGTTCAATGTTTGGTTCAACCAAGTGTTTCAATCAAACGTTTCAATAGATGGTTTAAAGCCTTGGTTCAATCAAATAGTTCAATAACTTGGTTCAAAGGAGCAGTTTAAAATGCAAATAATTCAAAGGTTTGGTTCATCAGCTTGAACCATTTTGGTTCAAAGCCTTGGTTCATCAACTTGGTTCAATGGAACGGTTCAACATTTGGTTCAATCAAAGAGATCATCGAATTATTTCAAGGAAGCCTCCTGAAGGACAAGTTCCCTTACGGAGGGCACTTGATCGATAAAAACACCTTTTGGAAGGGTCATTTTTGAAAAAGGCCACAAAGGTAAATTCCTTCAATAATTTTGTTTAAGGCAGTTATAATTCTTTCAGACTTTTGTTTGAAGAAATTCCTTGAGACAAAAAGTCTAAAAGAATTCAAGAAGTGGTCGCGGGTAAAAAAAACCTGAAGGATAATAACCAAGGCAAATGGAAATTCCACAGACTTTTTGTCCGCAGGAATTTGTTCGCAGAGAAAGCCCGAGGAAAGCCTGCGAAGACTATAAAGAAAAAGGCCACTGAAGGACCCCAAAGGGTAGGTGCCCTTGTGGGGGACTCTCAGCTACCAAATTGAAGGATACTTCCCTAAAGCTGAAGGGTCACCTTCCCTTTGAGAAGTTGTAAAACAAAAAGCTCGAAGGCCATTCAAAGACTGCCCAAAGGGCAGATAGCTTGCAGGGAGTTCTTCTCAACCCAAAATAGGTTATTTTTTAAGGCCCAAAAGGGCAAGTTCAAAATGGGAAAGTGCCAAATAGAAAAGTCATAAGAAGACAAAGGGGTGATGCACCTGAAGACGTCAAATTCAAAACAAAAAAATAGCCGTTGATCCTTTGAACCTATAGACCAGAATGCATTCACAGATTTCAAGGCCAAGACCAGTAGAAATCAAGGAAGGAATAGAACATCAAACTGAATCTAGGACCTAATTTAATTAACCAAAAAAGGAGGAATGATGAAGGTAAGATCAGATCACCAGGTGGAAATTGAAAGTTGCAAACTTTCAATAAGCGTTACTTGTTTCCCTGCATTGATAAAATCAAATGGGTAAAATGCCCCTAAGTTCCAACCTATCTTAATAGATTCCAATGCAACATGATGTCTTACTATTCCCGAGTCCTTCTTGAATAAGCTATATAAGGGAGTCTCTTGTTATTGTAAAAAGTATCTCTTATTTTGACAATCAGAATGAACCTCTGCCCAAATTGAAAGGCACTTTTGAGACTTTGAGCTCAGTTTTTTGATCATATTTTGTTACTGGAATAAGAAAGCAAGTGACTTTTCAAACTTTGTGTTGTGATATCTTTATTGTTGAGGAAACTGTTCTTATGTCTTTTTCCTTGATTTATTTTCTATTCCTTTAATTCAACAAGCAGGATTAGTGAAATTATTCAGAAAGGTGTCCTGAAGAGTCAACTATGGAGAGATTTTGTGCCCCCATAATTTCCTTTCAGTGTGTTTTATTTTCATTTTTGTGTAAAGGACTTTGTGCCCTCATTGTCCTTCGTATCTTACTCTTGAGTGATTTAAGTGGAGACTTTGTGCTCCATCTCAATTTGCTGGTTATTACATCTTTTGCTACATTTTGCTGTTACTACCTGGAGTATTCTTGTGGCTTGCTGAATAATACTTTTGAAAGAAGAGGAGTGCTTTCTATCATTTTCCTTGAGTTTCTCTTGTGATCTACATACATCATCTCTGAAAAAAGAGAGATGGATGGTTTGTCCTACCCTTGAGTATTATTTTCTATATATATATATATATATAGCCTATAGGGAACCTCCCCTTGTTGAGAGGAGAGATCAGTCCCCTTCTGATGTGGTAAATCTACACATTTGGATGACTAATCTTCCTACTTTGGTTGATCAGACCTATTTTGTTTATAAGTATGCTGATCGACAAAATATTCAACCAATAGTTTTTGGCAACTCCACTGGGGATATAATATATCCATTATCCATTTATAATATATCCATTCACCTCCACACTAATTGGGAAAGAATGCACAGTTTAAAGCCTCAAGCTTTAACTGAAGCAAGGTCAATTCTTTTCCATTTTTGTTTCACAATTTGGTAGATTCAAGGTATACATGAAGCCAAAGGGCTAAAGGTATCATTGACCCTATATTCAAGTTGGTATAGCAAAGGGATTTTGATCTGTTTCCTTCACCATCTCATCTCCAATTAACTAAGAGCTTTCCTCCTACTAAAGTACGATCTCCATTGCCAGACAAAGTATCTACTTCTGCTATTGATAAAGCTTTGCCAATAATTACCCCTCTGAAATTTGTTATCCCTCCTTTTCATAATCCTAAAATGGTAGTTCAAGGCCCATGGGGTAATGATTTTGGTCCTCTCAATCTTACTCCACTTCTACATGAGCTTCCACACAGTTCAAGGAAGAACTTCCCCAAGTTATATGGTGATGGGAAAGTTCATCCTGATGAGCACATTACAGCTTTCAACATAGCTTGTAGAGTAATTAGAGTAGAATTTGAAGATGTAAAAGTTAGGATTTTTGTAGAGACATTACAAGGTGCTGCTGTAGATTGGTTTTATCATCTATAGGCTCGGTTAGTGACTAATTGGAATACTCTCAAAGCTAAGTTTGAATCCAGATTCAAACCTACAGAAGATGCACATGCAATTCTGGCTCAACTTACATAAATGAAGAAATAACCTCATGAGCCTATGAGAGACTTCATAGCCAAATTTGACAAAGTGAAGAATAGAATCCCTGTAATTACTAGACCTATAGCTGAGAATCTCAAATGTTTTTTCATTAATTCTTAGCTACCTAAAGTAAGTTTTCTCTTGAGACGTGCTAGTCAAATAGATCTTGTTACAACTCAACTTTTGGCCACTGAGGTAGAAGATGATCTTATCTTAGCAGGGAAGATAAGAAGAGAACCAAATAGAAATAGAGCTTCATCATCTTGTGAATATGCATCTACAAGTACCATAGATCTAATAGTGCAAAAATTGGCAAACGTGTTGCTTACTCTCAAAAATTAAATGGCTCAAGGAATGTCTTCTACTCCTTCATACAAAAGGACATTCCAAAATCAGTCATATCAAGGCAATGCTACCAGGAATCAAGGGAAATAGAATCACCTTCCTCCCCCATAAGGGAAACTTGCCCTCAAAGCTCCTCCAACTAATTCAGTAATAGGATATCTTGAAGTAGAATTAGAATTCTCTTTCTAGCCTGAATTAAATCAAGAAAATGACGCTAATCTCCTTGAAGACAATCAAGAAAAATTAGCTGGAAACTCCCACATTGGTTTCCTAAACTATTAGGATGAACCTGGAAGCAAAGGAGAAGCTTTTGATGGATCATATGTAGTGTTTACCAGGTCTAAAAACTAATCAGTCCAGCAGGCTGATAAAGAGAAGACCGAGGAGCAACCGCAACTAGTAGTCATGATTACTAAGCATGGAACCACTCTACCTTTTCAGTCAAAGGATCTGATAATTACCCAAAAAGCAAATATATCAATTTTGCCTTCCCCTTCTACTTCAAATTCACAAACTAGCCCACCTCCCATCCCTCCTAAAACTCAGAAAGTTGAAGTACCTTTCTCTATACCTAGCTCAATTTAGCCATTTGACATAATCATTCATGTCGAAAAGACAAAAATACAAATGTCTGATTTCAAATATTTGCAATCCAATCTTGATCAATTGAATAAGCTGGTCCAATATGTCAAAAACCAAAATGTCCCTGTAAGACAAAAGGCTAAAAAGGTAACTCCTAATTCTTCAAAGAACACACCTATTCCAAATAATCTAGTCATTACTCCTCCAGCTGCTCCTGGGAAAATAGAACCTTTCTATGTTTCCCTATTAATTAATGGCCACAAGCTGAGTAACTGTATTATAGACTCAGGTACATTTGATAATGTCATGCCTGCTAAAGTAGCTGAGTCTCTTGGTCTCACACTGATCAAGACATTTGGAAGATGTTTATCCATGGAGAATAAGCAAGTACCATTGTTGGAGAAAATCAAAGATGCCCAATTTACATTTGCAACCTTTCCAGACAAGAGAATCAAGATGACTGTCTTGGTGGCTAACGTCCCAACATCTTATGGCATTTTTCTTGGATGAAATTTCTACAAGGATGTGGGAGGAGAACTAAGCATGGATCTATCTGAGGCAAGGATCCTTGTCCAAGGCATAATGAAGAGTTTGCTCCCTAAAAAGGAAGCAAAAATATGTGGTCACCCAGACATCAACCCCTGAAGCTCAAATCCTTTTTGAATCTGCAGGTATGGGTAACTATTTTTTGTCTATAGATGAAATGCATGAAATACCTTAAAGTATCAACTCATAAATTAGTTCAACAAGAACAATAGAAATAATAGTAGGCTGTAGTATAGACCAAGAAGGATCCTCTATCTCTGATGAAGAAAAATCTAAAGAAAAATCAGTATCAGATGAGTTATAGACTTTGGAATTTGATGGTAGCTATTCCTCTACTAGTTCAGGAGCTGGAATTGTTTTGATATCTCTTCAAAGAGATATGTTTCCTTCATCTTACAAAATACAATTTAACAACACTAATAATAGAGCTAAATATGAATCTCTATTGCTTGGCATGAAGGCTGCTCAAGACAAAGGCATCAAGTTTCTTCATGCCAAAGGGGATGCTAAATTAGTAGTTTGTCAAGTGAGGAACTTATACCAAACTAAGAATGAAAGATTATGCCACTATCATAACTTGGTTTGGGACCAAATTGAAAGCTTTGATGCTTTCAACATTTCTGCCATACCTAGAGAGTCTAATGATAGAGCTGATGCACTTGATGTTTCAGGAACTCTCTTAGTTCCTCATTTAGATTTCAAAGAAGACAGGTATACCATTGAGATGGTCTATATCTAAGTGTTCCTAAAAATGCTAATCATTGGCAAGTATTCAATGATAATCATTAAATCATTACTTTCCTAGAATGTAAAGATAATTTTGAACAACTATGTTTTAAAGGCAGTGAACCTTAGAAGAATGAATCTATGTTCGAATCTAGTTCAGATATAAATGAAGAATTCTTACAGCTGAAAGGAAACAAAATTCCCAAAGGCCTGGTTTCTCTTGAAAAGCTATTTGACAAACATGATAGATTCATCAAACAATAACAAATAGACTCGAGTTTCTCTCAGAGATTTGATCAAGTGAATCTAACTACTGAAGAAAATCCCAAGATGATCAATATTGGTAAGTGCTACACCCCTGAAGAAAGATTCAAGTTCATCTCTTTAATCTGTCAATACATGGATGTCTTAGCATATTCTTATGAAGACTTGAAGTCTCTTAGACCAGATAAAATCTACCATAACATTCTTCTCAAGGCTGACTCAATACCATACAAGCAAAAATCTAGACAGTATAATCTAAAAATATCAGGTACTATTCTGTCTGAGATACAAAACATGTTAAATGCTAGAATCATCTTCCCAATCCATCATTCCACATGGATTGCAAACATAGTGCCTATAAGAAAGAAGAATGGTGAAATTCACATTTGTGTAGATTTCAGAAATCTGAATCAAGCATCTTTGAAGGATAATTATCCTTTGCCAATTATGGATCAAGTGCTTCAAATAGTGACAGGTTCAGAGATGTTATCAATGCTAGATGGCTTCTTAGGATATAATCAAGTTGAAGTTGGTGAAGCAGACCAATACAAGACTGCATTCACCACACCTTAGAGTACATTTGCATATAAGAGAATGCCTTTTGGCTTAATAAATGCTAGTGATACCTTTCAAAGAGCAATGGATCTAGATTTCAAAGATGAGATTGGTAAATTCATAGTGGTATACCTTGATGACTTGAATATCTTTTCAAAGCATTGATCTGATCATGTACACCATTTGCAACAAGTGCTGGAGTGCTGCCGCCAGAATGGTATTTCCTTAAATCCTAAAAAGTCTATTTTTGGAGTAACAGAGGTGGAACTACTTGGACACATTGTGTCCAAAAAAGGCATAAAGATTGACTTAGACAGAGTCAAGTCTATTTAGGAGCTTAATTTTCCTACAAGCAAAATCGTTGTTCATTCTTTCTTCAGAAAGGTGAATTTCTTATGGAGATTCATCTCCAAATTTGCTAAGAAGACTAGACACATTGTGAACATGATGAAAGGGAAGACCATCTTTTTCTGGAATAAAGAAGGCAAGGTAGCATTTCAGGATATCAAGACTGCCAGTGCTCATGCCCCTATATTGGTTTGTCCATATTACAACAAAGATTTCATCATATACAACTATGCATCTAAACACACTCTTTCAACAATTCTTGTTCAACAGAACAAGGAAGGTATGGAATCTCCTATCTCTTTCATGAGTTGCCCTCTCAAAACCCATGAGATGAACTATTTAAATATAGAGAAGCATGCTTATGTCTTGGTAAAAGCAGTCAAATATTTTCGCTTCTATATTCTGAATTCACATACTACTGCCCTAGTTCCTGACACTACAGTCAAGTCTATATTAACTCAGTAAGACTTTGGCACAAAAAGAGGTAATTGGATTGTAAAAATCCAAGAGTTTGATCTAGACATCAAGCTGACAAAGCTGGTCAAGCATAAAGGTTTATTCCAATTAATTGTTGATAATAAGCCAGAAGACACACAACATGAAGAAACTGAAGTGGAAAAGACACCAATAGTCCTTTTTGTCTCCACTACCAATGAGTGGTATTTAGGTATCACTCATTTACTTACTTATGGTGAATTTCCTACTCATTTGTCTTACAAAAAAAAGAGGACTATCAAGTTGAAAGCTGCCAATTTTGTCCTTTGGGATAACGGCTTGTACAAGAGAATCATAGATGGAGTATTCCTTCGCTGTGTAGACAAAGAGAAACAAAGCCAAATTTTGAAATATTTTCATAATCTATCCTATGGAGAACATTTTTTTCTCTTGTGACTACTCACAAGATTCTGCAAGCTAGGTATTACTGATCCAGGCACCAATTTAGGTGACAATTCGGGTGACAGTTCCACCCCAATTGATGATGGAACTTCTGGGAGCCATAACTTTTGCACTGTAGCTCCAATTGACTCACCATTTGAACCGTTAAAAATATAAGAATGAGGATAACATCTTGAAATGGCATTGATATTTTATTAATGAATTTTGACCCCTGAAAACCTAATGGAAGTGCCTCAAATTTTAATTTTAGTAGTGCAGTCTAAAAATAGTAATTCCTCAAATTTTGTATTGTTTTAAATATTAGAAGTCAAAACACTTCATCTACCTCAATATTGGTGACCTTCCACATCCTCCCCATGCTTTCAAATTGTGTATAAATGAAGAGGTAACCTGAAATGTGAAGACAAACATCTCTTCCCAGAGATAAACATATATTTGTATTGCGATCTTGAGTAATACTACATCTCTTCTCAGAGAATTCATTATTATTGTGTTATTTTTATGCTATTGAGATATTTATCAACCAAAAATTCTAATTTTTGGATCAATTATTGGCCAAATCTTTTTGAAGATGCACATAAGTGGGTGAGAAAATGTGAACTCTGTTAGCAATTTGTTGAAAGACCCAAGTTAGCTGCTATGCCTTTCAAGCCAGTGATCATAGAAGAACCTTTCCAGAAATGGGGACTTGATTTTATTGGGACTATAAACCCATATTCAAGTGCTTGACATGATTATGTCCTTATAGCAACTGAATATTTCACCAAGTGGGTAGAAGCAATCCCAACTAAGCATGCTACTTCAGAAGTTGTATGCAACTTCCTCAAAGAGAATATCATTTCCAGGTTTGGAGTTCCAATCAAAATTGTTACTGATAATGCAGATTTTTTAACCTCTCAAGAGATTAAATTTTTTTTTTTTCATTATGGAATTACACTCTCTCACTCTTCTGATTATTTTCCATAAGGGAATGGACAAGCTGAATTCAGTAATAAGAATTTGGTAACTATTATAAGGAAGCTAGCAGATGACAATCAAAGAACATGGCATAAAGCATTAGTTGATGCTCTATGGGTAGATAGAATCACACCAAAGAGGGTAATAGGTATGTCTCCTTTTTAACTTCTTTATGGTATCAATGTTGAGATACCAATTGCCTTAGAAATGCCAGCCTTGAAATTGGCAAAAGCAATTAAAGATCAGACATATGAAAGTTCTCTTGATAAAAGAATCATGTACTTGACTAAGCTGGAGGAATAGAGAACCATGGTGGTGGATAGAATTGTTGTGCATCAAAGTCTGGTAAAGAAACTCTTTGATTAGAAGGACAAAAATCATGATTTCCATATTGGGAATCAAGTCCTGCTATGGGACAAAAGGAGAGAACCAGAGGGGATGCATGGAAAGTTTGACTCCCTTTAGAGAGGCCCATTTATAATTCATCATCACATTAGTGAAAATAGATTTCTATTGAAATATCAAGATGGCACACTCTTTTCTCTGCCCCACAATGGGCAACATCTAAAACATTTCAACTCTTGAAGTGTCAGATCATTCCATCTGTATATATGTACATTTGTATAGTTTTTAATTCTATTTTGTTTTGTTTGTTTTCATTTTTGATGCCTTTCATTTTTGGGTAGCATGAATCTATAACCCAATGGTACACATGAAGACACTAGATATTCTAGATTATACTCCTTTCAATTCTTTTTGTAATTGACGAAAGTTCCCCAACTGGAGCCAGTTGTTGTCCCCTAAAAATATCACTCATTTTTGGGACAACATTTAAACTATTTTGGTCCTATAGACCAAAATTGTCTCTTCCCTTTTTAAAATTTGCCCTGGGCATTCAAATTCCTCATTTTTTAATCTTCTCAAAAATCTATGGACTCAGCAGGAAGAGGAAATCTATGGACTTTGCAGGTCAAGTTTAATGGGCTTTACAGGTTGAAATCTATGGACTCTTTCAAGGTTAGAGAAAACTACAGACTTGGTTTCTATAGACTCTACAGGTAGGTTCATTTCTACAAGTTTAAAGGCTTCTACAGGTGGGTTCAACCAAAAGAATCAGTTTCTAACACTTGGTCATTTTTAGGATTAGTTCAATGCTTTGGTTTAAACAAAAATCTCCATCAGCAAGCATCAACAACAGGTTCAACATCAAATGGCTTAAAGGCATGTTCAATCAAGTGGTTCAACACTTTGTTTCAATCATTTGGTTCACCCAGCTTGTTTTAAATGCTTTGATTCATCCTTTGGTTCCATCAAACAGTTTTTCAGTTGGTTCAAGGCTTTGTTTGAACCATTGAACCAAAACTTGGTTCAATGGTTGGTTCATTGTCTTTTGGTTCAATAGTTAGTTCATCGCTTTAGTTCATTCAATTAACTCATCAACTTGAACCATTAGCTCGATCCATTTTAGTTTAATGAAGAGGTTCAACCGATTGGTTCAATGAAGAGGTTCAACTGATTGCTTCAATGAAGAGGTTCAATGGTTGGTTCAAACAAAGGGTTTGTCAGCTTGAACCATTTTGGTTCAACGAAGTGGTTCAACATTTGGTTTAACCAAGTAGTTCAATCAAATGGTTCAATAGATGGTTCAAAGCATTGGTTCAATGTTTGGTTCAATCAAATAGTTCAACAACTTGGTTAAAAGGATCAGTTCAAAATGCAAATAGTTCAAAGGCTTGGTTCATCGGCTTGAACCATTTTGGTTCAAAGCCTTGGTTCAATGGAATAGTTCAACATTTGGTTCAATCAAAGAGATCATCGACTTAGTTCAAGGAAGCCTCCTAAAGGATGAGTGCCCTTGTAGAGGGCACTTGATCGATAAAAACACCCTTGAGAAGGGTCATTTTTGAAGAAGGCCGCAAAGGTAAATTCCTTCGAAAATTTTGTTTAAGGCAGATAGTTATAATTCTTTCAAAATTTTGTCTGAAGGAATTCCTTTGGACAAAAAGTCTAAAAGAATTTAAGAAGTGGTTGCGAGTGGAAAAAACTCGAAGGATAATAACCAAGGCAAATGGAAATTCTACAAACATTTTGTCTACAAGAATTTGTCTATAGAGAAAGCTTGAGAAAAGCCTGCAAAGACTATAAATAAAAAGGCTGCTAAAGGAACCCAAAGGGTAGGTACCCTTGAAGGGGACTCTTGACTGCCAACTTGAAGGATACTTCCTTGAAGCTGAAGGGTCACCTTCCCTTTGGGAAGATGAAAAACAAAAAGCCCAAAGGCCATTCAAAGACTGCCCAAAGGGTAGATAGCTTGTGGGGAGTTCTTCTCGACCCAAAATAGGTTATTTCTTAAGGCCCGAAAGGGCAAGTTCAATCTAGGAAAGTGACAAATAGAAAATATGAAATAAGACAAAGGGGTGACGTGCCCAAAGACATCAAATTCAAAACAATAAAATAGCCATTGATCCTTTGAACCTACAGACTAGAATGCATTCACAGATTTCAAGGCCAAGACTAGCAGAAAGCAAGGAAGGAACAGAATAAGAAAATGAATCAAGGACTTGATTCAATTAACTAGAAAAGGAGGAATGATGAAGGTAAGATCAAATTTCTAGGTGGACATTAAAAGTTGCAAACTTTCAATAAGTGTGACTTGTTTCCCTACATTGATAAAATCAAATGGGTAAAATGCCCCTAAGTTCTAGCCTATCTTCTTAACAGATTCCAACGCAACATGATGTGTTGCTATTCCTGAGTCCTTCTTGAAGGAGCTATATAAGGGACTCTCTTGTTATTGTAAAAAGTATCTATTTTTTTGACAATCAGAACAAAACTTTGCCCAAATTGAAAGGCACTTCTGAGACTTTGAGCTCAGTTTGTTGATCATATTTTGTTACTGGAATAAGAAAGCAAGTGACTTTTTAGACTTTGTGCTGTGATATCTTTGTTGTTGAGGAAACTGTTCTTTGTCTTTTTCCTTGATTTATTTTTTGTTCCTTTAATTCAACAAGCAGGATTAGTGAAATTAGTTAGAAAGGTGTCCTGAAGAGTCAACTGTGGAGAGACATTGTGCCCCCATAATTGCCTTTCAGTGTGTTTTCTTTTCATTTCTGTGTAAAGTACTTTGGGAAGACTTTGTGCCCTAATTTTCCTTTGTATCTTAATCTTGAGTGATTTAGGTGGAGACTTTGTGCTGCATCTCAATTTGCTGGTTATTACATCTTTTGCTACATTTTTCTGTTACTACATGGAGTATTCTTGTGGATTGCTAAATAGTACTTCTAAAAGAAGAGTGCTTTCTATCATTTTCCTTGAGTTTCTCCTATGATCTGCATACATCATCTCTGAAGAAAGAGAGATGGATGGTTTGTCCTACCCTTGAGTATTATTTTCTATATATATATATATATATATATATATATATAGCCTGTAGGGAACCTCCCCTTGATGAGAGGAGAGATCAGTCCCCTTCTGATGTGGTAAATCTACACATTTGGATGACTAATCTTCCTACTTTGGCTAACCAGACCTATTTTGTTTATCAGTACGCTGATCGACAAAATATTCAACCAATAAATTACAATCTTGAAAAATATATATCTCCAAAAGAGGCTTGGGATAAATTGGTATCATTGTTTGGAAAAATAGATGAGGTTTGTGGTTATCAAATTGACAACAAACTCATTAGTTTAGATCCTAAAAATTATGCTGCAATACAAGACTACATCACTAAGGTCATAGATCTTAGAGCACAAATTTTTGAATGTAAAATTGATAAAAAATATATTCAATTGATTTTCAATGCCTTACATAAATTAAGTCCTAAATATTCATCCTTTATCTCTAGCTTCCAGACTCATAGGCTCACATTGGGCATGTCATATCAAATGCCCACCTTTGAGGTATTCTCTACGATTCTAATGGTTGAATAAGAAAATTTAATAGCTATGGGTCTAATCAAGTCATCCAAATCTCAAGCTCTAATTTCAAGTCAACCTTAGCATAAGCAAGTTTCAACATTAGTATCAAATACATGTTCAAGTAAAAAGAATTAGAGTAATTAGAATAAGTCATAGAAAGATAAGAATAAAGGGCATCAATATTCCTCACAAGGAGATTATAAATCCACTAATAAGAAAGGAGATTCACAAAAAAGGACTGGCACTCCTTGCCCATATTGCAAAAAGGGGTTTCATAGTGAACAAGATTGCTGGAAGAAATAGATTGATGACCTTAAGGGTCTTCTCAAAAAGAATAAAATCAATCAATCCTCTTTAAAAGATTCTTCCACTCCTTTAAATTTAGGGAAAGGGAAAGATACGACACTAGTTTCACTGGTAAATTCTCCTAAGTCATGGTTAATTGACTCAGGTGCTTCACACCATATGGGTTCTAATCAAGAATAATTTTTTGGATTAGAACCAGGTTCCTTGCCTCATATTCTCATAGGTGATGATTCTAAGGTAGATGTCATAAGAAAAGGTACAATTTATGTTGATAGTAGTGTATTTGAAGATGTCCTTTATGTGCCATAATTATTAACTAACATTATTTTTGTCTACTAAATCACCCACTTTGATACTGGTAGGAAAGTTGGGTTCACACTTATTCTATTTCAATTAGAAAATTGGAGGATACTGCCTTAGTTGTAGTGGGAAAAATTGAAAATCATACTTGGCTTCATTCATTCTCACATTTTATGCCTCAATCTTATTGTATATCTTTTCTCTCACACTCTAATTCAGTGAGAAAGCTATGGCATGAGTAGTTTGGTCATCTAAACTACCATTATTTACAATAACTTAGTTAGCAGGAGATGGTTATAAGACTTCCACATATTTAGTTTTTACGAGGTGTATGTCATGGTTGTGCCTTAGGAAAACATCCAAAGGATGAGGTTAATAAAGGGAAGGATTAAAGAGCTACACAAGTCCTTGAACTTGTTCATAGTTATCTAGTAAGTCCATTACTGATTTTTTATTTTAGTAAAACTTGCTATGTTCTCACATTTATTGATGACTATTCTAGATATACTTGGGTTTATTTTATAAAAATCAAGAGTGAAGTATTTGATAGATTTATAGAGGTTAAAGCTCTAATAGATAAATAATTTAGGAAGTATGTCAAGATCATCCATATAGATAATGGGAGGGAATATGTTAACAAAAAGTTTGAACAATTCTATGCTCTTAAAATAATTGATCTTCAAAATTCAGTTGCATAGACACCTCAGTAGAATGGTGTAATAGAGAGGAAGAATAGATTATTAAAAGAGATGACAAGTTATATGATTCATGCTAAATAATTAGTACCTGAATACTAGATAGAAAAAATTAATTATGTTGCATATATACAAAATAGGGTTCCTTAAAAAGCTTTAAGGGGGTAACATCTCTTGAATCTTGGTGAAATATGAAGCCAATAGTAAATCATTTTAGAGTCTTTGATAGTCTAACATGAGCTTACATCCCTTCTGACAAGCATCATGCTTTATAAAAACAAATCTATACTTACATATTTATGGGATATCTTGATGGTGTTAAGGGATATCATCTCATTGATCCAAATTCAAATGAGCTTATTATAGTGAGAAGTGTTTACTTTGAAGAAAGTACTTCAGACTTGTCTTCTAAAATTTATCATTTTTCTTCCTTAGAAGAATCAAATAGTAGTGATGATGATACTCCTTGTTCATCTACTCATAAGGATGATGAGATAATACCTCCCCAATAGGGTTTAGTAGGTCATGTTCCTCCTCCTTGCCCATTGATGCCTTTGTGGGCTAGACAAGATTTGGTAGATATAGAACCTCTTTTTAGGGATATATTAGATAGAAGGAGAACATGGTCACAATATAATCTTCCACATTCCTACATTGCCATAGCTTCTAATCCACAGTCTTTTTAGGAAGCCATAGGGATAGTTGAGTGGGATTTAGTGATGGAAGAAGAGTATGACTCATTCATTAAAAACAACACTAGGGATCTTGTTCCTCTTCCTAAGGGAAGTAAATTAGTAAGTTTGCAATAGATGGATATATTTATAAGTATAAATCATGCTTAGTGGCCAAAGTTTTTTCCCAAATAAAATGCATTGACTATACATAAACCTTTATGCTTGTTGCTAAGATGAATTCCATTTGATTGATACTGGCTATTGGTGCAACTCATGGTTGGTTTGTATATCAGATGGATGTGAAGAGCACATTTCTTCATGGGGATATTTATAAGGAAATATATATGAAGTAGCCATAAGGGGTTCATTCAATATTTTTCATTGATGTGCCTCTTGAAAAAGTCTCTCTATGGTCTAAAACAAGCCCCCAGGGCTTGGTATTCTAATATGGAGACATTTCTTCCTTTAGTTGGGTTCTTGAGATGTCACTCAGTTATGAATGTCTATATTCTACGGTAGGAGGATTAAATATTGTACTTGTACTCTATATTGATGATCTCATTGTTAAAGCACAACATCCATCATCAATAGTGTTAATACTATACTTCATGATAGGTTTTCTATGACAAACATGGGCTTATTACACTATTTTCTCAAGATTTAGATAACACAGTCTTCTTTCAAGATTACTTTTTAATAGCCCAAGTATGCCATGGACTTGTTATCTTGGTTTCACATGGATTATTATAGGAATACACTGACTCCTTTTTTATTTGGAGTTAAACTTGAGGTTCATTGTTCCACTCCCTTGGTTGATGCCACATGGTATTACCAGCTTATAGGCAGCCTCATCTATCTGGCTCACACAGGGCCCAACATTTCATATACAGTCGGCATGGTTTCAAAATTTATATAGACACCACATGAGCTTCATTAGAGAGATACCAAGTGCATTTTGAGATACATTTAGGGCACTATCAAATATGAGATTCACTATATAGTAGGTATAGGTTTAGACTTGGTGGGATACATAGATTCTAATTGGGCTAGTGATTATGATGATCATAAATCCACTTATAGTTATATATTTCACTTTGGATTTGGCCCCATTTGTTGGTAGAGCAAGAGGAAATATGTTATTGATCTTTCATCTATAGAGGCTAAGTATCATGGCATTGTTAATGACACTACTGAGGTTATTTGGATTCAAAATATTCTCACTGAGCTTGGTGTTCCATTTTAAAATCCATTAGTCATCTACTAAGATAATAAAATCAATATCTAGATCTTGAAGAATTTAGTTCATCATCAGAGAACCAAACACATAAATATCCATATGCACTTTATTAGGGAGTTGATTCAGGTAGTTATCATTGATCTTCAATATTGTCTTATAGAGGATTAGATTGTAGATATTTTCACCAAACCTTTCACTGAGAGCAAGTATCTTCACTTGTGATCTCTTTTAGGGGTGTGGGACATCATTTCTTCAGGGGGTAAACTAGACCTTCATTTTGAGGAAGAGTTTTTTTCCTTCAATTTTTCTCCTTTCCTCATCTATTTGTACTGAGTACCTAATATGGATACACATTACTGGGACTCTTATCTACATATCCCTACCTAAGCTTCACTTATGGGGGATGTTAGCACATTTATTTGATTTACTTATATTTATTATTTATATTGGTGTACTAATTACTTATTGTAATTAGTTTATTATGTTTATTAATAATTTTCAATAGATAGGATAAGCTTGCTTAGCTATTAGTCAACTTAGAAACCTATCTTGTTACAGTGGAGTTCCACTCCACTATTTAGGGTAAGATAGGATAAGATTGATTAATTAGTAGTCAACTTGTGTTGATTATTTACATAATTTGGACACCTATCTTATCAGTGTGGAGTTGCACTCCACTATTCTTGTAGTCAAATATCAGTTACACTACATGTGTTGTGTGAGTTCCCTAATATTTATCATGCATGCCTTACTCTATATAGACAATGGCTATTTATGTATTCTATATCAGATTAATATTGAATTATCAAAGTAATTCATCATATTTGAGTTATTTATTCATTTCTATTATTGTCTCAGATATACAATTATTATTTATTACTATTACTATTTTATCTCTTGTTTATGATTTCTATTATATTAATTAGATCTTGTAGCTAATTCTAATAGTAAAGTAGGTATTTATGGTATAATAATTATATATCAATGAAGTGCTAGGTATAGGTAAACATGACTAATTGGTAGTGTCATATAAAGTATAATGTTGTACTCATGAGTATTCAAATTTCAAACAATAATTGTCAAATTAGTATCTAAAATATAAGCATGAACCATGGGTGAACCTAAATCATAAATATAATATACTAACCATAGCGTATAGGATATAATAACCACGATCACTTCTAAGAAATAAGTGAATTTATAAGTTGAGATAAGTAATATACATTGGAACTATAAAGAGGTAGGAAATGATCTCATGTTGTAGATGATTAAGTGTAGCAAGTCATTATAATTTAAAATGAAAAAATACAATAAAAAAATGTCATAACATACAAAATAAAATAAGAAAATATATTGTAACATGTATGATGCAAAAATTTATAAAGTTATAAATATTGAAGCTCATAATAAAATGTTTAAATTGATAACTAATGATGTGATAAATTCCCAAAAGGTCATAGGAATTATTACGTGTTAACTCTATAATATGAATAGAAAATTTTGTCATTAGATTGTCATTTTCAAAATCTAAGATTTGAATACTTGATATTTTTTATTGGTATCAAATGTTGATATTGAGAATTGAAATATATGTAACTATAAGTTCTATCTGATATTGCATTCATCCATTGTAACCATGAATTTCAAAATATAAGAATGTATTGATCCAAGAATAATATGATGTCGAACAAGGCCCTACATTATAGAGTACCCATGTATGTAAGTATCCATATAGTACTTAAGATTGTTGGAAAAGGTGCTAGTTCCAATAATTTTTGTTTTCCATATTCAAGTATGTGAAAGAAATTAAGACTCATAATATTAAATTATCTTGTATTATTTATTATAATATTATCTCTTTGTTTATATTTGATTAAAATTATAATGACCAAAGGTTATATATGCAAATAATTTATCCATAAAAATAATTGGAACCCATACTTGGTACATTGTTTTGTGTTAGTGGTATATTCTTCATAGGTTGATTTTATTTATTGTTGGTAACATTTATTGTTATATGTGTTGAGTATTCAATCTTTAGATTGCACCACAATAAATGATATATTGAATTTTGTTTCAAAAGGTCATACACCTTTTTTTCACATGTCCTTTGAATTTATAGTATCCAAAAAATATATTGTATTTATAATATTTTCGCATATGTCATATATAAGGATATCTAATAGGTGAAAACTCAATCAAGTGCATGTATATTAACCTCTTCAATTTAATATATTTTTTTTTGAAAAAAATTGGATGATGTTATGGCATAACCTTTTTTGAAGACGTATCTTATTAACTATATTGGATTATAGATGCATCCATAGCAGGTGCAAGATCAATGATAAGATGTGAATCTTTAAAAACTAGTATAAGAGAATTAGGTTGAGGTAATATTTATTTTTAAAATGTGTATCTAGAGCACAAATATGAGTGATTTAAAAGTATTGTTGAGTATTTTATCTTGATAGGTGATAATAGACTATATGTAAAGATATGTTGTCTTTGAAGATCTAATGGTTGGTAGATTAACAAGTGCATATGACATCAAAATATAAATATATAATAACACATGTACTCCTTGGTACCTTGTCAAATATAATGAAAAATATCAAATGTGGATCAATATTCATTATTAGTGATGAATAAATCTAAGGAATTATCTTGTATCACTGAAAATAATTTAAATATCCACTAGGTAAAACATTTAACCATTCTAATGCATCATCAATTAAATTTATAAGAAATAAATTAAGTGTAATTAAGCCATGTTCTTCATACTATTTTGAAGAGAAAAATATTAAATGGAGGTGTGCTTGAGGGTTTCCATGATCATCAAATAATTGGAAGTGTAGTATTATCACTTCACATGGGATAAAAATATCAAGTACATCTATAGGAATAGGATTTGAAGGTGTAAAATTGTTCATAATCTTAGAATTATAAGTTTCTAAATGAATGGAAACACCACATGCTTGTTTTTGTAAATCTCCTTTGGAATGCATTATAGTCACTATCTTATGGGTTTGAATAGTATAATAATTACAAGGTTTTTTGTATTCAAACATTGGAACACTTAGAGAGATAGGAGTAGAAGATATAAAACATCAAAAATTTCACATGCATCATTAATATGATGAAAAATAAATAATTTATTTATGATTTATATGAACTTAGGAAAAAAAGGAATAATTTTATCTAATGTATTATGTCATTTGATCAAACATATCCATATTAATCTTGTAATAACATGTAACAATAGCCACTCATATTTGGTATTAGACATTAGATAATATAAAATTTAATCAATCTTTAATATACTTGATTTATGCCCACATACATGAATCTTGTTCACATTATTCCTTAGCCATTCATCCATATATGGGATCAACCTTCCCAATTTTTTTTATTGTTACATAGGATTTCCTGAGTATCTACTTGAACAACTTAACATAATTCTCAGGCTATCTTCTGATTTCATATCACTGTTCTTATTCTCTAGATAGGTCTGTGCTTTCTCAAACAATGTTGTACTATGGATCTATCCAATGGGATAGATTTGTATATGAAATATTTAATGAAAATTTTACCAAATAAAAACTATCCATATGGGTCATCCCATAATTTTAGAATAATATTTCAAAGGAAGTTATTGAAAGAGTTAGCTATATAAACATATCAAGCCTAAGGCTCTTCACATGTGGCACTAATATATCGCTAGAAAAAATTATATAAATTTAACATAATTATCATAAATTTTTAAACTATTTAACCCCTCAAAATGATAAATATTTGATATAAGTTTGGATACACATACAAGGTCAAATCATAGGTCACCAAGTGTTGAAAGACATACATAGGATTGTAATGTGTGTTTGTATTACATTAATTACACACAACTAACTAGGTGGGAGAACTATGTTTGGTTTGATTTACCTCTTAAAAGTATTATATATGAAATTATTAATTATATATAGGGGTGGATGAGGTTAAATAAACCCATCCCTTTCACTTATTTCCCCCATTCATAGGGATTTCAACTTACAATGCAATTAATTAGGGTTTTGAAGGAATGAGAAGGAAAATAGATTTGTTCACACTAGAATGCATGTATCTAAACATAAAAGAATCACTAACACACATAGGTGAAATGATAAAATTAATAATATAATTTGTACAAACATATAGGATAGTTATACACCCAAACATATAATGCCAGATTACATAGGCATCCAAGAAGTGTGAACTTGTCCAAGCTCACATACACACTATGTTACCATATCCAAGCATTAATAGGCCCCTTATTAATATATAATAATTAATATACCATTTAATAGGCCTTAAAATTAAAAATACAACATAAGTACTCACCTATTTTATTGTTTCCATAAATAATAAATTATAATAAATCAATCAAACTCTTCTAGTTACACTTAGATTTGTATGTGAATGTTATGACTTATGTATTTTGAATTTTATATAGTTTTTATATTATTAGGGTTGAATTAATATAAAATTAGATAAAACATATTGGCAAAACCATTACTTGTATTGAACATAAAAAACCTTAGGTTCATTATAATTTCCTAGGGTTTTAGATTTATGTATTATCTCTAATTTTCAAACTTGATTTCTTATTTCCCCATATAGTACATTAATTTATCACTAATCCTAATCACTTTTAATTTTTTTAAAGTTCATATTCTATGACATAAACAAGCTTAGATATATTATACCTCTAAGGTAAAGTTATAGGTTAATTCCAATTCAAATTAAACAAAATTAAATTTCCTTAGATCAATCATGTGTGTCTAAAATGAATAAAATTGATGAAATGCAAATGTTAATAATGAACACATAGAAGTATAAAATTTTGTTAATTATGATATTCATGATATTTATATTATTTATCAACAAGATAATGAACATATTAATTAATACAATGTTTAAATACATCTTGATGACCTTGAGGATGTATACTTTAACCAAGATTTTGAGACAAAAATTGTTTACAACCCCATGACCTACATAAGGCCATAAAAATAATCCTAGAAGTTAAAATCACATATAATTATAAGGTTGTCACATATAAGGAAAAAAATATGAACTATTTCATGATACTAATACACCTTTTAAAGGTGCTAGTTCTACAATAGGTTTTCAAACTACTACTATTTCTACTATTCCTATGTCTACACCTTTAGCTACACATGTGATTCCCACCCAAGGTATGGGTAAACATAAGGGTTTCCTTAGATTATTATTATCATCCATACTCAACAGACTATCATACCTTTTATGGTTACAACTAATGTTAAACTATCTGTTGAATCACTATTTACTATGTTTGATGCTCAAACCCTTGTGCAAAAAGTTATTGATATAAAAAATATTGTTTTACAATTACAAAAGGATTATTTTAGAGTAGGCCATACCACTAATTCTCATGAATTATTACTTAAAAAATTATCTTAATATCTCAATTTATTACTTATTGATAGGTTTTTTGTCACCTAAGCTTACATTGTATGATGGTAAGGGCAATCCAAAATAAAATATTCAAGCCTTTCATGTAGAAATTTTGGATTGTATCTAATGATAAGTTATTTACTAAGTTTTTACCATTAAGTCTAAATTAATATGAATTGTGTTGGTTTTATGATCTCCCTTTCTAATATTTTCATGCCTTTAATCCTTTGGCTAATTAATTTATAGCAAACTTTTCAATAAACATGAATTAGAATATGTACCATGCTCAAATTGAAAAATTTAAGATAGAATCCAATGAGATTATTAATGATTATGTGATATGTTACAAGATTATTCTTTCTAAATTGAAAACATTTAATGGGTGATATTGAATTACAATATATATTCAAGTAAATATTTTTGGCTCCTCTACACGAGTCTATTGTGTTCAATAAATTCCAAATTTTTGATGACCTATGTAACATAGTTAAGGAATAGTAAGTTAAATTATTACAATGAATAGGCTAAATTTTGGGTCCAACCCTCCAACCACTTCTGGTGCAAACTTTCCAATTAAACCAACTTTTAAATAAATGCAAGTGATAATAAGAATGATACAAAAATAATAGTAAACTAGATAATTGGATTAATCTCTCATATACTCCAAGGAGGTAATTTTCACACTTAATATAACCTTTTCATAAGATATTACAAAATTTAATTGAGTACAACCTTATATCTCTCTCTCTAAAAAGAGGTTGATATGAGTAATCCTCAATCTAATAAATTCGATAGTAATCCTATTGTGACCAACATGCCCCATTTTCATAATTTAAAATGAGAATCCTATTTGATCTTAAGTTCCATGTTTAGGTCTGATTATGAAGTGAATCAATCCAAGTCTAAGCTAGAAGTCATTTTCTTAAGTTTGATTTGTTTATTCAAAATGAGTTCTTGGTCTAATTCTAAGCTAGCTAATCGTTGCCATAAATACTCTAGTAATTTGATTGATACATGAGTCTAAAGGTCTAACTGAACATTTATATTGACATTCAACTATGTGTATTTTAGTGCTATGACATTCATTAGATTCAAATTATGGTTTTATGGACTAAATGAGCTAACTTATTTTTTTCCCAAGATTATTTATTCTTTGTAGGATTGTTCTGACCCCACAAAGTCCCCTTGACAAAGCATACTTGGTCCAACTCAGAAATACCCCCTATAATATGAATGAGTTTTCATACTTAGTCATTTTACTAAAATTTTCCTCACACAGACCATCACCACATGTCTCTCTTACACTTAGAACAATTATCAAATTTAAGAGTGACAATAAAACTTAACTTCCAATGGATAAGTCCCTAAGTTCAAATTATAATGGTTAGGTCTCAATCTCTGAGATCATTCCACATGTTAGAACCCAACTTAATTATGAAGGATTTTTTAAGTGACTAAGTATTTTACTTTGGCACCCCCTTGATTCCTAGGATTGAGATGCATGTCTTCATCTTGATTCTTCTTGAATTATGAAGAAAAAGGTTCTAAGTTCTTTTCACCTATGAACTTGAGCAACTGGGATTATGCCATGTGCCTTCATCCTAATTACTTGATACTATCAACTCAAATGATTAAGGAAAATAATCCATGAGGCCTTAAGATCCAAGATAATTCCATGTGTTTTCACCTCATTCTTATAGATAAAAATAATGAATCTTATAAGTCCTAAGTTCCTGATCATCTGGATAAATGAGATCATGCCACACAACATGATCCTACTCACATGTGAATAACAGGGAGAGGTACATATTATAAAGATAGGTGATCATATAGACAAGTGAGATCATGCCATGTGGCATGATTCTACTCACCTATATCTTGTTAAGTATAACACTTATTGGTCCCATAGTAAAAGATCAAAGAACACCTAAAAGAGTGAGGGCCATCCATGTGGAAACATCTTTCCCATCTAGAGCCTTTATACTTATAAAAATATAATATGAAGCCTAAAAACCTTTAGATTAATGAGATTGAGCCATGCATTGAAATATCATTCCTCTAGAGAAAAAAAATGAAGTATCCCAAGTCCTAATATCCCTAATCATATAGATAATTAAGATCATTCCATGTGGCATGATCTTAGTCATCAAAGACTAACAAGAACATGCCCTAGTTTTGAGGTTCCCAAAGAACCTAGACAAAAAATGGAAATCGGCATGGTGGAATCACACTAACTTGTAGCCTATAGATAGAGAAGAATATTACATAGGTCTTGTGAGCCCGCAGTTAACATGATTGTGCCACATGTTGACATCATATAAAATAATGGTTGAAGTCCCATGGGAACACACATGCTCAATAACCAAGTGAAAGAGGGAGATCATGTCACATGATATAATATAAATTTATTTCCACTAAATGGAGCCTAGGATGATAAGTTATAATTTAAAACCAATTAGAAGAGTGAATGATGCAGAACATTCATCACACTTTCTTATTGTAGTTCACCTTGTATACACTTGCAACTTAGTGATGCTTATATTAACCTTATTTGCTATGAAAACTATAGAAAAATATTACTCTAGTTTTCAATAATCAATACTCCTTCCATATACTATCCCATACTCTCCCACCAATTAAATTAATCCTTGTTCATGTGTTCTCTCTTAACCTTTTTAGTGCTCTTACAAATGGTTAATGCCAAAGTGTCCTTGTAAGGAAATAAAATAACTATGATGATTTAATTCATTTAAAAACCTTATACCTTACTTATAACACTTATTTACTCTTATTTATTACTTTTTTATGTAACTAAATTAATCACCTTGCTCACTTTCTTAAAACAAGTTCCTTTCTAGCCTTAGACTCCTATTAGTCCTATTTTAGGTAATTTATTTAGTTTAGATTGTATGCAGACTTTAAAAATAAAATAATATCATTTATTGGACTAAATTTAGGTGTTATATCTCCACCATTACCCATTTTATTCATCTCCACATACATAACCTATTTCATCACTATCTCAATCTCTAATTAGGCCTATTTAGGCTTATTCAAAACCTACATATCAATACTATAAAAAATAATGAATGTATAGATATGAAACTCCAAAAATATCTTAGGACTAATTAAAAAACCTCAATGAAATTTTTTTGTCCTTTTTTTTTGGTGGGAACTTGTTCTATAGCCCAAACCCTAATCTAGGGTTTATAAGTCTCTACTTAGACCCGAGACTGCATGAAATTACATATAAAAATCAAAAAGAAATTTAAAGAATTAATAAATATTTTAAAAGGTCTATATATTTACCTTAAAATATTTTAATTCTATGAGTGGATGTCCTTAACCTTCAGATCATTCAAAAATGCAAAAAGCTTAGTTCTTTTTACCATGTTTTATTTGATAGAATAGTGGTCTCATAGGGTTTATTTATTATTTCAACATCTAAAGGTTATATGAACCAAAATATAATTATTAAAACCTTTTATAAGTATATTAAACCCTATCCAATAACCTTTTTAAATAAAAAATTTACAAAACAACTTTACTTAGTTTACAAAATTTTGTAGTTATTGCTTGTGTGCTTACAAAAGGTTATAATAGGGATCCAAATGAAAATCACTATCTTTGGTCCACTGAAAAATTAAAATAGATGGATTTTCACTCTTTATACTCATTAATTTTCTAATCCTTTCATAACTCCTATATGAATAATATCATACACTTAGTTTTATTAACCAAAGCTGTGTAAAGCATATTCTGTAAGCAGGCTTGCAAACTTATCAAATAGACTAGATCTCCATTCCATTAGAACTTTCCTATCTCATAATAAAAAATATAATATGATCATAAAAATATAATTAAAAAAATCACTCACCACTTGAGTGTTCCAAGAATGCATATACTCTGCTCATCCATGCAAATTCAATACAAACAGTGATCAAATAACATAGTCAATCTTTGTTAACACAAGTTTTATTTATATTCTCATTTTATCAACATAATAAAATGGGATGGATGGATTATATTTAAAAAATTACTCAATAAACTCCTATATATGTATTTAACTTAATCTTGAAACCTTCCCTCCGAGAGGTCATTGAATTACATTGCATTATTCATGATTTTTGCATAATATGACCCATGGGAACCATGACATAAGACTTATGTAATTTTATGATCATCCTATGGTGTATAAACCCATTAAATTTTTTTTATTACACATTAAAACCTCTATAAACATATGAAAGTCATCAAAATATTGCAAAGTTTCAAATTTTCAAAAGAGACTTTTGGCAGGAAAGTCAAAATTCAAATTTTGAACACCCTAGACAACAAGTATAGACTCCAAAAGACTTGTAAAAACTCTAGAAAACCTTATAAACTATTAAAAATCAAAAATTAAGTCCTAATGGCATATCTAAAATATTTCCATGCATCAATGAGAGTAGGAAAAGTGTCACGCTAAAAATCAAGCAACATGGACATATAATAGTAAGAATTAGTATCATGATAAACAAATATGTGGCAAAGTATATGGCTCAACAAAGTAACCAAGAGGAAAAAATAAGTGAAATTGTGCCACATGTTTCTCTATATAAAAAGGATATTAAAGACATAAAGATGTGTCCTAGGATCACTATAAGGACATATCTATCATTTAAAGGATGAATTGGTATCTAGATCAATTTTGTTCCATGGGCTAAATGAATCCACACATGTCTTGATCGAGTGAAAAATGGATAAGTGTCACAATCCCAAGGGGATTTAATGGGACACTTATTTTTAATTTAACATATAAGTAAAATAAAATAAGGTGGTCTCAAAAGCATTATGGCTATACATTTATCATTTTTAAACGACTGAGTAATCAAAGACATTAGTAAAGTACCATGTGGCTTGTCCCTTAGTTGTTCATAGTGCCTGTTAGCCAAATTTTGGATACCATATGAGAGGGTCATAAAATTATTCCTTTTTTAATTCATATTAGTATAGTTTAATGTAAATTTGATAAAATTAAGGTAATGACCTATTCTAGTCTTGTGCTTGTCTAGTCACTTCATGTCATGCTTCAAGAGGTTTAAGTGATGCTAAGGGTTTAGGGTGTTTTTATAAAGTCATATGTCATGTTTTAGGGTCATTTAATACTCCCTCTAGTTTGTCCAAGTTCCCAAATAGGCTTTATGTTATAGACAAGGTCAATAAGTCATTTTTAAACTATTCTATAAATCATTAACATGTGTAACATTGTCAAAAACCACTTTAAGAAACAAAAAGGGTGAAAACCACATAATAAATTTACTTTAAAATTAATTATGAATAATTTTATAATGTGGGGTTGGCATACATTCCATGACAAGTCAATTTCAAATGTAGAAAAATAGTTACAAATGACTTTCAATGCTTAAAAGAGGATATTCATTCACTTGTACAGATCAAGAAGGATTATTTTCAGGTGAAAATGGTTCAAGATATGTATCTTCATCTTACCTAGGTAAAATCCATGTTTTTAATGTAGGTATAGGTCCACTCAAGGCATACAATGTTTCCTTTCCTCCATTAGCTCCTTGACAAGCTTGCAAAGGCCAACTTTAGATGCTTGGTCCATATGATACAATTAAAGTTTGAACTTGAAAATGTTAACATAGGAGGGTGTCATAATTTAATTAAAATCCATGGCTATAGTTTTAAAATTTATGGCCCCTCCTTTATGAATAATCACTAAGACCCCAATGTGCTCTTAAACCCCATCTAAACCTTACAAGCTCAATTTTGGGCACTATCAATGAAAATGTGAAGTAACTGGTGATGAATTAAGGTTTTTAAAGTATTATAAGGTCTCATGAAATACCTTTTGATCATATTCCATATTTTTTTTGCATGTGTATTAGTGGATAGTGAGAAAAACCTTCTTTTGTGCTAGGTATAGGCCTTAATGAAGTTACAAGCAATGTTTTAGTGTCTGTAGGAGTCTTATTGTTATTATATGGTTTTTTAAAATAATATATATTGTCTTAAAGTTCCTCATGAATCTATATTTGTCAACCAACCATGAAATCCACCTTAAGTAGTGTGCTAGTGGCTATGTGCATTAAAATGATAACCAAGTGAGTTGGGCAGAATATAGTTTGCATGATCTAAATGGCATGTGATAAAATGTTGAACATAGAGGCTATGTTTTAATGGGTAAAATGGGAAAAATGTTCTAAATAAAAAAAATTCACATGTAAAATACCCTCAGACCTTAAGGCCTAGCACCTAAGTGAGCCCAATTTGCATACATAGGTCTACTCATTATAATATGTATTTAATGGGAAAAATGAAGAAAACTAGTGAGGTGAAATTGGTTTTAAAAGGAAAAAAAGGTAAAACCATACCTATATAATAAATCCAAAATTATGGCAATGTCATCACCAACTTTTCAAGGCAAGCCTACTATCATCCCAAGTTAAAGACTGTGTATAGGTTTGCCATTATAAAGGTTAACAAAAGAGGTGTCAAATGTTAAATTGTAAGTGTAATAAGAAGGTAATAGTATAATTATGTAGGTTATGAGATATTTTATGATGTTTTTTAGTGTTATAGTGATCCAAAATTCATGTTCAAATGGCCTAAATAAAAATAGACCTACATGTCTGCATACTTGTAGGTTTCCTTTTCATATGAATGCAATGCATATTGATTGGAAGATGAGGTTAAAGGGTAAAAATAGGTGTGGGATTCATGTGAAGACACTTTGGTAATGTGTAAAGTTCAATGGGAAGATAAAATATGTCATGTAAGACCTATTATGAGCTTTAATAATCAACATGCCCAAGCAGACCTAAAATAAACACATACAAACTTATGTGAGACCATTGTGAGAAAATATGAAATAAATGCATTGGATATGGGGTGTTTATGAGTAATTAGTATGTATAAAATCCATTAATCCTATGAATACCTAAAATAGTATAATAGAGAGTGAAGAAAACAAATCCATCTTAAAGCCTGCAGTCACATAGTCTCATGCATCTAAAGGCCTAATGGGAAATTTTCATGGTTTATACTCAAATGTGAAAGTACAGATGCAAAATTTCATGGAAATTTGAGTTAATATGATTTTTAATAAGTGAGATATAATTTTTAAGGTTAGGTAAGTGATTAATATACCTATACTAGAGTCAGGTATCAAGGAATAGGCTTCTAGGGTCAATGATGTCAATTGGCCTACAAACCCTAGGCATAGTTTAAACTAGGCTTCAAGATTATTAAGGGGAAAAATGAATTGGTAAATAATTTTAATATATATTTATATGAGTTAAAAACCTAAATAAACCATTTTAAAATTAAACAAAACTCCAAGATATCACCTTTAAGCTGAAACTCTCTCTTGATCTCACTAAATAGTGCCTGCCTAGCCTGAGAGGATCTTTCTTGTGCTCATTTATATGTTGAAAAATTTCAAGGGAAAAAATGGTGTTTGGATATTTTTTATGGGTATAATTAATTACATCTTGTGTAATCATGAGAGATAAACAGGCCTTGGTCTTTATAAACCATTGTTAAGACTGTAAAGTACTCACATGCTGCCAAAAAACCTTCTAATGACCCGATGAGAGAGATATGACCTAAAATGACTTAAAATGATATGTTTTAAACTTAAAATGAATCTATTTACCTTAAAATGTCTCATTTAAATATATATATTTTAATTTTTGTCATGTGGGAAGAATATGGTGTACATAATTAGCTTGAAAGTCTAATTACATGCTTAATTATGAGTGTCCAAGGTGGTAATAAGTCTTCAAACAAAGTGAGAAGGATTTTAAAGCCTATAAAAAGGTTTAATTGTATTATATTCCCCTTTTAATACTTCTTAATATGATACATGGACTATTCAAGTCACTAGTTTAGTCCCAAAATATGACTGTGTCATTATGTCTCTTAAGAAGCTTAGCTACAAGCCTATTTGCAGACTTGGGGTACCCTTGGAGAAATTATTATAAAGGTTTTGAGTTTTAATATGATGTTTAAGACCTCAAAATACCATAAAAAATCATTTTAACCTACAAAATATTTATAAACCACTCCAATTACCTCTGAAGCCTATACAAGTTCTTAGGCTAGAGTTTTGACCATTTATTGGTTCACCCATCTGTATAAGGTCTTAGATCCCAAAATTTGGCATTGAGAATGGTTAGGAGGTACATAAAGTGAATCAAACATTTGTCTATAGTTTCAAATGTGTGGGAATTTATTATAAGTAAATCTCAATTTCTAGGCCTAAAGGCCTAATTGAGGGCTAATTAGAGAGAGAAATAGGTGAAGAAAGTGTACTTGAATTTAATGTCTAGTCATGAAATTTTTCATAGAGATATAATATAATACCAGGTACTCAAAAATATTATTATTTTTCAAATATAATTTGTATATTTTTCTACACAAGGAGCTTTATGTGTTTTGAAGGCTACAAGGAGTTAAAGGCAATCATGGGCTTTAGGTGAAAAATGAAGTCTTTAAAAGTGTTTGATACATACAAAGGGGTTGATATAAGTTGGTTAATACAAATATAGGTCTCCCATAAAGAGAGGTTTCATTCATGAATATGAAATAGGGATTTGAGGTACTTGAGCAAGAGAAATGTAGTGAGATCAAATGGGTTTCAATACACCTAAGGAGTTATGTAAATGATCACCAATGTAATGTCAGTATAAGAGAGATATCAAAGGTATGTAAGGTGTAAAATAGGAATATATATGGAATTTCAAAGTAATTTTATGATAAATAATTTCATTTTTCATTCCTCACAAGCCAAGATGGGCAGTTTTGAATGGATGATGAATCATTGAAGAAATGAAGTCTCCTATGCCAACTCTCTTGAAAACTATGATTAGGAAAAGATGAAACATGTTGAAGGACCTCATAACTATTCAATTTCATAATTTATTAATTGTAAATTACTCTTTCATAAGAAGACACTTGGCATAAATCTTTCCTATACCACTTCTCTCTCTCCTTCTCTGATTATCTATATATGTAGCCTTATTTGGATTTGTAAGGATCCTCCACCTAAGTATGGTGAAGCCTTGCTCATTTGTATGAATTTATTCAATGAAATAATACTACTTTTACCTCCTTATATTACTTTACTTAGTGTGTGTGCATGGATAATTGATATTATTAAGTGATTTACTTATCTTTCCTTGACATTTTATCCTATTCTAACATCTATATATAGTTTGAAAGCTTATTTTACAGGTCATGTGAAGTGTGTAAGTGTGGTGCAAGGGTTGAGTAGGTTTTTATATTCATTAGTGTCATCTTAGGCCTCTTTATTAGTCCTCCTATCCTAAGAATCCATCACAACTTTCACCTTGAAATAATGAAGTGAAATATTTAGATTAGGATTAGTGTATGTTAAGGTTAGTCTCATGGTCTACATGTGCATATGAAGCTGGTTAGTAGAGATCAATTAATTTGGTGTATCACCCCCTTAGTTAGTTTTCTTTCATGCTATTTATCACCCTTTTACTTTTTAAGTTAGTAGTAGAACCTAATTGATACACCAATGGGAGATATCCCTATAATATAGAGGTTTGGTCCATTTAAAGGTCACCCATAACCTAAGACCAATACTATTACATAGCTCAAGTTGTGAGGGCCTTAAACACCCTCTCAAGGGTGAAAATTTTAGCTATAAGAGTTCCACAGAGTTAGAAAAGGGTTTGTTCTCCCCATACTTCCTTCACATAATAACTCCATTAAAGATGCTTCTCCATGAGTCTTTTATCAGCTTACATAGGTTTGAACTCATTGAATGATCATTGGAAGCACAATAGATCCTACCAAAACTATTAGGATGCAACCCATATCAAACCTCTCATTAGGGCTCCTTAGTGGGCCATAGAATTTCATTCTATCTTATTTGTTTTATAATGAGGATCTTATGACATAGTTCTATTTTAAAATTTTAGGCCATGATGGCCAAGGGTGGGATATCATGCCTCTTGAAAGCAAGACCCATCTATCCCTTATATATACTACCACCTAGTGTGTTAGAAGGGTCAATTCTATTTATAAAAAAATGCTACTAGAATAATGTAAAATTGGTTTTATGTGTAAATAAGTCTGGTTGATTTGCATGTCTTCCACTTTCCTTCTAATTTGATGGATTAAAATTAATTATATAGGAATGTAATTTGTGATTTTATACAAATTTTATGATTTAAATAGGATGTGCTTCCACTATTTTAGTTATTTATTCAACTCCTTTCATTTTATTTGAAGTCTATAAGGATCTATGTGTAACTAATTATAGACCTATCTATAGCTCATTCATTAAAGGAGTCTTAAAATTAAGCATTTTCCCTTACTCCTTAGAATCTCTCCCTATGTGACTGAAGCCTGAGCCATCATGAAACTTAGCAAACAATGGTGAAACTATAGCTAGGCACATTATGGTCTTGGAAACATTTGCATTTCTCCTTTATTTAGAATAATTTATTTCTACCTTACCCTACCTCTATTTTGATGTTTATATATGAAAAAGTGATATTTCTCTTTCTTTAGAAATGGTGAAGTGAATAAAAATGGAGATATGAAATTCAATATGTCATAATTGGTATAGCTAGAATCTTAGAATTTATGTGAGTTAGTGAGAAAATTGGTATTAGAACTCTAATGGTAGTGATACATCTATTGGAGACCTATTCCATGTAGGTTTTATAATGGATCCCCATACTTTTAACTCATGCCATGGATTATCTCAACAAAAATCCTAAAATGAGAGGGTGCAAGTTCCCCAATTATTCTCGAGCTTGATCAGTACATCTAACCTCATGGTTACAACTAGGATGGAGATCTTGGACTAAATAAAAAATCCATGTTTTTATTATCATAAATGCATAAGACATTCAACTAATAGGTGCATTAATTTATGACATACAAGACAAGATTTGATAGATTAAAACACATTTGATCTTAATACATATACAAATTATTCTAAGGTATTGCCTAATGGGAATGCTAAGTTGAAAATTATTTATAACCCTTGTCCCAATCATGTAATACAAGAGACTAATACTATTCTTGAAGTACATATGACTTAAAATTCACATCATCATTTGAATTATTATATTTATAGAACTAAGGAAGAACATATTATATATGGTATTATTGGAACACTTCATATTTTACAAACATATAGCCCTACGATCAAATATTATGAGCATGAGATTATTGACAATGATTATTTTGATGAGGAATTACATGTTTGAAAATACATTGATTTGCATCCTATAAGTAATGTCATGATAGATAAAGGTTCCAACAAAAATATTTGCATAATGACACTCCTTACTAGTATTGGGTATACACACTCAAATTTTATGGATAAAAAAATAAATTTAAGGGACTTGATGGATGAAAATAAAATATTCTTGGGAGGATTATACTAATACTTTAATGGGTCCTACCATAGTTTATACTTTATTATTATTTTAACTAAGTACAAGCATAAAACAAATGTTTTTAGGATGTCCTTGGATACATCGGATGTGTATAATATCATCTTCAATACACAAATGTGTGAAGTGCCAAAATACCACTAGTGTGGTCATAATTTCATGAATTGCATATAAATATCCTCTTCAACATGAAATTATTCATCCTCCACAAGCACCACTGCCAAAATTAGTTGAAAAACCCATAAAGGTTCATTTTAATTAGATAACTCAAAGGAAGATAGTGGATTTTTGTAGACAACCAATAATTCAGTGTTCATTAGATTTGAGGGTTATTTAAGATTCATGGTAGCCATTATCTACTTCATCAAATACTAAACTAGTGTTACATAATATTTTTCATGTTCCAAAACTAACACAAACACATTATATTATTATGCATAATATTTCACACAATAGTATGATTCATTAAGCTACACATCCTACACATGATAATATGGTTGATGATGATCCTGATGGATATGTCACAACATAATATTATTTTTTAGATTCTGACACATATACACATGTTATTACTCAATCACAAAGGGTAGCATTGGCCACATTTGACACAATATATACATTTGAGAATCCCATTGATGGTATCATTTGTTAGTATTACATAAAATTTTAAAATAAAAATTATATAAATATTTTAAAAAAATATATTCAAAATATTAAAACCATGACTTATGCATGACATGTTTTATTTATTTACATGATTTATGCTTCATAATATATAATAATTTTTATATCTAGTTGTTTTTATACACATGCATTTCATGGTATATATGAGTGATATATAGAACATGTAGGTTTCATATGACATGGGCATTAGATGCGGGACATTTCAACACCTAAAAGCTACCTTCCTACATTGGGGCATGATTTTGTTGGGGGTACCCATCTAATTTACATAGGTTTTATCTTTATTTGAAAATTTATATTGATAATATTGACATCCTTTACATTAATTATTACACAAGTTTCAATAACACATACTAATTGGAGTTCTATTTAACTAGATATTATATTTTATTATTTGTGATGATGGCATGTATTGATTGTGTGGATTACCCCTACTTTTTATATACATGATTTATGATGTTGTATGTTAGATTATGTGATATTTTATTATCCATTATATTGTGTGATTTTTATTTCTTTGATTGAATCTGATTAAGTGTGACATTTTATTATCCATTATGCATAGTTTATTCTTTTTATAAAATTGAGTGATAGTGTGTGTGTGTGTGTGTATCATTTCCATGACAACGTGTGTTACTCTATTTGATGTGGATAAATCTATTTTTTGTTGATATTGTTGTGTCATGATCTATATCACATACTCTTATATCATGCATTTTATGTTTAATTTTTACTTTGTTTATGGATGCTCATTGCTATGTTGAATATTCAATGAGTTTTTCACTATTATATATATCTTAACATGAAACTTGTATTCCTTAGGATACATGTTTCATATATACCCATATCATATATTCTTGTTATGATGACATATTATCCACATGATATTACACTATTTACACTTATTATATCTTTCTCTATAAAACACAGTGCTTATAACATGTTCTTTTGGAATGAGTAATTCATAGGCTACATTCCTCACCTAAAAAGCGCAGAATACATAATGGATGTATTAGAGACTAAGCCTTCACAATGAAATATTTTAGATTTTGGGCACATATTACATGAGAATGATATAGGTTTACATAACGTATTTTAGGTTTTACTCAGATTATTTTAGGTTTGAATATAATTTTGAGATTACATGATTACAAGTAGAATTTCATAGATTATATGAAATTATTTCACAAACTATATGAATAAGATTACATAGATCATTAGATTAAGGGAATGTGGGAAGGTATATGTTCATAGCTACAAAAATATTTTGATACTTTGGAATAATTTATTAGACTATTATTACAAATATTATTTAATTGAGAACATATGTAGGGAATGTGTCTCACATTATATGAAAATTTCACTTAAAATTATGAAAAAATTACTCAGGCATCACCCATATTCAATCATATAATCTTTCTTAGCAGATGATTTAAAAAATTTACACAAAATATTAGGCATTTCTCATATTTATTGGAAACCATATTGAATTCCATTTCACATATATATTGAGTTGTGTGGGGATAAATTTTTACATGACTTCACTTTAATGTACTTATCCATTTTCAATGAGGGTTAGGGCATATTTATCTTAACCCATAGTTTAACGTTGACATCTCCAATGGGAATGATTAACCCATTATCCATTTTATATAGAAGACATCTTAGTTTGTGTACATTATTCATTCCTTAATATTTTATTTCACATATGTTTAATGTTGTTACTTTCAAGTTTATGACATAAGTGAAAAACTGATTTCTACATGTTTCATTACAAGTTTGCATGGATAAAAGTGTAACACTCAATACTTGCTTGAGCACACCCATCATGGTTATCCTAAAAATATCACCTTCTATCATTTTACTCTATAAATTCCATTACTAAAATAAAAGGGGGGAAATGTAAACACTCATATTATGGTATTAGACACTTGTCAATGTCATATTTGACCAATATTTAACATAATTTACTTATGCACACATACCTAAATATTATTTATGTTTTTTCTTAGTGAGTCATCCATATATGTGCTTGAGCTTCATGAATTTACATTACTATTATAAATTATTTACCTAGTCTCTATCTAAACACTTTAATAGCATTCTCAGACCATTCCCTAATCTCATATTACTATTCCTATTCTTTGGATAAGTTTGTGCTTTCTTAGTCAATGCCACACTATGAATATTTTCAATAGGATATATTTTTATTCATGCCATTTAACAAGCATTTTCTCGATTTCAAATTCTTATTATATGTTTTGTCTGTTAGTTTAGAGTAAATTACCCAAACAGTCATATATATAAACCTATCAACTAGCACTGATCTATGTATCATGAGAAATCACTCAACACATTAAGATGAACTATCATAAAGCTTAAAAATATTGAAAAAAAAATGAAAAAGTCTTGGGATAAATATGAATAACTTTACAAGTTTGAATCACATGTATTCAAATGTTAAGATACATACATGGGATTGCATTACATGTAAGTAATACACTGGTTGCACACACTCAGATAGGTGGGAGAATCAAATTTAGTTTGACTTCCCTCTTAATAGTGTTGGATATGTAGGAAAAACTTAGACATAATGGGTGGATGAGGTCTCCTCAACTCATCCATTTCACTTGTTTTCACCATTCACATTGATTTCATCTTGTAGTGTAAAGAATTCGGGTTTTAAGGAAAGGAGAAGGAAACATAGTTTTTTTCTCTAGTTAAAAGGTATATGAACATAAAATAAGCATTATAAGTCATAGGCACAATGAGAAAAATAATAATATAATTAATGAAAATAAATAGGATAATTTTATACCCTAATAAACAATTAAACATTGTGCAAACATATACGAAATGCAAACTTGTCCTAGCTCATGTAGACACTATTATTTACATTATTGTTTGGATTAGTGTAAATAAAAAAAGGGTAAACTATTTTAATTAATTCATATTATAATATGGAAATAAATCGTAAATCTAAATGTAATTAATCTAAACTAATCTGATAAGGCCTTACTATTTGACTGATTGACTATGACTATGTTCTAACAGTGGAAACAAAATAGAAATAGGATTATGATTCATATAGATATAAAATTTTATCTTTGTGTAGGGTTAGTAAAACTAGGCCTTGGAAAATTGATCGATGTTAGTGACTAGGGTTGGCATTACTATCCTAATCAATGACTACACAATGTGGTGCACATGTTTGACAAGTCACTATTTATGTGAACTATGACATTCAACTACATGAAAAAATCTAAATATAGCATTCCTTATCCTTAGAATCCTAGATCCACTTATGAAGGATGAAAAACTTTATAAAGTGAAGAAGTGTAATTGGGATGAGCTGACCCCAGTCACCCCCATTGATGATTAACCATTTCTTATGTATCTAATACTCTAAAGAGATAATTAAAACCACATGTAGTTCTTTCACTTAATGTGAATGTGAAAATTTTATCCATATATTTTTTTATTAGATGAGGTAAAAGAATTTGGATTTATAGGAATCCAATAACCACATAGTTTAAATAAGAAAAAATAGACCCATAGTGAAGAGACAAAGCCCCAACATGTAGTAAAATATATGACTTTAACCATTCATCAATAAAAACCATAATGAAATGAACAAACACAAACTAACTGGTAGAGTTCATGAAATAAACCAAACAAATTCAAAAATATCCTTAAAGCCTTCCTAATTTTTTAGGGTGACACATTTCATCTACTCAACATTGTCCTTTAGTAAGTATAATGCTACTCTACCCCATGTACATTTACTCAAGACTTCCATGATCCCCTTCAAGATTTTGTTCTATGGTGTGTTATGAACACTTTTATCTTTGAGATTTGGATGAGTGTCCTTAGGTGCATTTAGGTTGGTATCAATATTGATCACTTTTGTCTTTATGATGTTTTCATTTTTCTTTTCATTGCCAAAGTTTAGTTTGAGTTTGTCATTATCAACCTTCACATCATTACACTCCTTAATAATACCCACCATATCTCTATCCATGTCCATTGGCCTCTCCTCAAATTCATGGAACTTTTTTTATACATTCCCAAACAAGATCATGTAGTTCATAGACTTCCTTGCACTTGCTACCATCCTTCTCTCCCCAGGTAATAGAGATGGTTTATGGTTTTTTATCCCTTGAGGTGGGGGTGATAACTCCCAAATGTTTACCTAATTTACAATAAGGGGGGATTTGAATATTTGGGAGCTGACAGAATGGGATTTGGGTTGAGAATTAACAAGGGGTGGGGGTATTTTTCTCCTTCTATGATATTCCAAATTCCTCATCATATGAGTTATCCATAGGGGTGGTTTGTATATGTTTGACCCTTAACATTTCACCATTTTGGACCAATAGGAAAATTAAGCCCTGGTAAATTATATCATTATCCTATAAAATCTAGTATGCGAGGGTAGTGCTCTCCAAAGATTTTAATAAATAAAAGGAAGGATAATTTTATAACCACATAAATGATTCAATAAAATAAAATGGTGAGAAAATATCAAGGTAAACTTATGATCAAGTGTCAGGTACCTCATAATTTGAAGATAAATCTCTAACAACCAATGAGGTAGATTCTACCTCACAAATCCTTTATTTTCTATCTTCAAGGCTACATCGATGTAGAATATTTTTTACATTAATTTTAGTTTTTTATTTTTGTCCTTAAATGATTTTATCCCCTCATAATTAATTTTGGTTACTTCATCAATGTTTTATTTTGTGATAGCTATTTTTATACCCTATATCCTTACAATTTATTTGTTTTAAGCCAAGACAAAATCATTTGATAAATCTGCATCATGCCTTATGATTCTTTGCATGAATTCAATTAAACCTCCTTTGTAGGAGCTTCTTCCAAATTTGTGCATTGCCCTGAACCTCCACATATAATAATGGTTCTAACCTATATATATTATCTCCCATTTTCACCAAGTTCTTGTCCCTCCAATTTTATAATAAATTAAAAGCCTTCCTCATTTCCATAGGTCGATTTTGAGAATGAACTTATATGATAGTTCTATAAGTCTTTGTTTTTTGGGTTTACACTATAAAATCATTAATCATGAAGGGATTGAGGTGAAGATGAGTATCCCACATATATGTTGAGCTTGAAGTAATTATTACTTATGATTTAAATCATTATTTATTAAGTTTAATAAATTATCTAGTAGGTTGTTGGATTCTTTCCAATTGATCATCGAGGGGGCTCTGAATCCAAAGTTGACAAGGCCATCCACCGCTAAGTTCCCCTCCATGAAGATATGATCTATGAAGACTTCAATAGAAATATCTAAGATGCATTTAAAATCATCAATAATGTGCTTGATAGTATGGTAGGAAGTGACTTTGCTTGAGAGGGAATTAAGGATGTTAAGTGACCCCCCTCAATGGAAAGCTTGACTACATTAGAAGATGAAGTGAGTTGGATGCCCCATATATATGAATGCACTTAAAATTTTGGATTTAATCTTAAAAATGTTCACTCTTGACTTGGCTTGATGTGTTTTAGGCATGGTTGATGATTACTCTTTATGATTTATTTAATATTTGGAAAGAATATGGAAGATTTTATTAGTGTGAAGTAGTGTGTATATGCTTGAAAAATAAGTTCCAAGTGAGTACTAAGTGTGTGTTTGATTTTTATTTATTTGATTCCATTTGGTAATTTAACACACCATCAAAATTCTATATAAATGAGTTAAACTATGGGAAGGGTCTAATTTTTAAAAATATCCATTTCTAGGTGAAGGGTGATAATACCAACCTTAGGACAATAATTTTTACATTACTATCTGATCTTGATGTTACTAACTAGGAGACAAAAATGCAAATGTGGTATTATAAGATTATTTGAATATGAATTTCATTGATTTATCATAGATTGGAATGTTACTATAGGAGACTAATAGAAACTTAGAATGGATTGGGATAATAAATAACATGTAGGTGTACAAGAATAAAAATTAATATAGTTTGAAGATGTGTAAGTCATATACGATAAGTGTATGTCAAAGCTAGCATTTCCAAGTTTCAAATACCAGAATTTAGTGTTTACAAATGCCCTTATTTTATTATAGTATTACAATGAAATGAAAATACTATGGTAAAAGGATAAATATATACCATATTGTATACAACATGCTTTGTATTTAAAATAAGGCTCCAAATGTGTAATTTACCCAAATCAAAACTTGAAATAAACATGTATTAGTCAATTACCATAGAATGAAACTTGAAATCTAAATTATACTTGAAATTTTAAATTTTAAAGAGAAAGGAAGGAGCACACTTATATTTGAATAAACTATGATTCCATATGACTTGATGGATATGCTTCCTTGTCAAAATTTGGAGTATTGTGATTATCTATTGAAGTATGGATAACATGTTAGAATTAAGGATTATCAATCTTCAATTTTAAATTTAACTAAGGAAAGGGCCATGGATTGAATGAGAAATTCCCCAAATCATATGTAACTAATTCAATAATGATATTGTAACCCCAAGATGGTAAGGTAAAAACCACATAGCGTGTTTGATATGGGTAATTCCATGGCCATTGATATTAACTTAACCTTAATTTACATTACCTAATTCTCATGAATCAAAATCTATATATAGAATTATAGATTCAAGTTTTATCTACACTTGAAAACACTTGATAAATAACTACAAAAGTGAAAATGAGTAAATTACATGAACCAACATCATGAATCATCGAGTCCATGCAAATTTTAAACTTTAATAATGTGCATGAGCCAACATCATGCCTAATTAAAATCTAAAATAACACATATGTGGGTATGAACAAACATGATGCTCAATATAATCTATATATGGTGTATATTTGTGTTTAAACCAACATCATGCCTAATTTAATATGTATTGTAAAATGTGTCCTGCACATGCCCTCAAATATTTATGATTTTTTATCAATTTAAAATATATTACTCATGGTGTAAAAATGGAGTACATATGCCCCCAAAATATATCTAAAATATTTGAATAATTATTCCAATATGATTCATGAATCATATCTAAACTCTAAAATCTATATAGTTTACTAAAATATGATCATGGAGGATATAGTATATGTTGGCCAAAAGTGGCCACCATGGGTAGGTGTAATTCAAAACTTTGATGTACTTGATCTTAACTTTGTTGATAGCCATTATGAAGGTCTTGTATTGGTCATTAATGATCTAAGATGATAGGTATTATGTTTTCCTTTATAGCTTACAAAGTCCTCTAGGATGGTCTAGTTAGTAACAGAGTCAAGTCATTTGACTTTGTTATTGAATGATCATTTATTTGACCCTTCATAAGGTATTTAACAAAGTTTAAGGTTATTTTAACATGTTTAAGGCAATTGATCATTTTGTCTTATGTTTATCCAAGATACTCCATGCCAAATCCAAGTTAGTTTATGGATGATAAAGGTGTAGATAGTCTTTTTAAGTCATTTTATATATGTCAAGATAATATTTTTACTTATTTGGTTGTTAAAACTTGAAAAATGATGCTTATTTAACCCTTAAACATTATAAGCCATTTCAAGTGTTTTATTACTCATTTTGTAATGTTCAAGGAAGGAATATTGTAATATATGGTAGGTAAATATTTTAAAGATGTTATTGACACATTTATTCACCTATGTACAAGCTTGAAGAGACTCCATGAACACTAGTTCTTCATATTTAATAAATTTCCAAGCAAAATATGGCTATTTTCATTGCTAGAAATGGGTATATTGAGGCATTATAGTAGGTTTTCAAAGTGAAGAGGGTTTAAAGGAACATATATGGATTCATAAATTCTCCTTAGGCCATATCCATGCTTAATAATGTGTATTAGATCCAAAAATGGTAGAAGTTTCCTCCATTCCTCTATTGAACTCCTTGTAAGTAAAAGAAGGAAATTTTCAAATGCTTGGTTCATAAAGGAAAAAAGAGTTCGATCAAATGATATTAGGGGAAGATAAGGGCCCATATGTAATAAATATTAAATTAATTATTTTTAGGTTATATTTGATTAACTTTATGAACCATCACTAACAAAATAAGTGCTCTAAAACCTTCTCAAAACTCCACTAGCTGAGTTTCAAGAGATTTCCTTGAATTTCAAAACTTTTTGATCATAATGAAGGATGTTTTGAAGTATTTTAGTATCCTTATGGTCCCAAATATCACTTTAAACATTATTTTTTAAATTTTGAGCACTTAGGAGGTAAGAAAAGGGCTTGTTTTATTGATTTGTTAAGGTGGTAAGTAGGGTTTTGATGGGTTTTCATGTTTTCTTATTTAAAGTTATCTCTAAACAACTTTCACTAGCCTATAATGCCTTATAAATATTCATTAAAAACCATTTTAACTTTTAACATGTCTCTTTTTCACCAAATTAGGGGTATAACCCTCAATGGAGAAGGTACATGTCTCTATGATAGGGTTGAAATAAAAGTTGTGTTTTTTTTACTAAATGCAATATCTATGAACACAATGAGACTAATTGAAGAGTATTTTAAAGTATAATAACATGATATTTACCTTTTTTAACTTCAAATCAATTTGATAACCAAGAAATAATAAGAAAACCTTTTTTCATCTAAGAATATCCTTGACTATGTGCACCCATAGGTCAGCCTACATGAACATAAGAAAATAATGTATTTTTTGGAACATGAAGAATATATAAATTTTTTATCTAAAGACACAATATACTTATAATAAATTAATTTTATACCCTCAATTCATACACAGTCCAAGTGTGAATACATCATCCTCTAAGACAAGAAAAAAGGCCTCATAAACAAACACTTTTTGAGGTTTGCGTGGTATTGTAGGTGAAATGTGCATTGATATAATTAAATTAAAATATAGTATAACATCATAAGAGTATCTAAAAATTTACTAAAAACCGAATAATCACTCTTGAAATGTACTTATAGGTACATACTTAAGTACAAATATCTAGTGTTTTGCAAGCAAAATTAGGTGTTTGAGTTGCCTTTGAGATGTTTCAAGGAGTGTTTGATCTTAAATTTTAATATAAAGGTTAAAGGTGGAATTTAAATGTCTTAAGATACCAATATTAACATAATTAATGTCTTAAAATAAAATGAATTCAGACCTACAAGTTTGCAGACATGGAGGTCAACATTCTCAAGTAAGAAAAGACAAACCTTGCATAAAAAGGGAGGGTTTGAGAGACAAATAAAAGGTGAAGAACCATGAACATATATTAATTATTTTCATAGGGTGTGGAAAAATGATATCACTAAAATAATAATATTTATTTAATTTATAACAAACATTAAACCCATACTAGTCCTATAAGCCTACTAATAAAGCTCTTTTTGCAACCTTGTTTTCCAGAGTTCATGCGAATATGTAATGATTTGAATTGGATTGGTGATTTGAATGGATATAGGAATTTTTTAGGAATCCATTAATGGCCTTATAATTATGATAATGGTTTTTAAGTTTATTAAATGACCCAAAAACACCTACAACCATGAACACAATCTTAAAACATGCACAAAATTATGAAAAATGGTAGTTTTGAGAGGTACAGAGGTTGATACTAAAAAACTAAATATTGTAAGAGTTGAAAGAGGTTAAGGTAGCCCAAAAAAATTATTTATTTTGGTTTGAAACATTATATATAACTACCTTTATTTATTTTTTAGCTCTCAGCCTCTTTAGGCCTATGTGTAGGCCAACTAGGGCAAGAAATATTATTTTTGGACTAACTTGAGTTCCAACCATTGGAAATGCATGAAAATTCACAAAGTGAAAAAATTTAATTTGAATAAAAATATTTTATTGTTTTTAGATTGGTACTATTTATATTTTTATGGTCAATAGGATTGTGGGTTTGTATTAGGCCTAATTGGGAAATTTGAGGTTTGAAAAAGTGGGTCTACCTTGGGAGTTAGATCATGAAATTTGAGGTGAATATATAAGGTTACTCAAATGTAATTTCAATTTATATATAATTTTTTTGGATATATCAAACCAAGGATATTTTTTTCAAAATAGGGCTATAAGGAATAGGCCTTCTTAGAGAGAAAATATGAGAATGATGAATGATATTATAGAATGAAGGTGGAAAAATGATTGGATAGGGGACTTAAACATTTTTAAAGCAAGTCAATTAGTTATAATTTAAGAATGTGAGTTTTAAATCCATAATCAATCATAATGTGTAGTTTCAAGGAAGATGGATGAGTCATGAAGGACAATGATGATCTCCTAAGCCACCTTGATGAAGAAGAAGATCATTCCAAGATGACACATGTTGAGGGGAGTTTCATGACTATCCTTTGGTATTTTTTTTATTATAACTTTCCTCTTCATTATGAGTCATTTATCATAGAACTATATTATTCCCATCTTCTCTCTCCTCATTCTCTTTTATATGTATGCCTAATCTTGGCATTAAAACGGATCCTTCCACCAGGAGTATGGCATAGCCCTGCTCTTTTATATGCATATTGATCAATAATATGATTGTTTTACCTCCTTATATGGCTATTTTTAGTGTGAATATTTTAATTATTGATCTAATCAAGTATCAATTCAAATAACCTTATTTTGTTATCCTATTCTTGTTACCTTCTTGTAACTTGGTTCTCTATTGTAGGTTGAGAAGAGTGTCATCGGGGGTTATAAGTAGATTATAAGTGGAAAACATATTCCCTTATATTTATACATTGATACACCTTTTTATAAAACATTAATGTGATAGATTATTTTAGGATAAGTGTATGATTATGGTATCTTATATATCTTAGAGCACATACAAATTAGTGGTAGAGGTCACAAAGTTTGGTGTACCTCCTCCTTAGTTGTGTTGTTTTTCAAAATTTCCTATCCCTTTTCCTTTAAAGTAGTAGATTAGTTTGTAGTTATTAAGTGATGAATCATGGGATATATCCCTATCTATAGGTTCTCTTCATCTATAATGTCACCCAAAACCTTTGGAGAGATCCCATGCTATAACTTAGGTGGGGAGGCTTGAACAACCTCCTCAAGGGTGCAACTTTTGATGATAAACTTTCTAGCACGCTTGGTGGGATAATATATTTCATCCATTAAAGAGTTATTTATGTTTTTATTTAATGCATCAGCCTTTGGAGGTATGAAAACAGGCACCAATGGAGACTCTGAGCACATTTAACTAGTTTTAGTAGCCCATGTATTCTTTCTATTTTGCCTTTCTAATGATATTTAGTGGCTGAATTTGGAGTGTAGTTATATTTTACTCAAGTTGGTGAGCCATATCAAGCCTATTTTTATCCTTACCAACAATATGTTGATACTTATCAACAACATAATGAGTCATATCAACCCCATGTTGAGCCATACCATCCTTACTATCAAGAGCATTATCCTTCCTCTTTGCCTTAACAACCTCACTAAGATTTTAAACCTTAATATCAATATAGATAAGCTTGCCATTAGTCTTATATGACACCTCTCACCCAAATTAAACCTCTTTGGAATACTTTTCATTCCTCTAATTAGTCTTGTCAAAAACATGATTCCCCTAGTCAATAAAGTTACATTTCTACTCAATCTATATCAAGCTTCAAACAAACACTTTGAGGCTATGAAAGGAATATGATAGAGCTTGATATAAAAATGAGTATGGTATAACTATACCTATTCATCTCATTCATAATATGGACTCATTATAATTGGTTAAGAGTAAGTGGGCACTTATTGAGAGAGAGAATAAACCAAAAGTAACTAATGACATGATGGATATAGGTGGCCTAATTCAGTGTATAGAGGACAAGTTAATGGTTCATGAGAGGCAACAAGTGAATTAACATTAACCCTCTTTTTCTTGACCCAATTTTCCTCAAAAGACCACATCAAGTGAGTTTCAAATCCTCCGAAGTCCTTCACCCATTCGTTAATTTGAAGTTATCCATGAATACCAAGATAAATAAGAATTGAAGTGTTTTATTGATTCTTGGAGGGAAAATAATGAAGCTATCTTGGCACAAAAATCTCTTTCCCTTCCCCAAGATCACCCAAAATGTCTTTTAAGATTCTAATTTGGAATCAAGTGGTGAATTCATGGAATAAAAAAAATGGAAAAATCTTAGATTGGGAAATTGAGGCCAAAGAGGAATATTTGATTATTTAATCCCCACCCATCCCTCCTCAAGAACCTCAAATTTCTTATCATGGAGGTAAATTCAAAAAAGCATCCAAATGAAGAAGAAAGAGGTGTTGGAGGCTAAGCCAAGACAATTTGTAAGCTTCCCAAGCTCATCCTTCTCTCCTCAAGAACCTAAAGAAATACCATCATGGAAGTATATCCAAGAAGGCATCCAAAATAAGAGAGAAGTCTCAAGTTTAAAGAGTGTTCAACCAATCCCCAAGATAATTCATGAACCTATTCATCCCACTCTATCAAATGAACAAATATTCCCTCCAACCATCTCTCTTTTGGAGGAAAATATAGTTGTATGGAGGATAGATGGGCATATAAGTGAAAAGACTAATACTACAATTGAACATGATGAAGAACTCATCATTTACACTCCCCTTGGTGAAGAAAAAGGCAAATCAATATTTAAAGATGAAGGGAGAGATGATCTTGATGAGGTGGAAAAAGACTTTCAAGGATAAAACACTCTTGAAGGTGAACAAATCTCAATTGAGATAGCTATTGTAGTCGCCTAGCTAGTTAGCCATGTTAATGAGATCATGGATGATACAAAATAACAGGTCTTAGAGATTCTTAATGAATTCAAACAAATTACTGTATTAGAGATCCATTTGGATATCTTCTAAAATATTTCAAGTGGCCAAGAAGAGGTGAAATCTTGTTTTGAACCCTCTCATTTTATGGAAAATGATGGCTTTATTTCTTGTTGAAAAAAAGAATTGGTTGATTTGGTAATAGAAGAATCTCAAGGAAGCATTTGCCTTAAGAGTCTTAATGAAAAAGTTTCAGATGGTATTGAATTATAGTATCTCTTAATTGAGCAAGATGAGGAATTGAGTAGGTTTGAAATGGCTCCCAATGAGTAAGAAGTAGAGCTTGAGAGAGTATAATTTCAGCTACATCATGAGCATATTAAGGGGTTTAAATTTATTGACAGTCCTATGGATCTTAAAGAGAAAGGTGAAGATGCATGTTAAGCTAGATATATTTAATATTCTAGTTAAGAATATGTTGAGAAGATGTGGCAGTAACCCAATGCTTTAGTCAAATAAATGGAGATCCTAGACAAGCCCACCAATGAGTAAGAGCAAAACCAAGTTGTAAAATGATTGATGACCTTCCCAGAAACCACCATGAAACTCATGGACACATGAAAATAGTTATAAAGGTGATATAGATATATCCTTAAGGTGAAAATCATATGCAAGATGCCTTCATAGGTCAACATGAAGAGTTTTAAGATGACATATGGCAACAGTATTTGGACATTTGAAATGAGTTTGAGGTACTCAAAGGGCATATATCTCCTAGTGGGTAGGTTTAAAATTATTGTGAAGATATTATATTCCTTGAATAATAATGTGGGAACTCCCAAGAGGTCATTTAAGATCAAGAACACCATTTCATGGATCCTATAAAAGCTAAAGTTGATGCTGCCAGTATCAATCAAGATGTGATCACTTTTGAGGTGAGTTAAAGCATCAAGGAGAAACATGAGGTGAGTATTGGGCCACAAGATGAGTATTTTTTCATTGGAGACATGATTTATGCTAATAAATAATTTGAGATTATGATAAAGGAGTTGGAAAATAAGAGGTATATTCCATCAAACATCATGCTCAAGAGGCAGCTTGCTCTACATCCTTGTCTATCTCATGGAGAAGGTATTTTCATCTTTTTTCTTTTTTATCTAGGAGGAATATGTCTTAAGGTTAGCGGTATTTAGTACTATTCTTATATTTTTATTTAAATAAGTGATTTGTGGTACAAGTGTGTGTGTGTGTCTTAATTTAGTGTGTTATTCCTATTTTGTTGCAGCTTGGAGGTATATCAATTGTCTTTGCTTGTTAAAGGCATTTACAATCAGGTTTAAAGTCTAATTAGGTTTGAATTTGAGTGATAGGTGACTCATATCCCAATGGATGGAATAGGAAACTAGTCTAAAGTGCATAAAATACATGAAATCCCAAGAAGTTTCCAAAATTGGTCACCATGGGTAGGTGAAATTCAAAACTTTGATGTACTTGAGCTTAACTTTGTTGATAGACATTATGAATGTCTTGTATTGGTAATTAATGATATAAGATGATAGGTAGTATGTATTACTTGGTAGCTTACAAGGTCCTCTAGGATGGTCTAGTTAGTAGCAACATCAAGTCATTTCACCTTATCATCAAATGGTCATTTATTTGACCCTTCATAAGGTGTTTAACAAAGTTTAAGGTTATTTTGACAAGTTTAAAGATAATTTCTCATTTTGTCTTGTGTTTGTCCAAGCTACTCCATATAAATTCCAAGTTAGTTTATGGATGATAAAGGTGTATAGAGTCTTTTTAGGTTATGTTATATATGCCAATATCATATTTTTACTTATTTGGTTTGTATAACTTGAAAAATGATGCTTATTTAACCCTTCTAATGTTATAAGCCATTTCAAGTGTTTTCTTGCTCATTTTATAATGTGTAAGGAAGGAATATTATAAAATATGGAAATTAATAAATTTTAATATGTTCTTGGCATGTTTATTCACCTTTTTACAGGCTTGAATAGACTCTATGAACACTAATTCTTCAACTCCAACAAATTTCTAGGTAAAATATGGTTGTTTTCATTGCTAGAAAGGGGTATATTGAGGCATTGTTGTAGGCTTTCAAAGTGAAGAGGTTTTAAATGCACATATATGGATTAATAAATTATAATCAAGCCATATAAATCCTCAAGAGTTTGTGATAGGTCTAAAAATGGCATAAGTTTCCTCTATTCCTCCGTCACGTTCCTTACAAGCAAAAGAAGGTAGTTTTCAAATGCTTGGTTCATGAAGGTGAAAAAGAGCTGGATAAAATTATATTAGGGGAGTATAGGGGGCCTTATGTAATAAATATTAAATTCATTATTTTTAGGTTATAGGGTTTTAAATTTATGAACCATTGCTAACAAATTAAGTGCTCTAAAACCCTCTCAAAACCACACTAGCTTGATTTCAAGAGATTTCCTTGCATTTTAGAACTCATTGATCAGAATGAAGGGTGGTTTAAATTATTTTATGATCCTATTGGTCCAAAAAATCACTTTCAACATTGTTTTGGCACATGTCAACACTCAAGAGGCAAGAAAAGGGTTCTTTTTATTGATTTGTGAAGGTAGTGGGCAGGGTTTTGATGGTTTTGCATGTTTTCTTGTTTCAATTTGTCTCTAAGAAACTTAAACCAGCCTCTTATACCTCATAAATACTAAATAAAAACAATTTTGACTTTCAATATGTCTCTTTTACACCAAATTAGGGGTACAACCCTCAATAGAGAAGGTATAGGTCTAAATGGTAGGGTTGAGATATAAGTTGTGAGGTTTATAACAAATATAAGATATATTAACATATTGAGCATAATTTAAGGGTATTTTAAATTAAAATAACATGTTATTGAAATTTTTTAACTTGAAATTGATATGAGAACCAATAAATAACAAGAAAACCTTCTTTTATCCAAGAATATCCTTGACTGTGTGCACACACAGGTCAACCTACAAGAGCATAAGAAATATATGCATTTTGGGACTATGAATAATATATATATAATAATTATATCAAGAAATAATATCCATAAAATCCATTAATGGTCTACCCTTAATGCATACACACTCCAAGTGTGAATACATCAGCCTCTAAGACAAGAAAGAAGGCCTCATGAACAAACACTTTTTGAGGTTTGAGGGTATTGTAGGTGAAATGTGAGTTAATATAATTCAAGGAAAATATAAGAGGAACTTATAAGAGTATATAAAAATGAACCAAAATCCTAATAATCACCCTTTAAATGTACTTGTAGGTACATACATAAGTATAATAATCTAGTATTTTACAAATAAAATTAGGCATTTGAGTTACCTTTGAGATGTTTTAAGGAGTGTGTGATATTTAAAATTGATATAAAGGTTAAATAAGGATTTAATATGTAATTATATAACAATATGAACATCATGAATTTATTAAACTAATAGGAATGTATACCTATAAGTCTGTATACTTGTAGGTCAACATTCTCAAGCAAGAAAAGACAAACCTTGCATATAATAAGAGGGTTTAAGAGACAAATGAAATGTGAAAAACCATGAAAATATTTTAATAAGGTCCATAAGGGATTGAAAAATGAGACAATTTAAAAAATAATCTCTCTTGAATTCCTAATAAACATCAAACCTAGACTAGTCCTACAAGCCTACTAAAAGAGCTCTTTTGTAACCTTGTTTTCAAGAGTTCATGAGAATACAAAAAGATTTGCTTTAGATTGGTGATTTTAATGGATAAATTAAGTGTTGTGGAATCCATTAATGGACTTAATTTATGATAATGGTTTCTAATCTGATCAAATGACCTAAAAACACATACAACCATGAACACAATCCTAAAGCATGCACAAAATTGTGAAAAATGGTATTTTTTAGAGGTATAGAGGTCGATATTGAAAAAATAACTATTTTAGGAGTTGAAAGAGGTTGGGTCAGACCACACATATGTTTTTTATTTTTTTAAATATCCTATAACTCCATCTATGCATTTTTTTAGCTCTCGGCCTCCTCAAGCTTGAGTATAGGCCAAGTAGGGCTAGAAATCTTGTTTTTGGCCTAACTTGAGTTCCACCCATTATAAATGCATGAAAATTTTCCAAGTGAACTAATTTAATGTGAATATAAATATTTTTGTGTTTTTATACTGGTAATATATGTATTTTTATGGTTTATAGGACTGTGGGCTTGTATTAGGCCTAATTGGGAAAGATGGGGGTTGAGAAAGTGGGTCTGCCTTGGGAGTTAGATCATTAAATTTAGGGTGAAGATGTAAGGGGATAAAGGATATTAAAATATAATTTTATTTCCTTATAAGTATTATTTACCTCTAAAAACAATGAGTTTTATGTCAAAATAGGGTTACAATGAATAAGCCTTCCTAGAGAGAAAATACAAGAATGATGAATGAAATTATAGAATGAAGGTGGAAAAATTATTAGATATGGGCCTTAAAAATATGTTAAATTTAATTAAATTATTTATACTTTGATAATGTGAATTTTCAATCCATAATCACTCCTAATGGGTAGTTTCAAGGAAGATGGATGAGTCATGAAGGACAATGATGATCTCCTGTGCCAACTCGATGAAGAAGAAGATCAATCTAAGATGACACATGTTGAGTGGAGTTTCATAAATATCCTTTGGAATTTTATTGATTATAAATTTCCTCTTCATGAGTAGACACTTTTTATATACCTCTCTTACACTCATCTTCACTCTCCTTATTATATTCTATATATATGCCTCTTTTTGGCATTGAAATGGATACTTCCACCAAGAGTATGGTGTGGCCCTACTATTTTTTATGACTATTATACAATAATATTACTTGTTTTAAATAATATTATGGTTGTATGTAGTGTATTCCTTTAATTTTTTATATGATCAAGCATAGATTAAGTTCATCTTGGTTGTTATCTCATTCTTTTTGCCTTCATGTAGTTTGACTCATTATTTTAGGTTGTGAAGAGTGTCATCAACGATTTAATGGAGTTAAAAGTGGAAAATATCTTCCCTTATAGTCTCAATTGACCTTACCTCTTTGTAAATCATTGATGTGATAGGGTCTCCTCAAGAGAAGTGTATGCTCCTTACAATCTTATAGGTCTTAGTACACATGCAAATCAGTAGTAGGTCATAAAGTTTGGTGCATCACCTCCATAGTTTAGTTTAATTTTAGTTCTCTCTCCATTTTTATATATAGGTAATATTTTTTAGTTATTAAGTGATGCATCAAGGTATCTATCCCTATCTAGAGGTTTAATCCATTCTTTAGGTCACCCACAACTTAGGATTCTTCTCATGCTAATACTTAAGTGAGGAAACTTAAACAACCTCCTCAAGGGTGAAAATTTTGATGATAAAAATATGTATGATAGAGACCACTTATATTCATCCCTTTTTAGGTGAAGGATGGATCCTTAAAGATACTCATCTAAAAATAAAATAAAATTTCATCATGTTATGTATAAAGATAATATCATGTATAATCATGTCAACATGCGGAGAGTCATCATAGTAATGTATATAACATCAAGGAATGCATGTAACATATATAATTCAAGGGAATATAAGTGGTGTGTCAATATATATGTATATTTGAAGCATAAAATAGTTAGTGTCATTACATAATACTATGTAATAAGGAAGTACATGATATAGATCATGGAACAACACCTAAAAGGGAGGTGTGTGATATCGATCATAGCACCTAAAAAAATATAAATCATATAAGATCAAGCATTTCAACATGCAATGTCAAAAAATAACATATAATGTCACACTTAAGGCTAAATGGTTGCATTTAAGGGGCATAAATATGTCACTAACAAACAAGGCTAAGGAGCCACAAATAAGGCCATTGGGCCAAACACAATAGATGATAAAATTATCCTATCATGAAAAATTAAAAACATTTAAGAAGCATAGAATAGGTGAAAACTAATCTACATTATCCATATAAGTTAATATCATAACATAGAAAATAAAATATCCATGTAGCACTATGTAAAAAATGAGTATCTATTAAGTCATGTGTAAGAATTATATGTATCTCAACATGGTGAAAATGTCATATAAAGATATAATCTATGATAATATAACCTATAGAAGTATATACCCCCAACATTGGCATGGACCCTAGGTATAGGAAAGGTCCAACATCTGCATGTTCATGTGTGATATGTATCTTCTACATCGCACTCATATGCATAGTGAAAATCATGTGTGTATGAAAATAATATTCCATCTACCAAACATGTGATAAATGAAAAATGTAAACATTCTAACCAAGCAACTCATGTGATGCTTAGGTCCCAATTTTATATTTTTAAAAATATTTTGAATGTTTTTATATTTTTTTGAATTTTTTAATTTATTGGATATGATGTGAAGGTGCTAGTTAATTATCCAATTAATGGGATGCCCATGGGAGCTTATTGTATCATACGGTTCAAGGGTTGTCTTCCATGATAAAAAAATAACACATGTAAGTGTGTCAAAATATGAAAAGGAATCATTTTTTGTAATATAACCATCATCATTATTGATCATATAAATTTTTGTATGACACATTTCTCTAAAGAATATACAAAGTTTGGAGCCCACTATGTAGTAGGAGAATGCACATATATCTTTATTCATTGTGGAACATGTTAAAATTTCCATGGGACTAAATTGCTAAATATATAGTAGACAAAGGCATCTTAGAGTCTTAAATATCTATATGATTTGGTAACTGTCATGAAACTCATTGATTTGGAGAATCAACTACTCTCTTGTAGACTAAATGTTTAGATAAATATTTGGTGGATGTAATAGTTTCATTTTACTAATGGTCCTATGTAGGATAAAAATCCACCTCTATATAATGGTTTTGAATATGAGAAATAATCAACTATGGTAGTGGTGGGGGTGGAAGAGGTGATACCACTGGCTAAAATAGGTAATTATATTGAATTAGTGAAACTATAAATACCATGTTACAGTGCATATAAATGACATATATATGTATTATAAAATGTATTTCATGGAGATTTTGAATCTAAGGGCATCCCAATAATATGCCAAAGACCCCATTATTCAATATGATTATGAATGAAGTAGCCACTATGGAGGGACATACCTAAAGAGGTAGTATAATATATACAAGGGTGTCTTATATGTGTCCATTAAGCCATTTGAACACTCTAGTAGTATATTGAATATCATTTTTATGTATCCAAGAGGGTTGAGAAGTGGCATGGTACACATATTTTCAATTGAACCATTATCAACCATAATACTATGTATAGGGTAGATAGTGATGTGAGATTATATGAATAATGTATAGAAATTTTAGTCATAATATAAAATATTTCTATCATCAAATTTAATCATAGGTCATTATGGTAATATTCTCATAAGTGTGCCGGTAATATCATTAGTTGGATGACACCATGTCTCAGGTGGAGGATATTCATGGTGCATATGATATAGTTCAAAAGTATCATTAGTTTCAATTTCCTTATGATTTGGAAATGGGTAATTAAATATTTTAAATGTATAGTTCCCATTTGTTTGTGGTTTATCATATTATGTAGATGTACCCAACTCAATAGTGTTGTCATAAATACGATCTTGAATATTGTGCCTTAACTTGAAGTATATATTTGTAGAATGTTTAAGAAATTTGTGATAACTAAAATAATCATTATAATCATATCCAATAAGTAGAGGTTTATTTTTATTAACCAATAGTGGTGGAGGGAGAGATAAAATATAAAATTCAAGTAACTTTTGTAGCAATTTCATAGATAGTTGAGGTAAGCATGAACAATTCCTTTTTTATGAAGTGGGTAAATGAAGTCTATTTGTAGGTTGTGATACTTTATTAATTGTAATCTTGGTTTCAATATTGTTCTCATTTTATTTTACCTTATAAATTATATTGATTTTAAAACTAAAATTTGAATTAGTACTAGTAGTAGGAACATACTTAAGCTTGTTGAGTGAAAGGAGCTTGACTTATCAATTTTTCATTGTATGCATAACTCATTGAAAGATCTAGTTTTTTTTGATAATATAGACTCATAAAGTTTTTAAAGTAATATTTTCTTAAATAAATATTGTAATTCATTGTATTAAATGGGATTATCCATCTTAGCTAGCATGTGTATCATATTCACTAATTGACTCACTTGACCCTTGATTGAGTTTGGAAATTTAAACAAAATAGATATTCTCATCAATGTTGATAGAGACATGTGTTAGAAATTGACAAGTGGAAGGTCATACAAACATATCAAAGGATATTCTTTAGGAATCATTGGAAATAAACTGGTCAATAATTGGTTGTTGGCACATAATATAAGCTTGTTGAATGTAAATATTGAAGGCATGGTTTAGGATAACCTTTTTGTCAAATAATTAGATCTTGAGAGATAAAAACCCTAAAGATAAGGGATAGGTTTCTACCTCAAGGGTTAAAGGATCATGGAGCAAAGTGTGTGAATACGATGATTGAGGAGCTTGAGATGTACCTTACTCTAACAACAATACCTTATCTTGAAGAGAAACAATAATATGATTAAGGAAACATGAAATAGGCATGGTAGATGGTGTAAAATGTATGATAATTAAAATATGGGATTAGGTTTCATGTGTAAGAATGGAAATTTATGAGAGGAATTTTGTTTCCCCCACACCTTGAGTGGATATCACATGTTACTACCAATGTAGGAATAATATCAATAATAGTGGTCTGATTAATATCATATTGCTCCCCAAATGTGGTAGATTAATCTATATTTTTCCATTTGTTTTGGTCCACATACAACATTTCATCATGAATTTATTGTTTTTGTTAATAAATTGAGTAAATTGTCTTCCATATTCATCATCAAATGTATCTGTGTGAGGGTGGCTTTAAATAGCATCCCTTTGAGTACGTGTGGTCTTAATTGTCATAATAATCATATCAATGGATGTGTGTCAAAGTATGATAATGCTAGTTCATTATTAATTTTATACTTAGTGTATAAATATATATTCCAATTAGGCATAGCCAAATATAACAAAATTAAAAAAGTGAAATCATGACTTGAGTAAGCCAATAAAAACAATGTTTATTTCTTAAAGCTATATATAATTTATAATGTGAGGGGAAATCAAATAATCTAAGGCAAAGATATGCAAAACCTAGAAATAAGGAATGAAATCGTAATGAAAAATTATGGTTTATTACTATTCAAGTAATATATGGGTGCACTAATATGATTGCCCTTTTATTTTGATTAGTGTGAGTCAAAATGGGCTAAACTAGTATAATTAATTAATATTTTAATATATGTAAATCAAGCATAAATATGAATGTAACCAAGATATAATGATCTAATAATGAAATTTACTATTTATGGAAGGTACTAAGAGGGTAAAGATACTTAACTTTACTATCTAACTGATTGATTATGATTATGTTATAATAATGGAAACATATTAGAAGTAGGCATATGATTTTTCTAGATCTAAAATTGTGTATCTATGTGCATAGGGTTAATAAAATCAAGCTTGGATTGATTCATCAATATTAGTGACTTGGGATAAATTTATTGTGTTGATTAATTTTATCTCCATTTTGACTGCACAATGTGGTGCACCTGTCTGATAAGTCTCTATTTATTTGATATGTGACCTTTGACTACATGCACTACTCCATAAATTAATTTCATTATCCTTGAAACCCTAGGTCCATTTATGAAAGATGAAAAATTATAAAAATTAAGTTTAATTGGGCTAAGCTAACCTCAATCACCCCTATTAATGATTGAATTTCGCCTATGTATATAGTAATCTAAAGAGGAAAGTTAATCACACGTAGTTCTTCCCATGAATGTGAATGTGAAAATTTTATCTTTTGCTATATGAATGCACTTAGAAATATAGATTTGATAAAAACAATGTTCACTCTTGACTTGGATTGGTTTTTTAAGACTTGGTAGGTGATTTATCATAGTGCTTGATTTTCAATTTGGGAAAATAAGGTAGTTCTAATTAGTGTGTAGTAATGTATAAATGCTTAATAAATAAGTTCCAAGTGAGTACTAAGTGTGGGTTTTATTTGTATTTATATGAGTCCATTCAATTAATTTCCATGCCATCAACATGCTAGGTGAATGGGATAACCTATGGGAAGGGTTTGATTTTGAAAAATAATCATTGTTAGGCATAGGGAAGTAATGTCAAAATCAGGATAGTAATGTTGATGTTATTGTCTAAGAATGATATTACTATATAGGAGGAAAATTAATTTTTTTAAATATGGGAATGTATGAGTAGAATATTTCAATGATTTAGTATAGATTGAAATGTTTCTTTAGGTGACTGATAGTAACTTAGTATGTATTGGGATCATAGCTAGCATTTATATGTGCAAGAATGGAGAGTGAGATGATTTGGAGTTGTGCATGTCACTTAGGATGATTGGAGGTCAATATTTAATTTTAAAAGTGTCAAATAATATATTTTGGTGTCTAAATTTGTTTCTATATCTGATTAGTCATAGGACCCTTCTTATTTTGTTTTGAAAATTATACCTTTTTATACCTACACACTTGAGAAACAAGATAAATACCCAATTTTGTTAGTGTTTCTATAAATAATAAATTAAAATAAACTATTAAAAATATTATACTTACACTAAAATTTGTATGTGAATGTTATATCTTATGAAATATGAATTGACTATAGTTTTTATCCTATTAGTCTTGCATTAATCCAAAGTTAGATAAAATAATATCATCAACATCTTTATCATTCAAAGATATTTCATTTACATCACAAGAATACACATTTCATTTATGATCCATGAATAAAGATAAAAATCAATGTAATAAATGAAGGCAAGCCTTACCAATGATTTATTGAAAAACAAAAATGAAATAAGCAACACAACAAACTCTATAAGAAAATATGTCATGAAACCCTTGGTTGAGTGATAACCAGGGTTTGGGTTTTTTAAAATTGAGATTGAAATGTAAATTTGAAAGAAAATGAATATAGGGTTTTTAAAAATACATGTGATAAAATTTCAGTCCATCAAATATCTCTAGGGAATATTTAACAGACCTTTAAATTTGACAGAAAGGAAGAAAAACTAGATATCAAAGAGAGAGATTAAAAAAGGCATGTAGGCACCAAAAAAAAAGACAAAAAGAAAATATAAGAACTTATTACCATAATATCACAAAAAGAATAAGGAGAAGGATCAAAGTGCACAAAAAAGTTCCAATATAACCTAATATTAACCTATAATCTATATGTAAAAAACTATACTAAAAATATTACACTAACAAATCTTATACTGAAATTAGATGTCTACCATTATTGAAAGTGTATGCTAAAAATAATTGGAAAGATATGCTATTTAATATGTTTTGATTACAATTTTGATTTAATTATACAAAAAATAAACAAATGTGTGGGGATATATAAGTATACATATAAATATAAAAACTAGATATGGTTGATTGTTTTTGAAATCACGTTTTATGTTTTTTGATGGAAAGTTTTTCTTGAATGTACAACTATAAATTGATATATTTAAGGCAATTTTTTTTTATCCAAATATATATTATGATTTATTTATAATGTTTTGATCCTCACTAATGGAATCTAATATTATTATGGAATATCCCTGACAATAATCATACCATTATAAATGACTAATACTGCATTATTATATATAAAAAAAATCTTCATAAATTTTCACTACAAACACAACATATGTATTGTGATTTTTATTCTACTAAATTTTTGATATTATTAAGATATTTTATAATAAAATTATCCCAATGGTGAAGGGATTACCTTACATAAAATTAGGACATGCTCAACATGAAGTCTTATGGCAAAAAAATCTCATGTTAAAATGTAGTTTTTATCCCTTACATTAAAAATGTTAATAGGAAAAAATGACTCTATTTATTTATTATTATTATTATTATTATTATTATTATTATTATTATTATTATTATTATTATTATTATTATTATTATTATTATTATTATTATTATTATATACAATTAAAATTAGATAATTTGTGTCAATTTAACTATCTTAATAATTCATGCTAACATATTCCTAAATTATCTAATCAGTCCTCTATTTATATTAATATCCCTAGTCATTTCACTGTTCACCCCCCTTAGCCAATTAATCATTTCTTCTATGATCACATCCACTCCCATAAAGTTCACAACACATATTATTAGTTAATTAATCTCAATTAATTATCTAATATATCCCTAATGGAAAATTCCATGGAAAACATATTTCCTATTTTCCATAATTTAATAAATCTTATTTTCCTCACATTCTCCCATAAATGAATTATATATTATTTTCTATTCCCCATGCAATCCATTTTTCAACAAACCATGTCATAAGCCCATCCATATTATTACACATCCTCTTACACACTTTATACCTATTCTTACACATCCTATTACACAATTCATCCCTCTTTATTGCACACTCCACCTCCCACATTAATGGGAGGGAGGACTAATCCTCATCCATTGATCTTCATCCTCATCCAATGGTCGACATCCATTCAAAAAATATATAAGTAGAGGGATCCCACTCAATTATTATCTAGTCTAAAAATCATAACAAAGTGTTTTCAAAATAAAATCTTAACTAATTAATAAACCATTAATCATTCAATCCAAATTAACCATTTAGTAAGGGGTTACATTGTTGGATTGTCCACATACTGTATACAAGCCTTTTAAAACTACATCTGAGCACCATAATTATTTTTAGAAAAGAGATAGAAAGGAAATGTATAACCATTTATGTTTAATTTCTTCTTTATTTTTTATTTTATTCATCTTTCTCAATTGGAGGACATATGCCTAGGTTAGCAGTATGTTTTATTTTTTTTTGATTTTATAATAACCTTAAAACTAACCTTTGCAATAATGTGTTACATATGGCACACCCATTGGGACTATCACCACAAAATCTACTTTAAAGTCATCTTATCATCATCCTAGGCCAAAATTTAGTGAAAAATTTAATATAGTTTCCCTTATTTTCCTTTAAATTTGCCAAAAATGATGTTTCCATAATAACAGTAGAATCACCTTATTTAGTGGTGAAAATGATCCCAACAATGGTGAATCATGACTAGAAATGACATAAATGATTACTTATTTTATGTTTAATATACACAATTAGTGAAATCACCCTATTTAAAGGGTGAAAATACACTACAAATCAATGAAATCACCATTCTAACTGTGTTTGTAGGGATTGACAAAATTGTTCTACATAGTGGAAAAATAATGGTGTATGGAAGCAGAATCATGAATGTTCACATTGAATGTCTATTTTGATGAAATGATGGAATCATAGTTTAGATCAATGGAAACATTATATATAATAATGATATCATGATTGATAATTGTAGAACATTATTTCATGCTTTCTATGTATTCATTTTCTACAGTTAATAAAATCATAGGTAGTAATAGTAGAATTATGATTTTAGTGGCATAAATGCTCTGTGTAGTATCAATTTTTTTAACCCTAATTTTTGAAACATGATTTTATATTTTCTATTTTTTTCCTATAAAACAATGAAATCAACTTGTAAAATGTTAAAATCACTCTACAAAACAACAAAATCAACATGTAGAATAGTGAAAACATAGACAAAGACCAAAAAAATAACATTTGATACTATATTCACTTGTCAAAGATCAAATTTAAGATTAATAACTTATTTTTTGTATATATCTTCTTTTCAAATACATTATTATTTAACCAAACACTCATCACATTTTATTTTAGTGCTATAGAAATAAAAAACACTTGAATTTGGTCCTTAAAATGAACTTGTTTGAGTTTGATTTTTGTGTTTAAATATTTATGTGAAATAACTTGACATGTGTATACTCTAAACTTTCCCTATTTTTAGATATTGGGTGATTAAAAACACTTAAGTTATCTTTTCTCGAATAGATGCTATGTATGTTCTCTTCTTGCCTCTTGTGGGAGCTTGAGGATTGGAAATAAATTATCTTCATTTTTTATTTTTGGCTACATGAGTTGGACCTTGCTCCCCAACCTTGAGTCCTTAGGGTGTAGTGATTGGGATTTCTTGCGGTAATGTACATACTAACCCTATATTATAATGGGGTATACAAATTGAGAGTAATTTTCAACATTAGTTAAGTGGTTGTGTGTTTTAAGCACAACCATGAAGGTAAAGAGTTTATCTCTAATACCAAGATATTAGACAATACTATCAAATAATGATTTTTGGTGACACTCCGCTGAAATAATAAAGTTAGAATGGTCATAAATGAAATAGACCCTTTTTAAAATCATGTTATCATCCTCTTCCACGAACTTGGGCCACACCACATTGTAAGGTAAATAAGGGACACGCCTAGATAAGCCTATTTATGCCTAACTTAAGACCTGCCGTAAATGACACCCAATATAGGGAAAAAAACATTACTAAAGATTATCCATCACATAAAAGTGCTTAGTGATGGCTGGGAGACCAACATATTCACCACTTTGTACAATTAGATCGATGGACTAGTGATTACATTGCACACCCATTTATCACTAAGCATAGGGCTTGTTCTTGTGTGTTTGCTTGTTTTTTTATCAATACCTGTGTTATGTGTTGTCCTATATACTTAAAAAAAGTCTAAATTTCCTAAGTCCAATCATATTATGTCTAATTACAAACATTACACAATAAAGCATCACTCTATTAAAATCAAGACTCATTCTATCTTATCAAAATGTAATGTTATCTATATAGTACCTTTACTTTGTACAACTTGAACCATGTCCAAAAATCAATCAAGTCCATTTTAACCAATATCAAATTCCAAATCAATTGTTTTAATCTATTCCATCTTTTTAAATCAAGTCAAATCAAGTCTATCCAAGTCAAACCTTTTAAAGTCAACCTTCCAACATCAAGTCAAATTCAAACTTTAGAATTAAATCATGTCAACTTAGTCAAATTCAAACTTTAAAATCAAATCAAGTCAAATTAGTCAAAGCAAAACATTTTCAAATTAAATTCAAAGTTGAACAAAGTTAAAGTCAAAATGCCAACATCAAAAGTTGACTTGAATCAAGTCAAAATAAAAAAATCAAAGTTAAAGAGAAAACTTATATCAATTAAGAGTTAAGGTCAAAAGTCAAATTTGATTAAAAACTTAAATACAAATTCAAAAAATGTTAAAACACTACCCTTGACCAACTTCAAATCAAGATTAATTAAAGACAAAGTCAAAATCCTAAATTAAGTCAAATCACATCAAGGCATTCAAGGCATACTTAAACATTCCAAAGTGTTATAAAAGATCAAAATTTTCTAAAAAAACATCTTATAAGTAAAAATATTAAGCAAAACTTGTTCAAAGTATCTAATATTGATGAAGCAAATCAAAATCAAACACTAGAACACCATATTTTCAAAAAGAGTTATAATTTGGAGTTAAAAAATTAACTCTAATCTGATTTCTAAATCTTAAAGTTAACTCAAGTTGAGTTAAACCAAGAATAACATAATGATATCTTTTTTAGGTTATTATACAAATATTTAAAACCATGCAATGAATAATTGAGCTAAATACACACTGAGATAAATAATTAACACACACTATATAATCTTTTATTCTCTATTACATATTCATTCAGGATAATACAATTATATAGGAAAATAATTCCTACATATATGGAGTTCATATCTCCATCAATATCTCCTCATATCCCTATGACCACTCATAAACCTATTTACATAGTATTATTGTAACTCTAAATAATACCACTAACCATAACAAACCTATTAGTACTATTTTTATTACACACAACAATGAATATCAACTATAATTTTATAAAAAATAACCCAAATAACAACTAGTGAATTATTACTCACATAATTATTCACTTTATAATATTAACCAAAATTACATGTGAGATTAATTTTTACTAACATTCCCCGTTAGGACTTACATGGTAATTTGTGTCTTATATAACTTAATAAAATTATATAAGGAACACATCAACCTCTCATCAACCATTTACTGTCAAAAACACATTTATCGAGTCAGTGTGGGAACTTTGAATAGGAACCATTTTTCATCAACCATTCACTGAGGGAACCTCATCAAAATAAACATTATGAGAACTATAAGAAAGAATCATCTATCAACTATATAATTAAAATAAATCTATTGACTAAAATGACACAAACTAAATGTAATAAAACAAACTTGATCATACAAAACTTATAACTATTAATAATCACCTAATACAAAATCAGACTATGGTGATATGAAAAGTAGAATGACAATGGATAATGGAAACAAAACTGAGCATGGTTTGTATTGGATATAGTTATAGTATGAATAACAGGTATGCCACTATGCTGAGTCATATTTGAAACCAAGTGACATTCACATTGAATGCGTCACCATAAATAAAATGGTTTGAGTTTTCAAGAATGAAAGGTGATCTAGATGTGAAATAAGAGTTGAGCATGAATGGACCAGAATACAAACATGTTATGTTGAGTTGGATTGTAAAAATAGATTTTTAGATAGAATGTTGAGATTGAGTATTTTGGTGAGATCTAAAATCCACCAAATTATGTATAGGATTAGATGAAACTCATAAATCAAGAAGCTCAAGTTACATAACAAAATCTACTAATCAAGTTGAATACCAAGGTAGAATGACTCAACCTAGCCATGAATCACCTCACTATGGGGTCAAGATTATTTTCTCAATCTAAGTATATAATGCAATGTATAAAAATAATTTGTCATAAATCTTCAAACCATATAAAACATGATTCAACCAAATTAAAAATTGAAATTCAAACCTTGAAGCCAGATCTGGTGGAAGTTGAAACATTCATGAAACATGAAATGCATTTTTAGATGAGAGATAATTATAGATCATATATATAAAATTATGTCAGATTCTTAATCTAACTATACAATCTATCATACATAAATACTAAAAAAAATACCCTAAAATATATTCACAAAATTATTTTCTCTCATAAGCTATGAAAATAATGGTTTTGCCTTGTGTAATTTCTTAGGACTCCATAGCCACTTTGATACCAATGATAGTTTTTTCAGGTGATTATACAAATATTTAAACCCTATAATAAATAATTGTGCTAAATACACACTGAGATAAATAATTAAAAACATAATATATTATGCTATTACAAACTATATGAAAATCATTTGGGATATTACAAATATATAGGAAATTCATTCCTATATTTATGGAGTTCACATCTCTATCAATATATCCTCATATCCCTATCACTAATAAACCTATTTACGTAGTATTGTTGTAAATCTCAACAATAACACTAACTATAACAAAACTATTATGTAATATTATTGTTACACATAGTAATATGACTCTCAACTATAATATTCTAACAAAAAACCCAAATAACAACTAATGAGTTTTTACTCACATAATTATTCACTTTATAATATTAACCCAAATTACATGTGCGACTAATTTTTCATAACATACAATCCCTTCTCCAAATTCAACATCTAATCGCAATGAGTTCAAAAATTACTCTAATTTTGATTCAAACACAAAAAACATCAACATACCTAGATTCACTAGAAGTGGGGTTTTATATAACCCTACTTCATTCAACCCCAACTTTGATGATGAGTGGAGTTAAAACCCACTTATCCAAAATGTTGAAGATCAAAATCATAGTGACATATATTAGTTAGAGTATGAAACCAAACCAATTCACATATAATAAAGAGTGGATTCAAATATTGAGTAAATAAATCTCTAAAGATCCCAATTTAAAAAAATAACTCTTTGAGCATAAGGATGAGGTACTCTTATGATTTCTAGAGTTAGGGGAAAATTTTCTTGAAAGGTATCCCATAGAAAATTTAAAAAAAATTGTTCACCCACATGTGAAAGTAGTGCAAGGCTACCCAAAATACCAAGACACTTATATTCAAGCCCAAAATCAAGATCAAGTCAACATTAAAAAACCCAAATGTATGCAATCAAAACTGTATCATGTCTATAAATCAATCCTTGCTTGGAGAAGATAGAGTATACATATACTTATGATTAGGAATACATTTATTAAGTGGGAAAATGACCAAGATGGGGATCTATTAGACCCAATTAGGGGATTACTTATCACAATAGACTATGCTAAAGAGTGTTCCAAAGCCTCTAGACTAACACAATCATGCAATAATCCTAAGGGGGTCCTAGGTTTTGATATTTCACTTATTATAATAATAAGAAATTAAATATAATATAGTTCTCACCAAATATTGTGGCACAAAAGTGGGGGTTAGAAATAAAACAAACTAAACTAAACATGCATAGAAGACATATACTCATGTCAATGTATATAAAATCCTAATGCATGAAAGAGAGGCACAACTGCATTATCTATCTAATGTTACAAAGGAGAAATAAAGTTAGGAATACTTACCTTTGAATATGAACCTATCAATATTCAATCTCTCCCTTGACCAAGGTGCTTCATAAGATATTATTATGGTATGTCAGGATAACAAAGACAAATCAACTCTAGGCTACATAACCTATCTATGCATCCAAAAGACTTCTCAACAAGACAATATATGTATCTCCAAAGAAAGTATGGAACCATAAAATTTATTCCTCAAGTAGAATGGTCAATAAGTATATGTTCATTCACTCTTAATTATTATTCAATTCTTTTCTTATCAAATGGTTGGAAATGAACTTGTATATATAGGTTAATCTTACACTAAATCCTTTTAAATATGTCAGCTGTATGGGGTCAACCTAGTTGACCTTGTATGTTTTTTGGAGATAATTCACTAGATCTAAGCCATGTAATCTAAAGGGATAACAAGATCCAAATTTAAAAATACCCCAAAATAGTACAAGGTCAACGCAGCCGACCCTATAAAGTAATTAAAGGATGAAAACTATACAGGGTCAACCGAGTCAACCTAGTATAACCAACTATCAAAAGGGGGATGAGGTAAGGAATAGGAGGATAATGATGTGATAAATGATTGTAATGGGTATAAATAATAATAATAATCTTAGGTTAAATGGTTTTATGAGACAAGTGTGTATATGGAAAGAGTCAAAAAGAACAACAACCTTACAAAGCACTAATGGTTTGCCCACCCCTTTCTTGGTGCACCCCTTAAGGTGTGCACTCAAAGAGATTAATAATTACAAGTTATTGCAAGATAAAAAGTGTCAGTAAGTGATAAAATTTTTAAAATATTATTTATATAAATATTCCCCACTCTAAGCTCATCATGTGTCACGTAAGTACAACTCGAGATGGTGCTTTAGGAATAGGACATGATAACACACAATGTTAATTCTAAGTAAAGTATAGTAAAAAAAATAAGATAAATGAAAGGATAAAATTTAAAAACATATACATTTACTTACCTTAGTGTTTTATTTAAATAATTATACTTCAATAGAAAGTGAAGGCATCTAATGTAAATAATACTAGGCAAACCATTAGAAGTTAGTATAAAAAATAGCCAAAAATAGAAATTTTTGGAAGATAGGAATATAGTAGTAAAAAAATGAGTTGAAGCAAAGATATGAGGGTATTTAGGAAAAAATGGAAAATTAGGATTGATAAGTCAAGGTTAAAACCAACAATATTTAGGGAAAATGAATGACAAAATGATGGCAAATGAATGATAAATGATTGTAGAACACATCAAATCACATTAGAAAGCATGGGAAACATAAATGGTAGAAAAAGAATGTAGAACATACTAAATCATGTTGGGAAGCATGTAAAACTTGAATGAAAAATGAAATATCAATGCAAGATAATTGGAAAAAAGGTATGTAAGAAAGTGAAAAGTAAGCTTATGTAAAATAAGCAAAAAGAAAACATGAAAGACTAAAAATGAAATGTAATTGAATATGTGAGATAAACATGAATAAGGAATACATAAAGAGAAACATATAAGAATGCCAAATTTCATATATAAGATAAGTGAATTCCATAAAAATAAAATAAGAACATGATGGAGAAATAGAAACAAAATTTTTCTAAAGGATGAAAACTCAAACTTAGTGCTTATTCTAAGATGTAATGTAAGAAAACAAAACCATCTAATGATATGACTAGTATGAAAATTAGATGGTGTGGCAAGTAAATGGTGTAAGAGTGTAATCCATAGTTTCTAAAACATGTTTCTTTGCTCTAAGGATAAATAAAACTAAAATAAATTAATGCTAGCATGTTTTTAAGTGGTGAAGAAGAAGGAATAATAGAAGAGGGGAAATAGATTTAGAATCATAGTCTTCCTATCAAGGGGGTAAATGAAATGGGTGGAGGGGAGAATGAAGGAAAAACTAAGGTATAATAAATTTTTATTAAAGTCAAGACACTCAAATTAGGTTTGTCAAAACAATAAGACTTTCTACCTTAAGGACTCTGAAGAACTTCTCTTAGCCACACAAGTCTTAGGTCAACAAATGCAATATATAGATCATCTCATGAAGGCTATATGCATGAAAATTAAAATGGACCTACCCTCCCACAATGTGTTTCCAATTCCTCAAGACTCCTTATAGATTTGTTAGTATACTATGGAGATTGGTTACTTTCATGGGAAATTAGGTAGCACTATAGAGTTTGTTGAATTCTCCTATTCCAATCTACTGGCCTACCACACCCCAATGGACCTCAACTCTATTTGAGGGAAACCATGGAGTTTGAGATTTGATTAAAGATAAGATATGTGCTTGTAATCACATATTTTGGTGTGACTTTGAATTTTTGAAATATGTATGTTGCCTTTTGTATCATTGCCTTGTGTTTCAAATAACTTGGATTTTAACTTTCTTGATGGATTTTTTTCTATTCCTCCTCTATGTGGATCTGAAAAACCAAACATGGGTGCTAAAGATGAATTTAATTTGAATACTTGGGACTTAGTTGTTAAGAGAGAGAAATTCAAAGAGCATGGGGTCTAAGAGTCTCATAAACTAGGTGAAATAAAAGTGTTATCTTGACTTCAACCTTGTTTTATCCAATGTGGAGTGAAAGGAAAGGAAATCAAGAGGAGTGACACATGGAAAAATTTGAATTACTTCAAACCAAAAAAAAATGTGACCAAGGGTGAAAAGGGATAAAATGATAGTAAAGTGTGATTCCTTATCATAAAAATGAAGGAAAATGAAGGAAAACATGCTAACATAGATTGTTGTGTAGCTTCCATATATCAAAAGAATCAAAAGCTAAAGTTGAAAACAAAAATCAATGATATTTTTATTATAAAAGGAATGACAAAATGGTAATTTTATGAGGAGGTCTAGGTCCTATCCAACGTCTTACACTACAAATCATAAAATAGAAACCCACAAGGGTACCAAAAAGCATGGGAAATAATAAAATGAGAAAATAAGCAAAGGTGGTATTTTGTGAGGAGGGCCAAGTCCTATCCATGGTCTTACACTGCATACTCACAAAAGAGAAACCCATGGGGGTGAATGATAAATAAGGGAAAAAATAATTATATAGATACAAAAGGAAAGAATGACATAAAGAGATAAAAAAGAAAGAGAGACATAAGAACCAAAGTGAAAAAAAATGCTAGATGTAATGTGTAAGAAAACTAAAGAATCTAAAGGAAACAATGATGCTTAGTAAAGTGAAACTAAAAGAAATAAAGATGCAAAACAACAAAGAAACATGAGATAAAAATGAACAAGTAATATCTATTCTAACATCTTTATCAGAGATGAGCATGTGAAGTACAAGTCTATAACTCTCAAAATATTTCTTGAAGTTTAATTTGGTTATTATTATGCATTGTAGAATAAGAGTGGGCATCATAAGATGCCGCAATGGGTAAGTGGATATAGGGATGGGCATCACAAGTTGCCCCAAATTTTGAAGGGACATGTAAATGGACATAAAAAGATGCCCTAAAGTCTGAAGGGACATGTAGATGGGCATCTCAAGATGCCCCAACATGTGAGTTGGAGTGAGGTAACATTGAATTATTCAAATGATTTGTATTGGTTGGTACGTTCATTTGGAGATAGGTAAATGCATTGGTTTGTTATATTTTAGGGTTGTTTAATGTGACATATGGTATGTATGAGAGGTATGAAGAGATAAAAGAGGTAAAGGAGGACCATCTATGATATGCTTTGGAGTAGGCATTTGAATTAGGTATTATTTTGGCTCATGTGACCTAAGAGGTTGAGGTTCAATAGATGAAACAATATGTTTACAGTTGTTCATGTTGGCTATCATTTACTTATTGGTATAGGAAGAAGGATAAACTATGGTTTTAATAAAATTAGTAGATAAGGTATAGGTATTGGATAATTTTTATTGTTTATTAAGTAGTTGATGTTGATGTGATTGTGGTTCTTGAGATTGAAGTTGAGAATCTTGAACATAGTCTTGATAACATTGTTTTTTTAAAGTATCAAGATTGAAATGTAGACCAAGAAAGGAAGAAAGGATAAATCGATGAAGACCACAACAAGACTCATGAGAATGACCTATATTATCATGCCACCAATAAAATTTATTAGGATTGTACCATTTTGGAGGAGGTTTGGAAGGATCAAAGCTCATAGGTTTAGAGGGTGGAAATTATTCTTAAGTTGTTCTAGACTCAAGGGAGGTTGGGGTGGGTTAAAATTATTTGAATTAGATGCTCCATTTTGAGGTTGGGAAGGCTTGGATGAATCAATGTTATGATAAAATGATTGAAAAGGTGTTTTAGTAGATGTTTGAGGTGTTTCAAATTAAGTCATAAGAAAGTCTTACCTTTTTTCTTGGTCTAAGGCTTCGTCTAAAGTTTTAGGTGAAAATATTTGAAATTTGTATTTAAGGGGAGGTTTAAGAGCAGTAATAAATAGTTTTAAAAGAGTCTTTACTAAGAGAGAATAACCCATGTACATTCAAAACGGGTTGATATTATCAATAAAGAATTTGATAAGAGGATTCATGATACCAAAAAGGAATGGATATCAAAAGGGTAGGAGGAAAAACAAGGATAAAATTAGTAAATAGGGAAGGCAAAAAATAGTATAGGGTTGACTGGGTCAACCCAGTACAAAAAAAGGGCCTATAAATAGTACAAGGTCAACTAGGTTGATCCAATATAATAAAAGGAGGTTGAAAATAGTAAAAAGTCAACTAGGTTGATCCAATATAGTAAACAAAGGCTGTAAAAGTGTATAAGGTTGACTGGGTTGATCTAATACAATAGACAGGGAAAATTAGAAGGTCTATGATAGATTATGTCGACTAAAATGATTGTGCATTGAAATAAGAATATCTTTGTAAGTACTTATAAAAGAAATAACTAAAGGGAAATAAAAAATAAATTGGATCAATAAAGTTGATCCAATTGAGGTACATAACATAAATTCTTTCACCAACATTAGCTAATGCAAGTTTTTATAATACAAAACATAATTGATCAAAGAATAAGCAATAAAATTGAAAAGTAAAAGTTAACTAGATGGTGAAATTAATTTTTTTAGATTATTAGAATATATTTTTAAATGTGATAGGAAGTTGGCTATAAGTAAGGAACTAAAAAGCAATCTATGGATAGTTTTAGGTAGTTTGGGTCGAAAGGGATCTATAGTGTTCATGATATAGGCTTGGTATTTGGTCTTACCCCCTCACTTCACACACTAAAATGATAAGGGTGTTAGCTATTTATACAAAATATACCATTAACCATGCTTTATGCTTGACCAAAACATCAAGTTGGCTTCCCCCTTGGTGATGAAATCTAAGTATGTTAGCCTTGGGTAGATAATTATTAAAGTGATTGTTTAAGATTTTGTGATTTTGTCATGTGTGTATAAAATAGAAAATAGTGAAACTAAATAATTTATTGAAAACCACCTAATTAGACTATGTGATCTATTCTAAGCATGTAAACAACAAGAAATGAAAATTTGAGACTAATTAATAGCATATAAAGGTTAATCACAACTTTGAAACACAATATAGTGTCAATTTAGTCATCAATGTATGTACATAATACAAAATAGGGTCAACAGTATCACCTCTATACTATGGAAGCAAGGTTTGAAAATGAACAAGGTCTACAGAGTCAAACTAGTTATCTAAACATCACATATAATATAGAACTGGGTCAATATGGTCAATCTAGTTGACTATACAAGGTTAGTTTTAAAGACTATAAATTGTGAAAGGAAAGACTATAAAGAAAGAGAGAAAGGATAGAAAGGAACCTTGGAAATTTCAAATATGTAGAGAAATGAGATTGATATCAAATAACCTTGAAAAATGCTTGAAAATTATACTAACAGGGTTGACTGGGTTGATCTAGCTTTGTAGAACCCTATTGTTGAGTACATGAAATGTACAAGGTTGATTGGGTTGAACTAATATGTTGAATTGAGTGTCTAAATATATATGGGGTTGACTGCGTCAAACTAGTAGTCTAAATTTGATGTCTAAAAGTTTAAGAAACTATATTGGGTTGATCAAGTCGATCTAGTAGCTTGTATTTGAAAAAATGTACACATAAATTATAGTTGGGTCGATGAAGTTGACCTAATATTACAAATATATGATAAAAATAATGATGAAAATAATAAAATAAGTGAACAAATCTTACAAGCATTAGTTCACATCAAGTTCACTAGAATGTGTGCAATCAAAAATGCATCATGTCTATAAATCAATCCTAGCTTAGAGAATATAGAACATATCTACACTTATGATTGGGAATACATTTTTTAAGTGAGAGCATGACCAAGATGGGGGGTCTTGATTAGGGGATCACTTATCACAATATACTATGCTAAGGAGGGCTCCAAAGCCTCCATACTAACACAATCATGTAATAATCCTAAGGTGGTCCTAGGTTGATATGTCATTTATTCTAATAAAAAGAAAGTAAATCTAATCTAGTGCTCACCAAAGCTTGTGGCACAAAAGTGGGGGTTATAAATAAAATAAACTAAACTAAACATGCATAGAAGACATATACTCACATCAATGCATATGAAATCCTAATGTATGGAAGATAAGCACAACTGCATTATCTATCTTCTCTTACAAAGGAGAAATAAAGTTAGGAATACTTACATTTGAAGATGAACCCATCGAACCTTAATCTCTCCTTTGGCCAAGGTGATTCTCAAGAGATTATTGTGGTATGTAAGGACAACAAAGATAAATCAGCTCTAGTCTACCCAACCTATCTATGCATCCAAACGACTTCTCCAATAGATAAGATATATATCTCCAAATAAAGTAGAATGGTTAATATGCATATTTTTGTTCACACTTATTATTCACTTATTTTATTATCAAATGGTTGGAAATGAACTTGTATATATAGGTAGATCTTACCCTAAATCTTTCTGAATATGTCAGTTATATGGGGTTGACCCAGTTGACCCTATATGTTTTTGAGAGATACTTCACTAGGTCCTTAAGCTATTTCAGCCAAAGGGATAACAATATCCAAAGTTAAAAATAACCCAAAATAGTATAGGGTTGACCTAATAGATCATGTATAATAATTAGAGGTTGAAAAATGTATATGGTTAACATAGTACAACCAACTATCAAAAGGGGGATGAGGTAAGGAATAGGAGGATAATGATGTGATAAATGATTGAAATTGGCACAAATTAGAAGAATAAGCTTAGGGTAAATGGTTTTAAGGGACAAGTGTGTAGATGGAAAGTGACAAAAGGGACAATAATCTTATGAAACACCAATGGTTTGCCCACCCCTTTCTCGATGCATCCCTTAAGGTGTGCACTAGAGAGATTAAGACTCGATGGGTTACTACAAGATAAAATGAATTATTAAGTTATAAAACTTTGAAAATATTATGTATATACATATTACCCACTTGAATCTCATCACGTGTCATGTAAGTGCAACTTGGGATGGTGCTTTGAGAATAGAACTTGATAACACACAATGTTGATGCTATGTAATGTGTAGTAAGCAACAAATAGGATAAAGGAAAGGACAAAATTGAAAAATACATAGCTTTACTTACCTTAGTGTTGTAGATAAATGAGTATATTACAAGATAAAGTGAAGGCATCCAATGTGAAGAACAATAAGTGAACATGTAGAAGTTAGTGTAAAAAATAGCCAAAAATTGAAATATTTGGAAGATAGGCATATATTATTAAAAAATGAGTTGAGGAAAATATATGAGGATATTTATGAAAAATTGGAAAATTAGGATTGATAAGGAAAGTCTAAAACCAATAATATTTAGGGTAAATGAATGACAAATGATTACAGAACACATCAAATCACATATGAAAGCATGGAAAACATAACTGGTAGAAAAATGAATGTAGAACATACTAAATCTCGTTGGGAAGCATGTAAAACATGAATGAAAAATGAAATATCAATGCAAGACATCTGAAATAAAGGTATGTAAGAAAGTGAAAAGTAAGATTATGTAAGATAGGCAAAAAGAAAAACATGAAATTTTGAAAATGAAATGTAATTAAAGATGTGAGACAAACATGAAGAAGGCATAGATAAAGAGAAACATGTAATAATTCCAAATTTAATATACAAGACAAGTGAAGTCCAAAAAAATAAAATAAGAACATGATGGAGAAATGAAAATAAAAAACCTCTAAAGGATGAAAACTCAAACTTAGTGCTTGTTCTAAAATGTAATGTAAGAAAACACAGCCATCTAATGATATGACTAGTATGACAATGAGATAGTGTGGTGAGTAAATGGTATAAGGGTATAATCCATAGTTTCTCAAACATGTTGTTTTTCTCTAAGGATAGATAAAACTAAAATAAATTAATGCTAACATGTTTTTAAGAGGTGAAGAAGAAGGAATAGTAAAAGAGGGGAAATGGATTTAGATTCACAATTTCCATATCAAGGTGGGAAATGAAATGGGTGGAGGGGAGAATGAAGGAAAAACAAGGTAGAGGAACTCTTTATCAATTTAAAGACACTCAAATTATGTTTTTCAAAACAAGAGGACTTTATACCTTAAGTACTTTGAAGAACTTCTCTTAGCCACACAAGTCTTAGGTAAAAAAATGTAGTACATAGATCATCTCATGAAGGCTACATGAATAAAAAGTAAAATAGACCTACCTTCTCACAATGTGTTCCCAATTATTTAGGAATCTTTATAGATCTATCAGTCTACTATGAATATTGGGTACTTGCATGAGTAAGTAGGTAACACCATAAAGTTTGTTGAATTTTCCCATTCCAATCTACTAGCCAACTGCACCCCAATAGACCTCGGCTCTATGTGAGACCAATTATGGAGTTTGATATTATATTAGAGATAGGAGATGTTCTTGGAATCATGTATTTTGGTGTGATTTTGACTTTTGATATTTTTATGTTGCCTTTTGTATCATTGACTTTTGTTTCAAATGATTTGGCTTTTAACTTTCTTGATGGAATTTTTCTATTCCTCCTCTATATGGATTTGGAAAACCAAACATGAGTGCTAAATATGAATTTCATTTGAAAAATTGGGACTTGGTTGCTAAGAGAGATAAATTAAAATAGCATGGGGTCTAAGAGTTTCATAAATATAAGTGAAATAAAAGTGATATTTTAACTTTGACCTTGTTTTATCCAATGTGGAGTGAAAGGAAAGGAAATCAAGAAGAGTGACACATGGAACAATTTGAATTAATTTAAATCACAAAAAAAATGTGACCAAGGGTAAAAAAGGGATACAATAATAGTAAAGTGTGATTCCTTATCACAAGAATGAGGCAAAATGGAGAAAAACATGCTAACATAAATTGTTGTACAACTTTCATCTATCAAAAGAAGTAAAAGCTAAAGTTGAGAACAAGAATCAATGATATTTTTATTATAAAAGGGATGAAAAAATGGTAATTTTATGAGGAGTGACAAGTCATATCCATGGTATTACACTAAAACTCATAAAAGATAAACCCACAAGGGTACTAAAAATCAAGGGAAACAATAAAATGAGAAAAAAAGCAAAGGTGGTATTTTGTGAGGAGGGCCAAGTCCTATCCATGGTCTTACACTGCAAACTCACAAAAGAGAAACCCACGGGGGTAAATTATAAATAAGGGAAAAAATAATCATAAAGCTAAGAATGAAAAGAATGACATAAAGAGACAAAAAATAAAGAGAGACATAAGACCCAAAGTGAAAACAAATGCCAAATGTAATGTGTAATAAAACCAAAGAATCTAAAGGAAACAATGATGCTTAGTAAAGTGAAACTAAAAGAAAGAAAGATGCACAAAAACAAAGAAACATGAGACAAAAATGAAAAAATAAGATCCATGCTAACATTTATATTATATATGAGCATGTGAAATACAAGTTTATAAGTCTCGAAATGGTTTCCTTGAAGTTAAATTTGGTTGTTATTATGAATTATAAAATAAGAGTGGGCATCATAAGATGCCCCAATGGGTAAGTGGATGTAGGGATGGGCATCGTAAGATGCCCAAAAGTTTTAAGGGACATGTGGATGGGCATCATAAGATTCCCCAACATGGGAGTTGGAGTGATGCAACATTGAATTGTTCAAATGATTTGTATTGAGTTGGTAGGTGCATTTAGAGATAGGTAAATGTGTTGATTTGTTATATTTTAAGGTTTTTAAATGTGACATATGGTGTGTAAGAGAGGTATGAAGTGATAAAGAAGGTAAAAGAGGACCATGTATTATATACTTTGGATTAGGCATTTGAATTAGGTACTCTTTTGGTTCATGTGACCTAAGAGGTTGAGGTTCAATGGATGCAACAATGTGTTTAAAGTTATTCATGTTGGATATCATTTCCTTATTGGTATAGGAAGAAGGATTAGCTATGGTTTTAACAACATCAGTAGATGAGGTATAGGTATGAGATATTTGTTATTATTCATTAGGTAGTTGATGCCAATTTTATTGTGGTTCTTGAGATTAAAGTTGATAAGATCGAATATAGTCTTGATAACATTGTTTTGTTAGAGTACTAAGATTGAAATGTAGACCAAACAAGGAAGAAAGAATAAATCAGTGAAGATCATGACAAGACTCATGATAATGACCTATAGTAGCATGCCACCAACAAAATTTATCAGAATTGTAACATTTTGGTGGAGGTTTAGAAGGGTAAAAGCTCATAGGTTTAGAGGGTGGAAATTTCTACTTAAGTTGTTCTAGACTCAAGGGAGGGTGGGTTGGGTTAAGATAGTTTGAATTGGATGCTCCATTTTGAAGTTGGTGAGGCTTGGATGAATCAATGTTATAAGAAAATGATTGAAAAGGTGTTTTAGTAGTTGTTTTAGGTGTTTCAAATTGAGTCATAAGAAAGTATTGTCTTTTTTCTTGGTCAAAGGCTTTGATTAAAGTTTTAAGTGAAAAGATTTGAACTTTGTACTGAAGGGGAGGTTTAAGAGTAGTGAAAAATAGTTTTAAAAGAGTATAATCATTCATGTTATGGTACAATTTATGAGTGAGAGACTTCCTTCATTTGATGAAAGTATGAGTAGATTCATTAGGAAGTTTCTTGGCATTGATGAAATGGCTAAACTAATTTTTAGGAATCTCATCATGTTGGAATTTCTTCACTAGACAATTGATTAAATCCTCTAGTTGTGAGATTGAATTTATAGTAATTTTGTTGTACCATTAAAGTGCATCACCAATAAACACTTTGGCTAAGATCTTGGTGGTATAAAATGTGTTAATTTGGACCCATTCCTTATAGAGATTATGAAAATATTTAAGAAATATAGTAGGGTCCTTAATACCATTATATGTGATAGTTGGAGAATTGTTTCAAATATCTATGGATGAAATGAATGGGGATAAAGGTTCATTTTGAAGATGTTGAAGCATTTTTTTATTCATTGAAGGTTAAGGGATGTCATTCCCATTGGCATCTCTAAGAGGAGAGACAAAATTTGGATTTCGTTGAGACATGATGAATTGAGGTGGTTGACTAGTCATGTTTAATAAATTTTGTTGCATGTTCATCATTTGAGATTGATTGGTTGTTTGCATGATGTTCATTTGTTGAACTACATGTTTAATAAGTTGAGTTATATCAATAGGTGGATTGGTGTTTTTATAAGGGGTATTAGTGTTGATAGGAAGAGGATTATTAGTGTTGGTGGGAGGAGGATCATTTGTAGATGGAGGATTCCCAATATTAGTATTAGTTGTATTAAGTGTGGTATAAGAAGGAATGTTGGTAAATCCACCATTATTATTATGAGTGTAAATAATATTATCATGGTTCAAGATTTGTCTAATAGTATTCTCTAGATCTACTATATGGTATGGGGTATATTGAGATTGAGAAGATTTAGAACCATATTATGAAGAGTTATACCATAAAGAGTTATCTTCTATGGTGGATAGGTGGGGTAGGAGAGAATAACCCATGTACATTTGGAATGGGTTGAGACTATCAATAAATAATTTGATAAGAGCCTTCATGATACCAAGTAGGAGTGGATATAAGAAAGATAGAAGGAAAAATAGAGACAAAATTGAAAACAGGGAAGGAAAAAGATAGTACATGGTCAACCAGGTACAAAAAATAGGGCCTATAAACAATATAGGGTCAACATGTCACCATCTAGTCCTTTGCATAAAAATCCCCTTTATATTGTATCAATTATTCCATGTAATAAGGTTAGGAGGGTGCTCATAGACAATGTCTCGAGGTTTAACATTACTACACTCATGTTGGTCAAACACCTCAAATATTAATCTATAGATTTATTATATGATACTATTACCATCAATGGATATGAAAATCTAGAATGAGAATCACTTAAAACCATCAATTTACCTAACCTTATTGGGCTTATCACCCATAACACCATATGTAATTTCATTGATTTATAATTTTCATATAATATATTCCTTAGACATTTATGGATCCGTGATATGCATGCAGTCTTCTCCAAATTACATTAATGTCTAAAGTTACCACATTTGGGTATGGAAGTCACCATTCCAAGATATCTATAATTGTAAAAATATTGGAAGAACCTAGACATGGAATATGGTACCAACTATTACCCTATTACTAAATATGTACCAAAAAGGACAATAAGTGTGGTTATTTTATCTCTCAAGTCTTCTCATATTTATCCTAGTAGACTTACATCCTCATCCAAAGCTCTCCATCCCAAGGCATCATCTCATTTCACCATCAAGGACAAGGGTTATGGAGAATACCTGATCAATGATGATTTACACATTGCCAAGTTCCCTAATTCACTAAATTCCCATGGTGGGACCAAGATGGAGTGGTGTAAAAAGGATGATTTTGATCAAGTGGTCTTTTAGCTCTTGTAAAGAATGGTCTTTTGGATCAGGAGTAGGTTAGTAGTTTGAAGGATTCATGGATATATAATAATAGATTGACCTCATATTATCAAAATACAAAATATCCTATCCATAATAAGATTATCAAAATATTTCTTATAAAGGCAAAGGCTTGGGGTCAAAACAATAAGTCATTCTTTAACCCGTTCCTCCAAGAAAACAAAAAGCATTCGATGTGTTAGATATAAACACCTAGGGGTGACCCCTTAGATCTTAAAAGTGACATGACTATGATATCTAATGATGATTGTCCTAAAATCAAATTAGAGTCATATTATAGTATATTTGATGACCTTGATGATAAAATCCTCTTTAATACCAATTTCATCCTTACTATCAACCTTGATTTCCATTATCCTGAACTCATCGACTGGGACTAAAATAATTGTATACCATTGGATGAATTCAAAAATAATGAGGATATTTTAGAATTATTGGGTATTCAAGATGGTTTCCTATTTAGGGATCATAAATGGGGATTTGAAATCAATTTAGACTTTGCTACCTACTTTGGAGAGTAGGTGGATTTCCTTAGTCACAAAAATAAATGAAGTCAAAAATTAATGTCATCTAATGAAAACCTCTTTGAGGCACTATTGGACAATGGAAAAAGTAAAAATAAATGTGTTCATTGGTGAAAACCTTTCTAAGGTTCCAATGGATGGGGAAGTCCACTCTTTCCATAAGAAAACACAAAGTTGTAGAATTCCATACATCATATTTAGCTTAGATTTTAGTATTGAGGAACATTAAACATTTTAATAATTGGTCCAATATTTTTTACAAACATTCAATGATTGACCATTACTTAAGATGGATGATTCTGATTCTTCTTATATGGGTGATTTTAATGAACAAATTGGGCCATAATCAGATGAATACTGTCACTTCCCTTTAAGACATAATTTGTTGGAGGATAGTTCCATGATGCTTGTGGAAGACACCATTGATGTCAACCTTAATAGTGAGGATGGTCCAAACATCATTATTTTGGTGGTTATATCATTGAATAAAAATGTGAGATAATTATTATCCTCAAAGAATTCATTGATATCTTTGTATGGGATTATTCCAACATGCCTGGATTAGATCCACCTTTAGTTTTCCATCATCTTGTCGTGTATCTTGATACTAAACCCATCAAACATAAATTACAAAAGATACACCCACATATTACTATTTTTATCAAAAAAGAAATTGAAAAACTCTTATAATATAGTTTCATCAAGACTATCAATTACTTAGAGTGGATTGATAATAGTGTTCTTATCATCAAGAAACATGAAGGAATTCACCTCTGTAGATATTTTAGAATGTAAAAATATTATCCAAGATATGATTTTCCATTATGCAATATTGATATCATTTTTGTCTCCTCAATAGGTTATGAGATGCGATCACTTATGGATGGATTTTTCAGATACAATAAAATCAACATAACACCTAAGGATCAACATAAGACAACATTCACCAATCCTTAGTGAAATTTTTTTTATTAGGTCATGCATTTTGGCCTAGATAACATTGGTGCTACATATCAATGGGCAATGAGTGCCATTTTATATAACATGATGCATGATATTTTCAAAGATTATGTGGATGATATTTTTGAAAAATTTAAGACTTGTGAAGATCATCCAATGATTTTTTGGAAAATATTTTAATAACTTTGAGAATAAAAAGGATGCCTCAATAATAGTAAGTGTGTCTTCCAAATTGTATTTGGTAAGTTATTATGTTTTATTATTTCATAGTGAGGTATTGAAGTGGACCTAGCTAAAGTCAAGGCCATAATGGACATGCATCCCCCATCCAATTTGAAATAGTTTCAAAACTTATAAGGAAAAATTTAGGCTATTTTTTTAATTCATTTCATAGCTTGTAGATCATTTCCATCCCTTTATGCACCTCCTAAAGAAAGGAACCACGTTTTAGTGGAACAAAGGCTGATAAGAGGCATTTGATCAATTAAATAAATATTTAGCTAACCCACTTGTGCTGACCCCCCCAAATCTAGGGAAACCATTATTACTTTACATATTGGCAACCCAACATGACTTGGGGAAAAAATTGACCCAAAATTATGATCAAGGTAAAGAATGAACCGTGTATTGTATTATTTGAGTAGGACATTGGTATCCTATGAATGCAAATATTCACTTATTGAAAAGGAATGTTTAGTAATGATTTTTGTATCCCAAAATTTACAATACTACTTGCTCAATAAATGAGTCCATTTTCATCCTTGAATAATCATGCCAATGGAAACTCTAATTTTATGGTTCATTTACATCCCATGGATCAAGGGTAAGTATTATTTTTTATCACACCATAGGGGGATATTATCCATAAGGAATTTCACATTGGGTTACCATGCACAAATAGTATTGTAAAATATGAGGCTCATATTGTAATACTCTATCTTGCTACTCAATGGAACATTCAATAGTTGGAAGTTTACCATGATTCCCAATTTATCATCAATCAAGTCAATGATTAGAACCAAACAAAATATGATAATATTGTACCTTAAAAATGCATGGTAGATAAATCCAAGTAATATTTTGAGAAAATATAGTTTTAACAAGTACCATGAGATAATAACTAATAAGTAGATGCCATGGCCACTAATAGGTCCCTTTTATAAATGTATTTTAATGTCAAAAAATACTAGTTCTTCTTTGAACAACTTATCATGCCAACATATGAATGTTTAAAATTAGAAATGGTATGTGAAATAATTGGTCCCAGATCACCTTGGTTTCATGACATATACACTTACCTTCAAGACCATATCCTTCCTAATAACATATCCATTACCCCCGAAAAATGACTCATCTACCTCATGTTACACCTTACTCGATGACACACTTTGTAATAGAGGTTATGATGGAATGTTACTTCATTTTTAAAATTTGGGAGAATTATAACTAACAATAAAAGACATTCATAATGGGATTTATGGGGTCTATACTAGAATAATGTTCCTCACTAAACAACTCATCCATATGGGGTATTACTAGAAAAAAATAGAATTCAATGCATGTGCATATGTCAAGAAGTGTGTTGCTTTCTAAAAACATGGTGACTTGATCCATGCTTCATCAAAATTACTTCATCCAATCACATCTCCTTAGTTGTTTTTTAAATGAGGGATTAATCTCATAGGGACTCTCCCACTAAGTGGACAAAAAAGAACTAACAATAAACTCAAAAATAAATCCTAAAAATTACTAAATGATATTTAAGAAAATTATAAAAATATGTATACATTACATCTTTGTATATATAATATAAAACACATTTTTTTGATTAATATCAATGCCCCTAACTCAAGATATTTTGATGAGATTTTAAAAGTGTATGGGGTCTCTTTATCTTAAAAATTGGGACACACTATTATGCTTTGACCTAGAAGATAAACCCCACATCTTTTGATGGCCATAAACACATCCTTATAGCTATCAATTATTTTACTAAGTGGGTTGAGGCCATTACACTAACTTACGTAATGGGCAATCAAATTTATAAGTTTATCTCCAGTCACATCATTTGTCATTATGGCATCCTATCCACCATCATTTTTTATAATGGCAAGTCCTTCAAAAAATAAGGATGTTAAATCCCTCTATACTCAGTTTCATATTAAAAATAGATGGTAAAATATTTATTACCTCAAGGAAATAGTCAAGATGAGGCATAAAATAAGACCATTATGAAAATACTCAAAAATATTGTTAATGATATTGGATGTGATTGAAATTTTTAATTATTTCTTACCTTATGGGCTTAACAAACCAATATTTACACTCCTAAAAGTGTCACACCCCATTCCCTAGTCTTTGGCTTAGAAGTTATCCTTCGTGTAGATATCGAGTTACCATCCCTATGAATTTCATTAAAAGATATTATTGATGATGATTATAAAGAAGCATGGCTACAAAATCTAGAATTCTTGAATGAGAAACAACTAGCTTCCTTGAATAATATCAAATCAAATCATAATTGGTTACACCAAAACTATAACAAACACATTATTTCTAGATAATTTAATGTGGGTAATCTTATGCTTAAAGAGTATCGATGGAATATCATTACAGATTGTAATATGAATGGAAAGTTTGAGCCTAACTAGTTGGGTGCATATGTCATCACAACTAAATATGATTCTAGAACATATATATTGGAAATAGAATATGGGCAAGAGTTAGATGATCCCATGAACATCATGTTTCGCAAGATTTTTTACACTTGACCCAATAGATCATTGTCTATGGGTGCCCCTACTTGGGCTAACCCTTACACATCCTTACATTTCACTTCCATCCAATTATCCATCCATCAACTGATCTAAATATTTTATCAACTTCCATTTCTTGTGTTGACCTTGATGGTGATCTACATGCACTATAGGTTGTAATAGATATGAGAGAATAAAAATGTGATAACATCCTTGTAATAAGACATTAGGTGACCACATAAAAGGCTTACATATATTTTAGTCCCTAAAACACTCCATGTAGTGTATAATATTATTGATCTTGTATTCCTTGATCCTATCCCACATCTGATTGATCCCTATACCTTTCACATCCTGCATCATTTCCCCTATTATTGGAGTTAGCTTTTCCTTTGCTATTCACTCCTTGTATACAATTTTCCTTGTATTTATGCCCAAGTTTTCCATTTTATTTACTTACTATTAAATTTTTACATGTGTTTGAAAGTGTCCTTATATATCCTTCTAGAAAATAATCTTGTATATAATACTCTAAAAATCCAAAAGCATCAGATAATCTAAAAATTTCAAAAACATTATAAAATTACAAAATCCTTAAAAATCAAAAAAGGTCTGTAAATGTCCAAGAGAACTATTATGCCAAAAAATAAAAAAAACATATGTCTTGTCTCAACATCCATTCAAAATACATTTTCAAATAATTTTATCTACCATTGGTATGTTTCTTTTCCAAAACTTCCCTACTTGGCACACGTTAAATAAATCATCCATCCAATCCAAGTTCATAACTTCCACCCTGTTTAGGGACAATCAAGTGTGAAACTCATCATTGGGATATTTCATTCCCACATACACCCTACTTGAGGTAAATAATAATTCTATCCTTAATCAGGTATTTTCTTGGGGGCACCATCTAGCCATCAATATCATTGAGACTTCATGTTTTTAATGATAAGATGCTTTCTATTGCTTTTGTTATCAAGATTATGTGTGTTTTCTTGATTTATTGTTTGTTTAATTTTCTTGTTTTGTCTTGACTCAGTCCATGTGTGCCAATAATATCATCATGGTTATTCCATATCATGGTTATTTGATCCTTGAGTCCATTTATCAACATATGATAAACAATGCCATTTTGATTTTTCAATATCATGGTGCATTGTTATCATTTATCGATTGGATCGAGGATCAACCCTTATGTGAATTATGGCCAGGTTATCATGGTGTTTTATATAATGATGCATACTATTGTACATAACATAAAAAATTAAGTTACAAATTATCATGTCAAAATATGCTAAATCAACAATTTATCACCTTGAAAAGTCATCCTTTTTCAAAAAAAAAAACTCATCCATATTTGACATTTGTCAACATCATATCAACATACATTTCTCATCATTTTCCATTATATTCTTGCCTTTCTGGGATAACCACATTAGCTTGAGGTCTATTTGGACTATGTAGGTAATGCTCAGTCAAATAGATTTTTGGTGTTAGATCAGCCACCATCATTTCCATTTTCATCTTATTTTACTCATCACATTCATCAATTATTTGTGATAACTACATCAACTTGAGGTCCCTATAGACTATGTAGGTAACACTCAGTCACATGGAGTTTCCTAACGTCAACTCAACCACCATTATCATTATCATTATTATTCTCATTTTTTTAATTCTTTCCACATCCATTCCTATCATTATCCATTTATTCTAAATAAAAATCCCCTATTATTCCAAAATTTATCCAATTTCTCTCCAAATCTAATCACATCAATCTTCAATCATTATCACATCATTCCTCAATCTTCATTATTTCAATATTTGGGCATCCTTATTTTTTTTACAGCTTCTTCATTCTTTATAAATTCATTACAACCTTTTCATGTATGTTTAAATCCATCTTATAAAATTATTTTTATCCATCAATGGAATAATCTCATCCTTAATCTATGAAATAGGTTAAATCCTTGATCTATGGTTGTAAATCAATCAATAAATTAATCAATTCGTCTTCAAACCAATCCAAGCTCACAATTTTCACCATATTTGGGGAAAATCAAAGTGTGTAGCTCATCATTGATATATATCATTCCCCACTCTACCCTACTTAGGGGAAGTCAAGCTCATGACTTTGTCCAAATATTTCCCCCCATCCACTATGCTTGGGGCAAGTCAAAGTGTGTAGTGTATCTCATAATATATCCTTTAAAAAATACACCCTAATTGGGGGAAATCCATCCATAATCATTAGAAATAAAATCATGTAATCATTATCTCCTGTGGGTTAATCTTTTCCATGGATCAATTTCATCCATCGTCATCACATCCAATACCCCACCCCTCTTTCTTTAGCACCCATCTATTACTTCTTCCATTATATATTCTTCCTCTATTTTTCAAGATCTCATATTCATCCTTCATCCTCACATTACATCTCAAGGGGGCACCATACAACACATTCTTTCATCACTATCGTATAATTTTTATCTATCTTTTCTTGCCTTCTTTTTTTGAAAAGCTATTACTATACCTATTATGTCTCATAATACCTTCTCAAACATGAGGAAAATATAGACACTTAAAATTAGATGCTTCATGTTAATTTTAACTATCTTAGTGATCCATGTTAACACCATCCTAAATCATCTAATCAATCCTCAATCTGCACTAACACCCCTAGTCAATTCACTATTCATCCCCCCTAAGCCAATTAATTATTTCTTATATGATCACATCCATTCTAAAAAAGTTAACTCAAAATATTATTAGTTAATTAATATTAATTAATTATTTAATATATCCCTAATGGAAAATTCCATGAAATGCACATTTCTTATTTTTCATAATTTTAATAAATCCTATTTTCTTCACATTCTCCCATAAATATATTTTATATTCTTTTCTAATCCCCATGCAAATATTTTTTCAACAAGCCATGTCATAATCCCATCCCTCTTCTTACACATCCTATTACACACTTCATCCCTCTTTCTTGCACACTCTACCTCCCATATTTATAGGAGGGAGGACTAATCCTCATCTATTGATCTTTATCCTCATTTGATGGTCCACATCCATTTAGAAAAGTTATAAATAGAGGTATTCCTCTCCATTATTATCAATTATTGGAATCATAATGAAGTGTTATCAAAAGTAAATTTCAACCAAAAAATCAACCATCAATCATTCAATCCAAATTGTCCATTTAGAAATGGGTTATACGGCTAGATTTTCGACATGCACTATATAATCCTTTTAAAACTACATCCAAGCACCATCACTCTTTTTAGAAAGGATATAGCAAGGAAAGGTATAACCATTTTGTTATCCTCTTTGTCTTGATCAATCAAAGGACATGCACCTATGTTAATAATATGTTTCAATTATTTTTGATTTCATATTAACTGTGTATCTTACCTTTATAATCATGTGTAACAATTATTATTATCTAAAATATATATTTACATTAATTACATTTTTAAATTATTTAAAAAAATAGATGTATGACTAACCAATTATTACACTCTCTCTTCATAATTTTATAAACTATAAATTATACAACTTCATAAATAAATTTATCTTCATTAATTATACATTATATAACTTTTAAAGTGATATTTTTAAAAAGGATGTGAAATTTAGATATTTCAAAATCCTTTCCTATACATTTTCTCATTTGGATAGATGCATGGTAAACATGTAACACATTAATGAGTGATCCCTTTCACCATTAGGTCAATATTTTTGGACATTACCTTAATAATCAATACTACTTTGGTAAAAAATAAAGTGTAACACATAAGTTGTGTTCATGGTGCAAATTTGTAACTTATTTTTTAATATTCGATTACGTACCGTTATTTCTAATATTTTAAACCTCATTAATGGAATTATTATAAAAGAATAAACCTCATCAAGTATTAAATGTTTATAAATAAATAATATTATACATTTAAAATCAAGAAAATTTCCTTATAAAATTACATCACAAACATAATTTATGCACTCCAATTTCTAGCTCACCAAAATTGTATATATTATTAATAAATTGATCAAGAAAATTATCCTAATGGTGAAGGGGATTAACTCCTATCAATGTGTGAAATGTGATAAAATGAATATTTTTACATAACATCTTAACTTAGTTTTTCCAACTAAAAATGTAGTTTTCAATCCTTCAAAACAAATCCTTTAATAAACCAACAACAATGAAAAATAAATACTTATTCATAACCTAATCTATGTACTACATTTTGTATATTATTAAAGTTTTAAAGTTTATTATTCCATCTTCCAAGAAAATTACTTTAATGGTGAGGGGAATTCACTCATATCAAAGTGGGACATGTAAAAAATAAACATTTAAAAAAAAAAGCTTAACTTGATTTACACATGTGAAATTGTAGTTTTCTTATTCTTACACAAAATACTTTAATATATCAAAATCATTCATTTTATTAATATTATTTAAGCTTACACATATATAACCTATATTTTATAAATATTTTTAAGAAAATTAAATAAAAGATATACAAATGTTACACTTCATTCATAAGTTATACAACTTTTTAACTAAAACTCTCTTCATAAATTAGACATTTTATAAAATTTTAAGTAACATATATAAAAAAATATGTTCAATTCAAAAATATTTCAAAATATTATCATACATACTTGTTCATTTATATGGATGCATGTTAAACATGTCCAACTATGATTTAAGTGAATCTCATTCACCATTGTGCCAATCATTTTGAATAATAACTTAATAATCTATAAAATATAAATTGTAGTATGTAATTTGTGTTCATTGGAAATATATTAAAATCATAAATTTATTCATTTTCAACATTACAAGTCTTATCAAAAAAATAATTACCAAGGAAGAAACCCCATCAAGGCTTGAAACAATGAAATTAAATAATACTATATAATTTAATCCAAAAAATTTCTTATACATTTGAAATAAGAATAAAACCTAAGTGCAATAATCTCTATCTTACCAAAGTTATATGGGTTATTAGGCTATTTATAGTAGATTGAATTAATGGTGAAGAGGTTTTACTCATATTAAATTTAGACATATTATATATGTTTTTATATACATGAGAAAACATATATGAAATGATTTTGAAATATGTTTAAATTGAACAAAAATTTAAGTGTTATTTAAAAAATTATGTACTGCATAATTTAAAAGGGGGTATTTTTACATTATATGATGTGTAGTTTATAAAGAGAGATTTTAAAATTTGTTTAGGTATAGGTTTTAGATTAAAGGTTAAAGCAGGTTTTGAAGGGGCCCCGAAACCCTATTACAGAAGCAAAAAAGATAAAACGTTTACAAACTCCAGGAGACGTATTCCTGAATCCTACTAAGAAGTAGCAACAACCATTGGTTATACAAGGACGGCCTTAATATTCAATTACATCCAGCCTTCTACTTTCAACAAATAGTTTAATAACTATTTTTTTGGGGTAAAATCCAGAATTGTTGCCTACTTTCCATCAGCTATGTTCTGCTTGCTTTCTAGCTCTCTGATTTTTCTTATGGGTTTTCTTCCAGGTTTGTCTGGACAACCAACATCCGCTTTCACTTTTGAATTCTGCTCTTCTCTTTTTCCAGATTTATCCAAGATAGAAGCGCTATTTTTCACCTTCATTTGCTGGTCTTTTTTGCTGCTTCTAGTTTCTATTCCTTTCGTAATTGTCTTCTTTACAGCCCTTTTCCTTTGGTTAGGAAAATGCTTTAAATTTTCTCCTTTAACATTCGCAGGAAGCTCTTCCAAAGGCAATTCTTTATCAACCTGATTCTTCTTTGGCTGAGACAGAAAAGGTACTCTCTCCTTTAATTTATTTCCTGTATCAGCCAAGATTTCTCCTTCCTCTAGCACTACTTTGCCTTTTACCTCTCCCCGTAGATCCTCTACCCTTTGGTATAGAATGATTTCCTTTGATAAATCTATCAAATCTTCTTTGCTATGTGTGGGTACTGTGGTTTCTGATTGCCTTCCCTTCCCTTCTGTCTCAAAATTTTCTATATCTCCCCAACTGTCTTCTATCTTTTGATAGCCAACAATTTGTTTGGTTAAATCTATTAGCTCATCTTTCTTTTGTTCAGGATTTGTGATTTTTGGTTGCAGCCCATATCCTTCTTGCTCAGAATTTTCTTTCTCCACCGCTGCCTCTTCATCTGCGTCTGATTGTGGTTCTTTTGATTCTTCAATAGGGATCTCTTTCTCCTTCTCAGCATGCAGTTCTTTTATATCTTCATTCTTCTTTAGTTCTTTTTGATTGTTTTCTTTAGTTATCCATACTTTCTTGTGCTGAACCTTGTTCTTCCTTTCATCCAAAACACTGCTTGAATGATATTTCCTTTTGTAGGGACAGTTTCTGGCCCAGTGCCCCTATTTTTTACAAACATAACAGGAATTGGGCAGATCTTCAAACACAAGCCTTTGGGTTTTTTTACCATGTTTAGGTATAGGTTATAATAATAATTTTTATTTGATAAGGTAAACCTAGGTTTTAAAGGGACCTAGAACCATGAGAGTGAGATATAAAGCTTGAAATAGGCCCTTCATGACCGAACAGGAAAAAAGAAATACTAAAGACTAGATCAAAACAAAAACAAAAACAAAAAAATAAACAAGATTATGTGGAGGGACCCTCCTAGGTGTCATTAGTAGTAGAACTATCCTTTGTCAGAATGTTGGGTTTATTTGTTGAAACCTTGGATTGGGTATGATTCTTGAGGCCTTTAGTGGGTTCCCCAAGAAAAATAATCCTAGGTCACTTCTTGCCTTTCACCTATAAGGGGGTTTGATTTGGGGGGACCCCCCTAGGGGAACCTAAATGGGATTTTAAGACCTTGGGGGATTTAAAAGTAGGGGATTAGGGAGGGGGCTAGGTAGAGTGCATAAAAGACTGAACAACTAAATAGTGGCCTCTACCACTTGATGAAGTTTATTCCCATCCTGTATTAGCTTTGCCAAGCCAAATCCTACCTATTAAACCTTTGAATTGAAATTTTCTAGCATTTTTTTGTTTTTATCAAATTCCTCTATTATAATGGCCCTACCCTTCCAATCTGAGGAGGCATGAGACCCTATTTCGATGGGTTTGGGCTTGGGGATGAATAATAGTTTAAGTAGTAGATCATTAGGTGGGGATTTGGATAAGCTATTTTTGGCAGAGCAAATAGGAGGTGGGTGGGATCCCTATATAGGATCATCCTCTAAGGAGTCCTTAAAATAATATCCTCTTGAGGGAACCTTCTAACCTAGAAGGGTTTATCCATGTTTTACATATAGAAGGATAAGACCTTGATGGAGAATGGGGTTAGTGTCATTAACTTGATGGATCAAGTTATTGATTTCCAAAGGCTTAAGAAGGAAATAGGGGAGGCTAATTTTAAAATTGATGAAATTATTAAGTAACAAGAAATGGTGTGAGAAAATCAGGGTGTATTTACCTTTTAGAGTCATGTACCTCATGACCTGAAGGTAGATATTGGGCTAGTATCATGGTAGGTCAACACAAGGAAAACCCTTCTCAGTTTACATAAAGTCATTAGTTTGAAAGAAACACTACCAGGATTCCTATTTTTTAGATTGGTCTTTGAATTATTTAGTGTTGATAGATGATATACCCATGGCATCACCAATAAACTCCTTGGGGATGTTTATGGAAATGCCCCACATAGTGACCTTTTTTATCCATAAAATGATGAAATATCAAACCACTATGGAATTATGCTTGGTAATACACTCCATAAACTTTGTAATCCCCCCTTATTAAGTTTTTTCTAGACCTTATTCTATTCTTGAACCTCTTTACAATAAGTTAGATCTAAACAGTCTTTGTTGTTATCCATGGTTTCTATAATTATAACAATGGAGAGAGTGAGCTAAGAGTTTTAGACTCAGTCTAAATGGCTAGGGGTTGAATAAGGTAGATCTATCAACAAATAAACATTAACATAATTTCATCCCCTTACCTTGAAATGAATGCATATTTATAGGATTATGATTAGGCCCATCGAGTTGAGGGGTTGTACATGCAAGGAGATGATGATTTTAAGTTGCATATATACCTTCCACATGGATGAAACTATATGCCTTATGGGGGATAATGATTTCATCATAATAGTTAGTTAAAATTTAGATATACACTCTAGTGTTGGCAAGGAGGTTTCCTTCCCTATAGGTGTGAGTGAGTTGGACATGCAGTATGGATTGTAAAATGTGCTTCACATCATCAATGATCTCCTTGATAGTGTGTGAAGGAGTAGTTTTTCCTTCCAATGAATTTAGGATGTTGAATGAATTCCCATCTATAAAAATTATAATCTAGTTGAGACTCTACACTAGCTGGATACCCCAAAGGGCTGCTTTGGCTTTAGTTAGATGATTTGTTTGCTTGCCCATGGGACTTGTATAAGCTACCAAAATATCCCCTTTAGAATTTATTATGATTCCTACTTTGAATATAAGGCCTAGGTTACCTTTAGAGGCACTATCAAAATTTAATTCTACCCACCCTTAGTGGGGCCTTCCATTTGGTTTGTTTGTGAATTTAGTCTTTTATTGAAGAACTAATAACTTGTTGTAAGTCCTAGTTATTAAGAATGAGTTGGGATGAAAGGGGGGAAGGCTCCTTATGTTTGAAAGAGAAATCCTTTTCATTTTTATAAATGGATCGATAGAGTTGGGGGAGGATGCTCTTTAGCTAATGCCTTTTGTTTCAAAATAAGCTATCATTACAAAGTTTCTAAATGCATCGAAACCAGTGAGGGAGGGTGAGGCACCAAAGGAAAGTTAGAAAAGGAATGTTACATGAGGGGTTCCATTATATAATGAGGTCCAATATTATATTGGGTTTGACCCAAGTCATGTTGAGGTGATTGAGGAGCCTATTAAATAATGACAAATTGAGAGGGAATTCTAGAAATAGGTGTTGAGTGGAGTCTTTTACACTTTAATAGATCAGGCATCTATTTTAGACAATCATTTCCTTTTTGGCTAAGTTTTCTATAGTCAATTTTTTTTCTATGCTACTAGCCAATAGAAGAAGTTGACCTTGGGGATTAGATGATTTACCAAGAAAATTGTCCAATGGTCTAAGTTACTATCCAAAGTAAGTTCAATGGCATGGCCCGAGGACATCAAATATTCTTTATTGTCTTCTACTCTCTAGAAAAAATGATCCTCTTTGTGAATGGAGGGAATATGTTTATGATTTAAAGTTTGGTTGAGGTTCTAGATAGCTTGATATTATTCCAAGGGAAGATCTTTGTTGGGTATAACATTTTAGAACTTAGTTCCTTTCTTGATTTCTTAGTAATCTTTAATCTTGGAGCCCCATCTCTATTTGAGCTATCCATACCATCTGAACCATATCTATTGGGTTGAGAGGGGGTGAGGGATATACATACATCTTTCCAAAAATAAATTTTCTCATCATTACTAATTTTTCATAAGATGCCCCTTTTAAAAAGGTCTTTGTAGCTAGATATAGCCTTCCAAAAGGTAGAACTACCGATGAGGCTCTCTTCCAAAGAAAGGCATCCTCTTCCCCTCCTTTTAGGTATTTATCCTTAAGGATTATTGTCCATTATCAATTTACCTTCATTAAGCACCAACCCATTTTAGCCAGTAAAGCTTTTCTCATAGTATTTATGCTTCTCAGCTTGAGACCACTATTAGCTTTAGGAAGGAAGACTTTTCCCTAGGTGACTAGATTGAATCTGAATCTTTCTTTAATGCTTATCCATAATTTTTTTTTTTGAATTTGCTCAATATTAGATGCCACATTTGATGCCATTTTTAATATTAACATAAGGTAGATAAGAATGCTCTGAATTGAGGCCTTGAGTAGTTGATATTTCCCTACTTGGGTAAGGAGGTAACCCTTCTAGCCTACTAATTTCCTTTAAATATGATCAATCAGGGGATTCTAGATTTGGGATTCCATTCTACCAGCAAAGAGGGGGATGCCCAAATGATTATTTGACAAGTTACCCACTTGGCATTTTAAAATTTTAGCAATTCTTCTCTATTGAGAGGGAGGTGTGTTAATAAAGAAGAGGAAACTTTTTTGAAAGTTGATGCATTTATTAGACACTTTTTCATAATTTTTAAGGATACATTTGAGGCTCTTGGATTCCCCAATCTAGGTATCTCCTAAAATAATAGTGTCATTAGTAAACTATTGGTGAGTGATAGGATTTGTATTTTGGGCAACCAAAATCCCCTTTATCAAACCCTAGTTGTAGGAAAGTCTCAAACTTCTCCCCAAATTTTTAGTTAAGATTATGAAGAGGTATGGAGAGAGGAGGTCTCCCTATCTTAAACCTCTTAAGGTATGGAGAGAGGAGGTCTCCCTATATTAAACCTCTTGAGGCATGGAAAAAACCTTTAGGGACCCCATTTATAATGATGGATAACTTAGGAGTGGCTATATAATTCCATATGATTTTTTGGGTGTCATGATTTAGCTTGAGATTTTCTAAAATCTACAATAGGAATTATTAGGAAACATGGTCATAGGCCTTTGACATATTGAATTTAAGTATCATTCCCTATTTGGAAGATTTGGTAATGGAGTGAACTACTTCATGAGTTATGACAATGCTATTGAAAATTTGTCTACCAGCTACAAAGGCCCCCTATTATTCCTTGATTATTGAGTTGAGAAGGGGTTACATACGCTTGACCAAGATGGAGGAACAAATATTATAAGTGGTATTACATAAATTAATGGGCCTAAAGTATTGAATGTTTTCATCCCCTTATTTTTTGGGGATTAGGACCAAGAAGGTATTATTGATTTCTTTTAGGATGGATTTGGAGTGAAAGAATTATTTAATAGCTCCTTCAATTTCTAGGTGAATAATGTCCTAGAATTTTTGAAAAAAGAAAGGGGGAACCATCTGGTCTAAGATCCTTGAGGCCATACATGAGGAAGACAACACTGATGATTTACACATCAGAAGGGATTTGGATTAGGGAAACATTATCCGTAGCTATGAAGACCCTATCAAAGTTAGATAGAGCAGAAGAGACTTATGAATTATCTAGTCCACCATCTTCTGAGAGAATATTTTTAAAGTCAATAATATGTTAGGATGTCTTCCTCATCCTTTCTAATGGTTCCATCCTCCATTTTTATCTTGGGGATTTTGTTAGTACTCTTGTGTCTAGAAGCTAAATGGTGGAAGAATTTTGTATTCCTGTCCCCTTCCTTCAACCAAGGACATGGATTTTTATTTCCATTAGGCCTCTTATTTTGCTTCTAGACTATGAAAGTGACATAGTAGATCTTTTTCCTTAGCATCCACATTCTCATTTTAATCCCCTAAAGCATTAATTTCTTTAATAATATATAATTTTGCTTTAAGGGACTTTTTCTACAGAAAGATGTCTCCAAAGACTTCCTAGTTCCATATTTTTTGCTTATTTTTTAGGAAGCTGAGATTTTTTGTGATAATGAACATGGTTGATCCTAAGAAAGGTTCTTCCCACCATTCTTTCAAGGAATCTATGAAGCTAGGGTGATGGGTCCACATACTTTCAAATTTGAAAGGGCAACATTTGGGCTTAGAGAATTTATCCACTTCAAAAATCATGGGATTATGGTCAGACCCAATTTTGGGTAGAGAAGAGATCATGTTGGAATAAAGAATGTCCCAGTTTAAGGAGATTAGAAATCTATCAAGGCAAACCTAGATCAATTTTTCTCCTAGTTTTTTGTTAGACTAAGTATAAGGGATTCCATTAAGATATATGTATACTAAGCCTGTGTTTGCAATAAAGTCATTGAATTCTAACATACAATCAGTAAAGTCAATGAGTCCACCCTTTTTGTTCCCCAAGGTGAGTGGAGTGTTGAAATTACCTACCATAATCCAATTTCAACTGGTGTGGTTCTTGAAAAAGTCCACAAGTGCCTTCCATAGGAGGTTTTCAACCAATTTAGAGTTTGGGGCATAAACATTGGTGAGAATCTATTTATGCTTGCTTACAATGTTAGTGAATAATATAGAGTTTTGGTTTGAGGATTTTGAAATTAGGTCACCTTCTAGAGCATCAAGATTCCAAAAGATATCTATTCCTCCTGATGCACATGTCGATTCTAAGGTGAGAACATGGGTATTTTTCCAAATCTATGCCACACTAATTTTGAGAGCAAATCAAACATTTTGGTTTTATGAATAATCAAAATAGAGGGGTTGAACCTTTTTACAGTATTATAGAGTTATTTTATTTATTAGGGTTATTTAACCCAATAAAATTATAAGATATCACTTTCATTTTTATCTTGTTGGACCTTAAGAGTTTGTTGAGAGCCATTAGCAATCTCTTTTGTAGTTTCTAGATTTCTAGTTAAGATTCTAGGAGATTTGCCAATTAGTTTAGGAGTAACTTCGAGGTTAGCTTTCTTCTTACCTCTTTTGGATTTAGGATAAAAAATAATCCATTCATATTGAGGGGGGTCCTAAGAAGGAGAAAAAGGGGTCAGATCATTGTCCCACTTCTGTATAGAACAAGGGGGAAAAAGGGAGGAAGGGGATGGGGGGTCCATGGGGGGAGGGGAGAAACCCAAGTCAACAAAGAGGGGGATTTTTTGAGGTAGGGCTTGAGTAGTCTCCAAAGAGGGGGGGGAAAGGAGGAGGAGGTAGAGGGAGGAGCCAAGGGAGAAGGGTAGGGTACTTAGGGGGGAAAAGGAGGGGGAAAAGATACCAAGCAGGGAGAATTAGGGAGGAGGAAGGTTGGATCTAAGGGAGAAGGGGGGAATGGGTTGATAGGGGAGACAAGGGAGAATGGAAGGGGAAGCTTGTAAGGTAAGAGGAAAAAACTAGAGGGAGAGAAGAGGGGGGAGGGAGAGAAAGAGAAACGGTGGAGGGGGAAGGAAGAGCACCAAGGGGAGGGGGGAGGGGGAATAGAGCTAAGGGAAGGGGTGGGGGGAAGGGGATGGAAGGGGAATACCCAAAATATTGGGAGCACTTGAGGGCTCAAAATCATGGAAAAAAAAGAGGAGTGAAAGGGTTAGATCCCTCCATACCTTTAAGGCCCTCAAAAGAAAAAGGTAGCATTAAAGACTAAGAAGAAGCTCATGAAATAGGGCTAACCAAGGCAAAGTATTGCATAGGTGCAATAGATTTTGGACTGATGGTCTTTTTGACATTGACTGATGGAGAATATTTGGGATTGCCAATCAGAGGAGTCCTTGGGGGCACTTGGGGGAGCTAATCCTTAGTGATCACTCTGAGTGAGAATCCTTCTTTAAGTCATCATTTTGTCTTTGAGTAGGAGGATTCCTTTGAAACATGTCCTTTTTTTGGGCAATCATGTAGTGTGTGAATGAGAACATTACATATAAGGAATATAATAGAGTTGTTTCCATAAACAATGTTCTGAGTCTAGACACCGTACATAGATTTTATCTTAATATCATGGGGAAGGGGCTTATTGGTTGGCAAAAAAACTTGAACATAGGTAGCCACCATTCTTTGATGAGAGAGAATGACTAGGTCAATTTTGATGGGTTGACCCAAGGCTCTAGTGATTCTAAGGATAACTTTTGGGCGCCAATATTCTAGTGGGAGCCCAGGTAGGAGGAACTAAATGGGAACATCATCCATGTTAGTGGAGTTGAGACTCAAGCTAAAATTCCATCTTTTAACTACAATGCTAGCCTCCCCATGAACTAGGGGCCTTCTTAAAGGTCCTTGATGTAATCTTCTTGTAGAGAGAAATTAGCAAGGAAAAAAAACTTGGCCAACAAAATAACTTCTAAGTGACCCTTCAGTTTCCATATTTCTTTGGCTCATTTTATGAAGGTGTATATGTCCAAATAAAACCCATTAACTCTTAAGAGAATGGATTTGGAAAGCTCCATGTTAGCCTATTCTATAATGGTGTATGGGACTAGGACAAAAGTTTCATTTTCTATCTAAACTGGGAAAATCTAGTTGCCTAAAGGGACATGGCCCATTAGATCAAGAAATTTGACCATGCCAACCCATGAGGGTTTCAAGTGGTTAGGGTCCAACAATTTTTGAGTTGAAGAAGTGATTTTTGAAATTTTTTGGACTGGATCTAAAAAAATTAGAAATTTGTTTTGAAGGCCCAAAGGATGCAACAAATCATGAGAGGAGTCACATGATTTTAAAATAACATTGACCATGGGTGTTTCACTAATAGATACATCTTGAGGTTAGACAATATGAATCTGGATATTCTAAGATTCTTACCTAAATAAGAATTTAAACTGATTAAGGTCATTTACACTGTTCATATCTTATCAATAATTATTTCCACATGTTCAAAAATGTTGGGATAAATGCTTTTGATATAAAAAGCTATGAACCAGAGTAATGGGGAAGCACCTTCTCAAAGTGGGGCATGTGGGTGGGCCTAGGTCCATAATGTTTACTAAATAATTTGCATATGAGATTCCTTGTTGTGTTCTGCCTTGTCCACAAGGAGAGTGCAACCACTACCTCAAAGTATCCACATGGCCACTTATTGAAAGAGTCCTCATGTAATCAATGGGAATGGAAATTGGTTCGATGAGTACAAAATACTTTTACCTCACCAATACACCAAGCCCTTGAGTATAAATTTTTTGGGATAAATGATTTTAATATACCAAACTATGAACTAGAGTAATGGGGGAGCACCTTCTCGAAGTGGGACATGTGGGTGGGCCTAGGTCTGTAATGTTTGTCAAATGATTCACATCTAAATCACATTGTTGTGTTTTTATTATTCCATAAGGATAACTTTGATCCCTACCTTAGGGTGTCCACATGGCCACTTGTTGAAAGAGTCCTCATGTACTCAATGGGAATGGAACTAGGGTTGATGAGTACAAACTACTTGTACCTCATGAATACACCAATCCCTTGAGTACAAAAAATGTTGGGATAAATGCTTTTGATAAACATAAGCTATAAAATAGAGTAATGGAGGATCAAATAGAGTAAACATTAGCTAAAGTTGGACATGTGGGTGGGCCTAGGTCTATAATGTCTACAAAATTATTTGCATTTGAATCGCCCCACTATGTTCAGCTTGGTCCACAAGGAGAAGTTTAACCTTTACATCAAGGTGTCCACATGGCCACTTGTTGAAATAGTCCTCATGTACTCAATGGGAATGTAAATTGGGTTGATGGAGTATAAACTACTTGTACCTCACCAATACACCAAGCCCTTGAGTATGAAAATTGTAAATTTAGTTTTGGTTTCTTTTTATAATATTAAAAATTGTAATTTATGTATATGTATAAGTTTAGTTGTTAATATTAAAAAAATTAATCATTGGTCTATAATAATATTTATTGTAAGGATAAGAAATCTACATTTTTACATGATAAAATTAAGTTAGTTTTTTAATAATTATGCTCTGGTTAAAATTGCATTATTTGAAAATCACAATTAAAAACATATACAACCAAACTGATTTCATTTAATTTTAAGATTTAATAAAATTGATAAATTAAAATATATTATATATGTGTGAAATATATATTATAAAATATTTATAATAATATATGATAGGTCTATGTTTAACAGTGATGACAACTAAAATAAACATACATCTTGTAATTCAAATGGTTAATTATGACTCAAACAAATAAGATTACTCTCTAATTTTTATACAATGCAAGGTCCACTTGAAGAACACACCAATGAGTGACCAACTTAAATCTAGAATAAAAGGGGTTAGAGGTTTATGTACAACACTCAATGTAAAATTGTTTATGAGAGTTAAAAACACACTTAAAATAATAAAAATTAGATCCCAACCTTCAACTTATTATACTTGAGTACTAATTAAGAAGGTCCAAATTAATAACTAATCAATGTAATTATGTGAATATTCATGATAAATTTACCACAAAATACATAATGTTTTGATACTTTGTATATCTAGAACAAAAAATTATTTTTCTAAACTTAACATATCATGCTCATGAATCCTTCTTAAGACCATATAACATTTTATTATGATGATTAACAAGGGGATGGAAAAGTTTCTATATATTTTATTGTAAATTACTATGCAAGAAATCACTCTTTACATCTCATGTGCTTCCAAAAAAAAGAAGAAATGTCAAAAACCTATTATGTAAATAGATACCATATTAATTTAGGAAAAGGATTTAGAATGGATAATATCCTTGACTTGAGGTAAATACATATGCTACCAATTTTGTCTTAAAATTCTCCATGTGTCCACAATTAAACATTAAGATTTATATATCAATTTTATTTTATTTTGGAAGAGGCACAAGGTTCCATTTTTCTACTCCCTTTGTGTAATAATACTTAAGATCCAATCTCTTAAGATAAATCATGTAAATAATTATATCTAAGGTGTGTTTTTATTATTCAATGTTTATTTAAGTAATATAAGTAATTTGGAGATGAATATGCATATTTTCAAGGCCTATTTTCATTTTTTTGGATTTCATAAGATGTTCAAAATTTTTATGTATAAATAAACAAATTATTTAATGTAAAGCTTATCTATTTTTCATTAATTTGTTTCATTCTTTGTGAAGTTCAGTTCATTATTATGAATAAATTCATTCTTTGTGATGATTAATTCTTTGTTTAAATCTCCTTTATTTTTCAAACCTTGTACTTCGCTCTATAAAAATCTCTTTGTTATGAAGCTCATTTTTTTTCACAACTAGAAAATTTATAATATTTCTCTCTTCTCCTTTAATAGAGATGATCAATGATAGGGATCAAGGGGTAGCACCTGGTGTGAGACAATACTTAACGAGCTATATTTTAGTTGACAAATTTGATATTTTCTCAATATATCATTATAAAGTAAAGAGTCACACATAGAAATACAAATATTTTAAATTATATAACGATTATTTACCCTCCATAAATTTATAATATATAACCATATTTATAATAATAAATAATATAAAATAAAAATTCATAAATATCTCTTAAAATACATATCATGTAGAAAATACGTATTAATAAAATATTTTATTTTAATTCTATTATTTTCTCTATTTTAAAGATTGTTTCATATATTTACACATAACACATATAAATGTGAATTTACACTATTTTGTCTAAATACCTCAATGGATTCAAATTATGTACAATATTATAATGTATGCATCATGTGAATTTACACTATTTTCTCTATATACCTGAGTGGATTCAAACTAGTTATAATATTATAATCTATGCATCATGTGAATTTTTATGGATACATGAATTCAAATTAGGTACACTATTATAATTTAATAAATTTTTTCAACAAATTTATATTTCCATCATAACTTTGGAAGCCATTTATTTTCAATTATTCCTTGTGCCAACTCATGCTAGGTTCACCAATATATATCATCTTATATGATGGTCCATTTTTCTTAGATCATATAGGAAGATGGCATCGATAATATTATTACCTATAGTTCAAATTATACATCCTATTCACGTATTTAAATATGTTTTCCATTATTAATTATAAAAATTTAAATAAGTCACTTAATAATGTTTTATGCATTATTTTATTTTTATTTAGATGAATATTTTATTTTTAAAATTTAGAGTGGGATTTGAATTTCTATTGACCACCTTATTATTGCAACTATCTTGTATATTAGTATTTTTTAATTAATATTAGTAATATTGATGCATTTCAATAATAAAACGTAGATTTTTGATATAATTTTACAACATTTTCATTATAACTTAACAAATAAATTGTTGATCAAGTAAGCATAATCTAGTAACAAAAGCATATAAATGATGGTTTGAGAGAGTAAATTTATTAAAACATTGACTTATTTTTATTAGGATTTATTATCTACTTAGTATATATAAGTGACTTATAAGAATTGATTTTACATAGTGGAACATGTTATAAATACTCCATGTAATGATTTGACCATTCATGATGAATTTACCATAAAATCATTATGTATATAATGTTTTGATACTTTGTCTATTTAGAATCAATTTTTTTTTTTTAAAATTTTAATATTAACATATTGTGCTCATGATTCTTTTTTAAGACCATATAACACTTAGGGATGGAAAAGTTTCTATATGTTTTCTTGTAAATTACTATGTAAGAAAACACTCTTTACATCTCATGTGCTTCCCCAAAAAAAAATAAGAAATATCATAAATTATTATGTAGATAAAGCCCATCTTAATTTAGGAAAAGTTTTTAAAATAGATAATATTTTTAAATTGAGGTAAATATGTATGCTACCAATTTTTCCTTAGAATTCTCCATGTGTCTACTATTAAAAATTAATATTTATATATAAATTTTCTTTATTTTAGAAGAGGAACAAGGTTCAATTTTTCTACTCCTTATGTGTAATAATACTTAATGTCCAATCTCTTAAAATAAATTATGTAAATAATTATATCTAAGATATGGTTTTTGCCTTCAATGTTTATTTGAGTAATATAAGTAACTTAGGAGATGAATATGCATCTTTTCAAGGTTTGTTTTCATCTTTTTGGGACTTCATAAAATGTTTGAAAGTTTTTATGTTTTCATGAAGATTTTACTTCTTTGTGAAGCTCAATTCATTATTATGAAGAAATTTATTATTTATGATGATAAATTCTTTGTTTCAAAGTTTTTTTATTTTTCAAACCTTGTGCTTTGCTCCATAAAAAATATTTTTATTATGAAGCTCAATTTTTCACACCACCATAAAATTTATAACATTTCTCTTTTCTCCTCTAGTAGGCATGAGCCACAATATGGATCAAGGGGTATTGCCTCCATGAGGTGTGAGGCAATACTTCACAAGGTATATTTTGGTTGACAAATTTGGTATTTGATCAATATAATCATTATAAGATAGAGAGTCACACATAAAAATATAAATATTCTAAATTATATAATGATTCTTTACCCTCTATAAATTTATAATATATAACCATATTTATAATAATAAATAGTATGAACCTAATCTAAATTATTTATGTTATAAATTTTGGATGGAAGTGGAAGTGAAAGTGAAAGAAAAGAAAATTTTGAAACCAAGTAATGGGAGAGAAAATGGAATCCTTGACTCGATAGAGGAACCAACCAAAGATCCACCATCCTGATCAACATCAGTTAAGGAAGAACCAAAAGGGACACATTCATGTGTAGAAGATGCATTGCTGAAGCCAAAACATGTTGATTGAAGGTCCCCATGGGGGAGGGACAAGACTCAACCCAAAAGGCAATCTCATAGGCTAAAAAGGTTCTAGGAAAGTGTCAGATGAATATTAACATTAAAGAATCTCCATTAGACCCCATTTTTTATAATTATGAGGTATGTCTTGATGCTTAAAACACTATAATGGAAAAAGCAGATTTCAAATTAGTTAATTCTCTACTATCTAAATTTAATGAGATTAGACCTAACATTGATACATTTAGAAAATGGTCCAACCAAAAATGGAAGCCAAAAGGCCAATTGGACATCATAGCCCTGGCTAAAAAAAATTTTCTCATGAACTTCATGAATCTATAATATTGTTTTAGAATCATTATAGGAGGCCCCTGGTTCATGGGCAAGTCAAACCTCTATGTTAGAAAGTTGAAAACATGTATCAAATTAAGCATCACTAAAATGGAAGATGTCCCCATGTGGGTGAACTTACTAGATCTTCCTTTGGAATTTTGGGAACCAAAGGTTATCATGGGCATAGATAAAGCTCTAAGCCAACTGATAACCCTTGATCTAGTAACAATATTTTTAAGGAGAATGGTGGATGATAGACTCAATGTTTTCATCCCAGTGGATAAACCCCTCCTCAACTCCATCAAGATCAAATAAAAAAGTAGGGAATTGATTAAATAAGAAATTTATGAAAGAGACAAAGATCTATAAATCCCACAATATATTAAGTTATATGGATAAATAATGCCAAAAAAATGCCCCCAACCTAAAAAACCATATATTTTGAAAAATACCTCCTAATCATCTTAGATGAGGAGCCAATCCAAATAACATATTCCATAGAGAGCAATCCCACCCCCTTAGGACTTGGGTCTTTAGTGGTCACTCAAAGGAAACATGTAGACAAGGAATAAGAATATGTAAACCATAGCCTCTTTACACCTAGCCCAAAAAAATGAGTTATCCCATACTATGAAGTGGATGGAATGATCAACATGAAATTAATGGAATTATCCAATATGCCCACTAAAAATCCCAAAGTTTTGAAAGGTGGTCTTTTCTTAGATCTCTTTGCCTCATACAATCTAGCTAAAAGTTTGGCAAGAGTGGCATTAGCAAAGGAGAACACCCCTCTTCTATCAAAGTTACCCAAACTACCCTCCTCCCTATGATTTAAAATGAGGAAATATCTTACGTCCATAGATCAGGTCCAATGCTCATCAATGAAATAACAATCAAGCAACAAAGGAAAGGAAGAAGGCCAATGGACTGAAGTCACCACCAAGAAAGGTAAAAATAAAGTGAAAGTGAGTGAATAACCAAAATCCTAGGTAGGTAACCCAAAATTAAAAAAAATAAATAAAAATAAAAATAAGAGGCAAAAGGTACTCAAAAGATCCTTAGACATTTCCCTAATGTTAAAAAATGAAGATTATTTCATGCAATATTAGGAGGATTAACAACCCCGGGAAATAGAGATTGATTATGAATTTAGTATCTAAGAATAATCATTAATTTTTTTTACTTCAATAAATTAAGATGTGAATAAAATTTTATTCAGTACTAACAAAGTATGGAATAAAGCTAGGTGCATTGGTAGTAGCTTTAAAGGTGTTATAGGGGGTCTGGTAGTTTTTTGAAACCATCAACACTTAGAGGGAATGAAATTGATAAATATAAAAGCCACATAATATTTAAATTTAAGGATGTCATAAAGAACATAGAATGGATCCTTTCTAACATCTATGCCCCCACTTCTAAACAAGAGATAAAGAACTTGTGGGGCAAACTGAAAGAGTTTCATAAAAATAATGAATAATGGAAATGGATATTAGTAGGAGAATTTAATTCATCATTATCATTCATGGAAAAAATTTTGACTTTAGATATTAAAAAAAAAAATGATTGATCTAAATTAATTCATATCTAAAGCATGGATTCTAGATGTGGAACTCAAAGGTAATCCTTATACCTAGTCCAACAAAAGACTAGGTGATAAGTTGATCCAAGTCAGACAAGATAGATTCTTGGTTTATATGAATTAGGACATAAAATATAGTAACATTATCATCTCCCTCTCCATTATTGGGTTTGATCTCAACCTAATACTATTCATAGGGGAGATAATTATGAAAATTAAAAATCTTCCCTTTAAATTTGAAAAAATGTGGACCCTTCATCCTAATTTATTAGACTCTCTAATAGATTAGTGGAAATATATTTTTATAGGGTCATATATGTATATACTATCCATAAAAATATATTTTTAAAAATAAAATATCAAGGGATGGAATAAATATGTCTTTGAAACATCTTTAATCAAAAGAAGAGCGTCGAGGAAGAATTAAAAAAGATTAAGGAAGAAACTAGTAAATTCGGCTCAAATAACCATCTTCAATTAAAGGAAAAAGACATTATTAGTAATGTCCAAAACTTAGAGTCTAAAGAGGAAGCATTATATAATCAAAATTTGAGATGAATTTGGATAAAATAAGGAGATAGGAATAATAAGTTTTTCCATCAATTTACTTCTAGAAATTGAAACTATAACAAAATTTATGAAGTCTTGAAGGAGGATAGAATAATTTGTAGAGAAGAAGTGGAAATGGAGGAATAGATTATCAATAATAAGTGACTACCATGGTTTTTTAATTCTTTAGTTTAGGGACTATTCTAAAGGAATTCAACAACACTTTCCTATTCATAATTCCATAAAAAATGGGGAAAAATTAATTAAAGGAATTTAGATCCATTAGTCTCTACAACACATTCTACAAGATATGTATAAAATATTTGGATTTTAATCTCTAATTGATATTGGATTATATTATATCCAAATAATAGGTAACTTTCATTTTTTGGAAATAAATCACTAAAGGAATCATCATTGCCCATGAAGCTATCCACTCAGTGATGAATTCAATGAGACAAGGTATTTTCCTCAAGCTTGATATGAATAAATCATATGATAGGGTCCCTTGGGAATTCCTTGGTAAGTTCCTTAGCAATTTTGGATTCAAATCATTAGTAAGAGGTTTGATATTTACTTGCATCTTGACCCCTATATTCTCTATTATCATTGATGGCATCTCAAAGTGATTTTTCCCCATGGGAAGAGGACTATGACAAGGATATCCTCTGTCCCCATACATATTCATAATAATGTCTAAAACTATAGGAATAATAATATAAAAATATACATATTTTTGAAAAATAAAAGGAATCAAAGTGGCCCTAAATACCACCCTAGTTATGCACCAATAGTTCATAAATGATACTCTGCTGATAGGTGAAGCCTCTATGGTAAAAGTTAAGATATTCAAAAAAATCCTCAAGAACTATAAGGTAATTTTTGGTTAGCATGATAATTTATTAAACTCTTTTTTGTTGATTATCACCCCCAAAATCCTCTAGAAAAAAGTATCCAAAATTATAGGTTGTCAAATAAAGAATCTTCTAATGAGAGTCGTCAATCCCCTTTATTTAATAATGTCAATCTAGGGTTGATGTCCAAAGGAAACATTTAATAAGAGAAAGAGATCTATGGAAAATGGTCCCTTATACCACACTCCACACTTATAGAAATTTAAAAGCACTCTTGTATAAATTAAATCACACATGCATGAAATTAAATCATATTTTTAGGAAAGTAAATTGTTGAATTGAAAAGAAATGATAAACAAATAAATCACCTATAGGTTCACAACAAACTATACAAAAGAATAGTTACAAACATAAAAATAAAATAAAAATTTACAACAAAATGATAATTACAGAAGAAATAAACAAAACTAAATTGATCCATCTTAGAATGAGTGGTCAACTCATTCCTTGGAAGAGGATTTATTCATAATACAAGCTTTAGAATATATTACTTAGAATGATGGAGGGAAAAGTATATTGATTGATTACATTCAAATGTAGAAGGTTGCATTTATAATCACATGCTTCCAACCGACATCTATTTCATGAGTAACAATGTAGATATTCTATCATATCTCAATCTCCACAAAATATGAAAAGAGATATTTATTATAAGAATACAACATAATCTCAATCTTCACAAAATATGAAGAGAGCTATTTATTAGAATGAAAGTATACAAATCTATATTTAGATATAATATATGAATGGAAATTTTATAAAGACTTTAAATGGAAAAAATTCTTATTATAGTTGGAAATAATCTTGGTCATCCAACAATAACTAGAATGCTTTAAAATTATTTCCAAAGGAGTCTGTGGTGGTTCTATCAAAGTCTGTAGTAGTCTTGTGAAAGTCTATAACTTGCCTATGAAAGTCTGTAGATCACCTATGGACATTTATAGCTCACCTATAGAAGTCCATAGCTCACCTATGGAAGTTTATAACTTGCCTATGGAATTTTATATCTCACCTATGGAAGTTTGTAGCTATAGAATGAGTGAGCCCATAGCTACTGGGTGAGTCCATATCTAAGTTCATAGATATTGGGTGACTCTGTAACTGAGTCCATAGCTACTAGGTAAGTATGTATCTAAGTCTATATATATTGAAAAAAATACTAGATATTATTTATAATCTACTATAGAAGACTCTAAAATTAATCCAACACTATTCTTAAAATGATTACTCTTCATACTCCATCTTTTCTAGCTTAGTATGGATTGCATATGTACGTATTGACATATTTTCCCTAATAATTATTAGAAATAGCTAACAAAGAGATAATAATGAATTCTAAAGAAATAACCATGATATATACTTTATATTTTATTCTAAATAATCTATAAGTTTAAAAACTATGTTTAGATCCACTTCTTATACAAGGAAAAATGATGTTATTTCATAGATATAATGAGCCATTATTGAGGCTCATCATCTCCCCCACACCTAATATCATGCATGCCACTATATTTATCTAAAAAATATTTTGACATACATATGCATGAGTTAGATTCATTCCCTCATATTTCAAATAGGCTTCATGCTTCAAAGACAGGTTCTTATGTGGAGGTTTTTCTACTATCCTTAGTTTCTTTTTGACACAAATTCTTGTGTATAATTATTATGCTACTCTTATACATACATACATATATATATACATATATACATATATATATATATATATATATATATATATATATATACATATATATATATATATATACATATATATATATATATATATATATATATACATATATATACATATACATATACACACACACACACACACACAGATATATATATATATATATATATATATATATATATATATATATATATATATATATATATATATATATATATATATATATATATATATATATATATATATATATATATAAGTGAGATCATGTTCTTGTGTTGGGAATTTCCTACTATGCCTAGTAAATTTTGACATAATGACATAAAATATGAGGACATGCATGACATTAGGTGTGGGGGAGACTAGCCTTATGAAATTAAAAATTGAGATTATAAAATATATTTTAACCTTGTTAAAGGCCTATAGTTTTCCAAACTATTTTGTAAAAATTTCAAGCAACAATATTTACTTCATATTTTATGTCATTATGTCAAAAGTTATTAGGTGTAGTTGGAAATTCTCACATTCTTGTGTTGAGAAAAAGATAAAATTTATTGTTATTCTTAGAACTCCTTAAAAATAATTAATTTTTCTTAATAGCACACTTCAAAGTAGGGATTAATTTCATGGTTAAAAATAGTGTATTTAAATACAATATGATATTCCACATGCTTATCAAAAATTGACTTGTGTAATTTTTATCTTGTTAGAAACTATTTTTTCAATTCAGACCAAATAGAAAACAACAAAACTTATGTATAAGAAAGTAAAGATATAACATATAGAATATGTTTTCAAACCATGAAAAATCATAAATCCACCATACTTGCTACATGCATGTAGGCATGAGACACGATATATGAGGATCCTACCTAAAATAGATAAAGAATAATTTAGTAAAGATATTCACCTATTTTGTAGTAACATGCATTTCTTCTAGAGTCAACCCATTGATTAAAATGCATGGTTCATTATAGGTAGTTTTTGGAAAGGCATAACTATATCATTATAGGTGTCATCACCACATATAGTCGATCCAAATAATTTTCAAAGGTAGATCATCTCTCAAACATACATGTTAGATACAAGAGCATCTATTCTAAATTCCCCTTTTTTTTTCAAAAACTCAAGTAATCAAGCCTTTTTTTAACTTAGACTTCAACATCCATGAAAATTAATAATAAAGCATAGAAAAATAAATAAACAACTAATATTGAAACCATATTAATTAATTTTTTTGAGTGTCTGAGGCTGTAAGCTATTCTCAAAAAATATTGATGCATTACATGCAAGTAAAATCTATTTCTAGTTCCTATCAGACATCATTGGTATGTTTTAAAAGAATCCCATTTTTTTTTTCACAAACTTAATAGTCAATCTAATAAAAATTGAAATTTTTAGTTTCTCCAATAAGAGTAATAACCTCATCAATTGCACACACTAAAAATAATGTTAATAAAATCAATGATAATGTAATACTTATATTTAATGTTGGGATGTGGATATTTTGCCCATGCAAAATTTAGAACAATATTTTTATTATGGTAGATGATGTTATACCAAATCTATCAAATGACCCATTCTAATAATTGCATGATGTTTTCATTTCACATTGACTATTTTGAAAATCAATTATGCCTTTTTTCCAACAAAAATGGAATCTACTTCTGTTGTGATCTTGTTGCTTGCAATTTTTTTATTATTCTAAAAATCTTTTTGATCCACATGGAATCTATCCAAAATAACTAAATTTATGCATATAAATATGTTTGCATGATATATTTTTGAGGTTTTATTTTCACATAATATCTGCATGAGTCTCTGCAAAAACTATGTCAGTTGTGAAAGAAATGAATATAGAAAAAATGTCATTATCACACATAAAAATTATTTTATGACCCATACTAGATTCAGAATGGACTCAATTCTATAGGCATAACTACCAGATAAAATCACATGTGTCTTTATTTGAAGCAACAATTCCCTTTTTAATACGTCATACATAATATTGTAGCTTTAACCTCTCAAATGTAGTGTTTTGATCAACTATTGCTACATCAGTAATTGTTGAAAATAAATTATTCTTAATTGGAAGATTAAATACCCAAGATTATTTTGACTCAGGTGTCTTACTTTAGCAACTATGTGAATTAGATTGTAGACCATTTTTTTAATTTAATAGAGATCAACAACATGATTTTATCTTCTTTATTTTGAAAAATTGAATAGTTGTTGATGTTTGATTAATACAATGCCATCTCATTGTGACTTCAGCCATCACTTTGTAAATTTCATTCATCTCAAAAAAAATTCCCAATTTGTATCAATTGATAAATCTTCCTTCATGATGTTAGCAATTATATTTGTTATAGACAAAAGTTTTATATTTATGGGGTTTTTTTTTTTTAGACTAAATTATTAATTGCATAAAAACAAATTTTAATCATGTTTGAAAGAAAATAAATTCTAATCTATTTTTTAAGAAATTAAATTCTAAAATAATCATCAAGTATCTCCTACCACACAATTTGCAAATAGACATTCCCTCTCACTATGAACTTTGTTTATCTACTACCACTAGACAACTCTCTTATAAATTCCTGAATCTCCTAATAACATCATGTTCCCCAACAATAGTGTCAAAAATTATGAGGGTTGTCAATCCCCTTCATTCAATAATGTTAATCCAGGGTTGGTATTAGAAGGAAATATACAATAGGAGAAAGATATCTTTGGAAAATGGTTCCTTCTACCATGTTTCACACTTGTATAAATTTAAAATCTCTCTTACATAAATTAAATCACACATGCATGAAATTAAATCATGCTTTTTAGAAAATACATTTATAAATTGAAAAGAAATGATAAACAAATAAAACACCTACAAGTTCACAACAAATTGTAAAAAGGAATAGTTACATACACAAATAAATAAAATAATAATTTATAATAAAATGTTAATTACAGAATAAATAAAGAAAAATACATTGATCCATCTTCCTTGGAATAAGTGTCTAGCTCATTCCTTGGAAGAGGATTTATTCAGAATACAAGATTTAGAATAGATTACTCAGAATGATGGAGGGAAAAGTATATTGATTTATTACATTCAGATGTGGAAGGTTGCATTTATAATCTCATTCTTCTAACCAACACCTAATTCAAGAGTAACAACATATATAATTTAGCATATTTCAATATTCATAAAATATGGAAAGAGATATTTATTATAAAAATACAACATAATCTCAATCTCAATAAAATATGGAGAGAGATATTTATTGAAATGAAAGCATACAAATCTATATTTAGATATAATCTATGAATGGAAATTCCATATATGGAAATCTATATATAGAAAGACTCTAAATAGAGAATATTCTTATAATAGTTGGAAATAATCTTGGTTGTCCAATGATAATTATAATGCTTTAAAATGATTTCCAAATGAGTTTGTGGTAGTTATGCCAAAGTCTATAGTAGTTCTATGGAAGTTTATATCTTGCTTATAGGAGTCTATAGCTCACTTGTGGAATTTTGTAACTCATCTGTATAAGTCTATAGGTCATCTATGGAAGTTTTTAGCTTGATTGTGGAAATCCATAGCTCACCTATGGAAGTCCATATCTATATACCGAGTGAGTTCGTAGCTAAGTCAATAGATACTGGGTGAGTTTATAGCTACTGGGCAAGTATGTAGCTGAGTTTATAGTCACTAGGTGAGTTTGTAGCTAAGTTTATAGCTATTAGGTGATTCCTTAGATGAGTCCATAGATATTGGGAGAGTCCATAACTACTGATTTAAATGCTATATCTTCTTTAGGAGCTACTATAGAAGAATCTAAAACTACTCCAACATTGTTCTTGAAATGGTTACTCTTTATACTTCATCTTTTCTAGTTTAGTATGGACTGCATATGCACATGTTGACATATTTTTCTTGATAATTATTAGAAATAGTTAACAAAGAGATACTAATGAATTATAAATAAATAAACATTATATATAATTTCTATTTTATTCTAAATAAAAACTATAAATTTATATACTACATTTAGATCCACTTATTATGCAAGAAAAAGGATGTTATTTCATAGATATAATGAATTATTTTTTAGGCTCATCATCTCCCATATTCCTAATTGGGACTACCCTTGTTTAGTGGAAAATTAAAAGTTATATTATGGAATCCTCTCCTTGAAAAAATATAGAAGAATCTATCATGATGTAAAGGTAGATTCCTATCTCAGGTAGACAAAATTTAGCTCCTCAAAAGCTCATTACAAAGCATATCAATCTACTTCATGCTATTTTTTAGCATTCTTGAAAAAATAGCCAATAAAGTGGAACAATTTCAAAAAAAAATTCTATGGAATGACACTAAAGATAAGTTTAGTTTCCTCCTCATGGTCTATGATAAAGCCTATGTCCCTAAAGTAAAATGAGGCCTTGACTTGTGAAGGGTGAAAATGATGAACCAAACTTTAATAGTAAAACAAGGATGGGAAGTCCTAAAAGAATCCAACCAATAGACTAAGATCATAAAATCCAAATACCTTGAGGTTAGGAAGGTGAAGGTTTATTTATGGAAGAAGGCCCAAATAAAAACCCAAAATTTTGGAAAGACCTCTTACATAACATAATCCTCTTTAAAAAAGGTAGAAAGTGGAACATGAGAGATGGTAAAAAAGTCAATTTATAGGATGACCCATGGTTATTTTAGTATCCTCTAGCCTCTAAATCTCCTTGGATTGAAATTAACCTCAAGTTTAAGGAGGAGATTGGAACTAAAGTGAAATATTATTGAGAGGATACCAATGGCACAAAGAGTTATAAATTACTATATAAGGAGGAAGCTAGTGATGTGACTTCTTAATTCATTTATGATCTTAAACTTAAGCTCCACCACACTGACATTTATTATTCCATAAAGAATTAAAATCATATAGGATACATATACTAGTGGATTTTTATTGATCAATTTAAGTTACTTGGTTAATCTAGAACAAGTGGAGGATGTGCTAAACTAGCAGGACCTGTGGATCAAGAATCTCATGCCCAAGATTAATATATTTTTCTGGCTAGCTACCTATAATAATATTTTCAAGGTAGATAACTTGGTAAAGAGGGGTTTTCCCTAACTTAAGAGGTGTGCCCTTTATAAGTGAAATTAGGATTCAATCTCTCACTTATTCCTTGATTACCATTTTGATCACGAAACTTTTGACTTCTTTAAAAAATTCAACATTTCCTAGGTCAGGCCCAACTCTATCCTTGATCTCATTTTTCAACGGAAACCACTTGGGATTTACCCCCTAAACTTAATTTTTTACTTGAACCTACCACACATCTTTTGGGGCATTTAAAATTGCAATAATTATTACATTTTTGATAACAAGAAGGCTTGCCTACTTAAAAATAGTATTTTTACTACTATTAAATAAAATTAGGAGTTATTTTCTCCTAAGATCATGATTCATATGCCCATCCACCTAGATCCCTTTTTCTCCAAATGGAAGCTCTTAGCCTTAAATTACATCTATTCCCAAAGGGTGGATAAATCATAGTTAAAGTGGACCAAACTTACTAAACCTTGGATTAAACTAAAATTTGATGGATCTATCAAAATAAACCTAGGCCCAACCGATGGAGGAAGTATTATCAAGGATGCCAAAGGTTCTGTATTGGTATCTTATGCACCCCTTAAGAATTCAAACTAAACACATTTATAAAGCCTCAATGACTTTTTGGGGTATCAAATTGGTAGATAATATGAGAATTTATTACTTTGCAGTATATGGGGACTCTTTAAACATCAAAAATTACTTATTGGGAAAAAACAAACCTTCGTGGTCTATCCTAAAATAAATGGAGGATGCTAAAAAAAATCCTTTAACAATTTAATGACTTATCAACTTCTCAAATTTATAAAAAAAGGAAATAAAAGGGAAGACAATATGGCAAATATTGGTGTTCGAACCCCCTCTCCTTACCATTGAATAAATATTGAAGAGCTTTCAAGTAATGTAATCATAATTATAGGGAATGACATGTCTCATTTCACTAACCCTATGAGTGAGGGTAACCTAATCATGACCAGGTGAAAAATAACATATCTTGAAACCAAAAGCAATGATGACAAAACTCATTGCAAGATGAGCTAAATAATCTAGAAACATGGTATAAAAGACTTAGTTTTCACTTTTAAATCCCTTATAACATTGTTTTATACCTATCTAAAGCCTGTCAAAAATTTGAATTATAGAAAGCTCTTAAGGAATAAAAATAAACTACTCATGGGAGGATACCATGATAGAATCAAGCCCATCTCATAATTTGAAGCCAAAGAAGATCTAATTATGTGGAGAAAACTATCAAAAGGGGGATAAACAATTTCATGTTAAGGATTATTGGATTTAACTTCACCACATCCATGATGGGAGGAAAGAGTGGTTACAATGAGAAGACTAAAGATTACAATCACATGGGAGATCATCGATGAAGTTCTAGGAATGAATTGTGAGGGCATGAAATCTTTCAAGGAAAAAAATGAAAGGAGGATCTCATGAAGATTTTTTTTAAAGATGGATGAGCCTGTCATTTAAAAATAGAAAGGGTACCCTAAATCAAAGCTACTAAGAAATGGCTTGAAATTTGTCTCCAAATCATGAGATACATCACTTTGGAGAGTAATTAAACATATATTTTATCTCACCATTTATTGTTAATGAACCATTTTAAAGGCAAAAAAATTATCTTACCCTTTTTATTCTAAAATCCTTGAAGGACACCATCATAGCCTTCAATTTAAACCCCAACTCTAACTTACTACATCAGGTTCTCATTTTCCTAATAGTTAAGATGGGTGAAAACAATGTGGGGTAAAAAAGTGATTAAATCCATAGATGTGCATAGTAGATAGTAAGATTCTAAGGAGGGTGATGAGGGAGGAAATGAAACCCTAGAGGAGGAGGACCCAACTAAACCCCTAGAAGAAGAAGACTGATAAACCCACTCCTATTACCAACATGGGTGAAATAATGAAAGGTTTCAAAGAAAGGAAAATATTGGATTCCCATACTCCAAGGAGCAATAAAATATGGGAATTTGAAATGAAATTATAAATATAAAGATCAAAATAAAAATGCAATAAATTTTGTGTATCAAAATGACTAAGGAAATTGATAAGCTGAAGTCATAATTGATGCTCATCTAACCTAAAGGATTGAGCCTTCATGAAGGAGAAGTTAAAATAAAAGTGAAGGATACAATGAGGGATGGAGAAGTGGGTGAGATTACCCATATTAAAAAAAGGAATCAAGAAAATAAATCCAAAAGAATTAGGAACAAGCTAAGAAGAAGCCAAAGAAAGTGGTTGATAAACCCCAGACTATCTAAATAAAAACATAGCTGAATACTTCACTCAAGGACCAAGAAAGATAACTCAAGATTTCACCAATAAATAAGGAAATAATAAGAAATAAATCATGAGGTTGGTCATCTACTCTGACTTATAGGATTCTTACCATTAAGACTATGTTTTTAGTTATCTCTGTTCTGACTTCATGTGGTTATTTCTTTTTTTCTTATACATAGTGGACTTTTCTTGATAGTTTAATGTCTTTTTGGATGAATATGACCATGATATTTATTTTCCCATGGGGCTACTATTTTATGTTTATTTTACTTGCTTCTTTTTGAACATATTTTGACTTTTGTATAGGTATAAGACCCTCTAATCCCATTTTTTAACCTCATCAAATAAAAATAAAAATAATAAATAGTATAAAATAAAAAATTATAAATATCTCTTAAAACATGTATCATGTAGAAAATACATATTAATAAAATATTCTATTTTAATTCTATTATTTTCTCTATTTTAAATACAATTTCATTTTTCTTCTATACTTACACATAACACATATTAAATATGAATTTACACTATTTTCTCTAAATACCTCAATGGATTCAAATGAGGTACAGTATTATAATGTATGCATCATGTGAATTTACACTATTTTATCTATATACCTCAGTGGATTCAAATTAGGTACAATATTATAGTGTATGCATCATGTGAATTTTTTATGTATACGTGGATTCAAATTAGGTATACTATTATAATTTAATACTTGTTTTCAACAAATTCATATTTCCATCATAACTTTGGAAGCCATTTATTTTTCAATTGTTCCTCGTTCCAACTCATTCTAGGTTCACCAATATGGAACATATTATATGGTGGTCCATTTTTCTTAGATCGTATAGGAAGATGACATTGATAACATTGATACCTATAGTTCAAAATATACATCCTATTCACATATTCAAATATGTTTTCCATTATTAAATATAAACATTCAAAATAAGTTTCTTAATAATGGTTTGTTCTTTGTTTTATTTTTATTTAGATGAATGTTTTTTTAATTATTTTATATTTTTAAAATTTATAGTGGGCTCTAAATCTCTATTGACCACCTTATTATTAAAACTATACTATACATAAGTATTTTTGTAACTAATATTAGTACTATTGATATATTTCAATAATAAAACTTAGATCTTTGATTATAATTTTACAACATTTTCTTTACAACTTAACAAATAAATCATTGATCAAGCAAGCATCATCTAGTAACAAAAACATATAAATGATAGTATGAGAGAGAAAATTTATTAAAACATTGATTTCAATTTTATGAGTATTTACTATCTTTCAAATATAAAATATAGTTAGTACATATATTTTAAATAAATTTATTTTTAAAAAAATATCTTTTTGACAATTTTATTTGTTGAGTGTTGATAGGTAATCTTAATCTAACTACACCACTACATTAGATTTAAAAAAAAAAATCAAGAAAATTTAATATTCAAACTTTAGTATATTTTAAGATATCATAATTTTAATTAAAAACTATCTCATGATAGTCAAATAAATGTTAACTTAATATATTTTATTAATTATTATCTACTCATGAATATTTTAGCCCACCACCACCACCAAATGCTATTATAAGATGTCGATAATGATAATGAAAAATCCAAATTTAACATTTTAAGGTCATTTGGATATTTTTTTTGGTCAAACATGTTACATCAGGATTGTATGGTAGTTACCATGTTGGGTTAACATCAAAACTTGGTTTGATCTTCCATTCAAATATAGATAATGTAATTCTACATGTAAAAAGGGTTGTTATCTATTACCTATCTTTCAAGCTCTCAATATTTATAGTTAATGTGTTAGTCTAGGATTTTTTCAAGGGTAATTATTAGATTAGAAATTTCAATAATGCATTTTGAATTTCTAATAAATAATTTTGGTGGAAACCTTATATTATGTGAATGTTTATGTTTGTTAATGTAGATTAATAAGAATTTATGTTAGAATGTATTCACAAGTCCTTTTGAGTATCCACCTTGTGGTATTCAATTGGGGTGGTTAGGTCTAGTAAAGTTATTTATAACTTATTATATGTATCTTATATAGTATAGTTTTTACATTTTTTATAAGGGCAAATAAGAGGGTTTTAATGGGGTCCTATAAATCGATACAGAAAATACGTAAATCATTACTTGATCTAGATAAATTAACATTAAACACCAAAGGATTAATAAGGCCAAAATCACTGAAGAAGACAACATATACAACCAATTACAAAAACTTTTCCAATTGACAATAAACAAACTAATATTATACTAGAAATCAACCAAAATTTAGACAAAAGATGGGTAGACATATCACTAAATACAAGGATCAAACCCAAGGCTTAACACATCATAACTGAATCCAAAGTTACCAAAAACTAATTTTCAAAACAAATATAGAAGAAATAGATAATTAACCAATGGTCAAGACTCTTCTTCCCTAGTGAGATAGTAGACCTTCCATTTTCCATTAAGATCTAAACTTTACCATTTCAACAACATCTAATCTAAGTCTTTCATCCTTCATTATCCTTCCTTTATTATTGACTGATGAGTCCATCAGAGCTTTGAGCTTCACATTAAAAGAAAGGGTAGGGTAGCTTCATTCACCAATAATGGGGAAGGATTAGAATCCCCAATAGGTTCAGGCCTTACCATTAGAGTATCCTCTTTCAAATGGGATGAACCCTTAGACAAAGGAGGAAATGATAAATAACGATGATAAAAGATGCCATGGTTACACCAAATAAATTCTTGATTTAAAGTTCCTTCTTTTTTTCTCCACACCAACATTAAATGTAAATTCTTTGAGGAACACCCATCAGTGTAATGCTCAATAAATTTAGAACAAAAATATTTGAAAGGAATACATTTAAAGTTAATAAACTAAACCCATAAACTATGAGGGGAAGAAATCTTGACCAAGTGACAATGAGGCTTGAATAGGTTTGCAATTTCATAAGCTCTCATGAACCTTTTACCCACATAGCTTTTGTTCAATCTCACAAAATAACCCACCAACTAATTAACATTCTAATGTGTTCCTCTTTTCTCAAAATAGGTAGAATATTGTACAATCTGATCCTCAAGGGGAAACAAAAACCATCACCTTTTTAGGGTCACATAAGGGGGACTAGGGGCAAAGAAAGATCCCAAATCTATTGAATAACCATGGTCCCATCATCCACACAAAAATCCTAAGTGGCATCACAATGAAACATAACTTGGAAGAGTCCATGACTAACTAGGGTGAATTAAGGGGTTTCTAAAGAACTCCACACTGATACAACCCATTTGACAAGATTAGAGTGTAAGATTGGAGTATAGTTTGTATTTTATAAATGTAATTATAATTTGTTTTAAAGTTAGTACTATATATTGAGTCAACTCACCCTTTTATCATGTGTTTATAGATGTCTATAAAAATAATACCTTCTATTTATTTATCCATTTTATTTATTTATTTATGATATTCTATTTCATTCAATTATTATTTAAAATATCTTTCCTCATTATTATATATACTTTATTCTCTTATATAACATAAAATAATTAATTATTGATTGATTGATTATAGACAGATTCATATAATCTAATTTAATATCATAAAATATTAGAGTTTAAAGACCCATGTTAATCATTGTAAAAAACATACCTCACCATTACCTTTAAACCATAGGTCATTAGACATGATGAAAATTGTGTTTTCATAAACATTATGATATATTATTTGTTGATTTCCATGTGATATTTTAATTTCAAATTCCACAAATTTGTCAAGCTCTAATAATAACATAAAAAAATAGATCATATGAGGATGTGTTAATAAAATAGATCATGTTAGGATGTGATAAGAGTGGAAAATAAAACCAACATTATTCATAGTATGACATTAGAATAAAATAAATTAATAATAGAATTATAAAATATAAAATGGATTTAGTATGTCATATGAATTTATCTTCTATATAAATAAAGATAAATATAATTTTTTTGAAATGAAACAAAGAACCATTTAAATTAGTATGTTTATAATTTAAATGTGTAAAAAATATAGTTATAATTATATAAAATAGTAGGTTTATAATTTAAATACAACAAACTTTCTTTTAAGTTAATTGAGATCCATTCTTTATAATTGATATGAATTAAATGTGGAGCTTAAAATATATTATATCCAAATATTTTAATAAAAAAATTCATCCTATTTAACTCAATTCCAAACATACAAAAAAATATACAAATTTTTTATTGTAAATAAACTATACAAACATAATTTCAAGGGAAATAAAAATTATAAAATATCAAAATAATTTATATTTTGGAGTATATTCATACATACATATATTTTGTTAGGTCTATCAGGTTTGGTTGGCTGATTGAAATGGGACATCATTAGGATTAAAACTCATCTTTAATTTATAGTAGGCAAGAAACCTATAACTACCCAAGAGGAAGTTGACTTTTTTTTAATTATTAAAAAATAAGTGTATTTTTTTATAAAGGAAATATCATTTTGTTTCTATTTTTATTTTAAATTTATAAATACAAATGAAGGTTTAAAAAAATATTTTTATTTTCATTTTTAAAATGTAATTATAAACACCTAAATTTTGTACAAGGCTCATTTATTGTAATAATTTTAGTCTCACCTTGTATATATGTATTACTTTGACTTATTAGTTTATTCACATATTACTGGTCTTGGTTTCTCTCTTCCTCTTTGTTCAACCTTGTATTATTATCATTATTCCATTATCTCCAATTTTCCTATTTTTTGGATTTAGAGGTCCCTTCCTTAGTTTCCTTTTATCTCATTCTTTTGACCTTTGCCCTACCTGTTATTATTTTTGTCTCTAGTTAGACTTAGGTGTTACACAATTTTGTCCAAGTTAGACTCATGTACTACATAATGTTGTCACTTTATTTTATGTGGGTCCTTGACCTATTTTATATTTTCTTTTGTTTGTTAGAAATAATCTATCACATTCTTACCCATTTATTGTGTTAGTTTGTGTGCCATTATATTAATTTAATCTAAGGGAAGACTATATATATATAAGGTTTCTAAAGGGTATTGATATACAAAGAATAAATTGAAAAATTCATAAATTTTATCCAAATTCAATCTAGGTACACTATTAAAAGATATAATTATGCTCTTAAGGATTGCTTTCAATTTTTCAACATATCTTGTATCAAATGAAGGTATAAATGAATGAGTTATAGTTGCATATTCACTCATGGAAGAGGTGGTTAAATCCCTATCTCAAATATTTATCTATACCTTGCATGAAATACAAGGGATATGATTAAAAGCATGTAATATATGTATCTTGTAACCCCACTTTGGTGGTTTCCTAACCCAATTATCTCTCCCTTCAAGTCAAAGAGGAAGAACATCAATTCTACACATTCTTCTTATAAAAATAATGAAGTTTAAGTAAAATAACATTAGAAAAGATATAATACACTTGTGACAAAAAAATAAATTTATGGAACCCTAATCAAGGAAGACTTGGTGGCATGGGAATATATTCAGTGAACATGATTCTAAACTATGTGTGTTTGCCCAAGATAAAACTTGCACCCTACACATGTCTACCTAGAATTTTTTTAAATATCGTAGATTTCAAGAGCAATATCTAGATAGTCTGCATAGTCATTCTATAGATTTATATTTTTAGAATAAAAATTAGATGGGATCATTTATTAATTTATTATATTTAATTTTCATAACATAGTTTCATTTTTTGTATTTTTCAAGTTCATTTAAGCCCAACTAGTTAGATAGATTTGAATTCTATATTTTCAAGGATGTATGTTTAGATATATTTAATTACAATTAGTTTATTTATATTTTATGCAAAACTAGAATTATGGTAAATATAAATGGTGAACCTTTAATTTTTCACACATTCAACCTAGGGGTTTACAAACCCTCGTGCCTTAAGGACTTGATTTTTTTCAAATTTGATTTTTAGATTTGATTCTCAAAATAGGGTTTATGCTTAGATAACCCTAGCATTTAATTTTCATTGCATGTGCTTAACTTACTTATAATTATGGTTCAAATGCATTTAAACACTTTAATTTTATTAAATACTATGAATTAAAAAAAATAGATTATAGATGCCCCTTTAGTTTGAAATTATATTACCTCATCTTATATTATTTATGACAAATTTGGATTCAAAATCCATAAGGAATAGTGTAACCATGACAACCATTAATGATAATATTCAATGACATAATGAACCCCTTAATGATCTTAACATGCCTTCACAAGAGATTATAAACCTAATGCATACAATATATTATAACCCTAATGCATACCATAAGTACCTTACAATAAAAAGTACATCTTTATTTTGAGAGAAAATCATATTATTCTTGGGTTTGTAGACACTAATATTTGGTATTAGACACTTGATAATGTGTACATTGACCAAATCTTAATCTACTTTAATTATACTCATATGCATAAATTTTATTCACCATTCATCATTACCATTTAATCTTATATGGGCCTAAACCTTAAAAGTTTAGGTAATCATGTAAAAGTGGTATTTGGATGCTAAGAGTGTTGTTTGAGACAACCTATTTCTAGCTTAGCCCTAGACCTATCCTAGAGCCTTTATCACACCTTTTCAGTCATTGTGTAGACCACAAACATCCCTAATTAGCTAAAACATAGTCCCAAACATTCATTCCTAGATCCTATCCCTTTATGTTTAGCTTCTTGTCAGTTGGACACTAGCACCACATTAAAGACACTAAGCCACATGGTGCTAGTGTCCCCTAGTGTACCTTACCTTAACTCTCTAGAATAGATATATTTTAAAATGTTTACCCCTACTAAGGTTATCTTAAGCACATTTTATTATCCACATAAGCTACAAAACACTATAAATACAAGACTCTTAGACCTATAACCACTAGATGGAAAATATATGCAAAATTATTATTCAAATAAGAAATAAGTTGAGAAAAATAAAGGTTATTAATCCCTATTTTTACCTAATTTTTCATACTACCATATATATCTACCCTAAGCCTAGATTTCAAAGATTTTCAATCTCAAGCAAACTCAAGGCATTCAACATTACTATCATTCTAGCATTCACTTTCACTTACACCAAGCATTAGGTGAGACAACTACATTAGAAATGATCCCTCTTTGGAGTATTAGTATGTAGGAAACTCTCTTAATAGTGGGGTGTTAAGAATGTCTAGCCTATCCTACTAAAAAACACACATTTTTATCTCATGCCATACTTACAAGAAGGATTAGTGTTTACATATTAAATCAAATATTCTAGGCATAATATAGAGTTTTATATTTGATGCATATAAAAAACAAAAACCAAAAATATACGCACAAGTGCTCCCAAAAAATAGGAATAGTCTTATAAAGAGGATACTAGAGCCACATGGCACTACTATCTAGGTGGGGTGATAATGTCTAGTGAAGAATATGACCCAGGGACCCTATTGACAACACTCAGACCTATCTATAACCTAGTTTTTAGCACCCAAATAATCTACGATAGTTTTTTCTAGATAAGTCCCTATTTGCACATATTTATTACTAGTTTTAAAAAGTCAAATCAAGTAAAAATATTTAACAAATTATTGGTTATTTATTGCATATTATTTCACTAATTTAGACAACTTAGCCCTTAAATATATATTAGGATTTACATAAGTAAAACCTTATAAGGTTAAAACATTTGGTGAACTCAATTTACTTTGAATATTGCTTTAAAACCCTAGTTCCATCATAGGGTTTGCCTTCTCCATTTTGTGTAATAAATTAGGGTTTATTAACTTTTGTTTTTGTTTTAATTTTTTCACAACCTAACTGATCCATATAAATCCTATATTAGGGTTTCATTGATTAAATATTTCAAAATTTTATCTCAAACCCTCCAAACCCTATATCTACATAATAAGTCCTCAAACACTCAAAAAATTAACACTTAGGGTTTTAGATAAAATTCTAATTTTTTTCTATACATTTGGGTTCAATATTTTCCATATTTGCACATATACCTATGTCAAATTACATTCTACCTATTGTGTGCTTGTTATTAATTGCTTACATTATCTTCTTTGGAAATTTTAAAATGATATCCAAGAAGCCTCTTACACCTCACCTAGTTGACCAATGTATAAAATTTTCACATAATTATACAAATGAATGGATAAATTTTCAAGATTGCACACTGGCACATGATAATTAGAATGACTTAATTTATAATGATGATGATGATGACTATTATTATAATGATGAATATGAGGATTAATAAGAGCATGATAATGAAAATGAACATGAGGATATATTAGATTCATCTTCTTTTCTTTCTCCTCTCTCTTCTCCTACTCCTCAAAATCAAACTAATAATATAAGACCAAAATAACCCCTTGTTGGTAGTGATTTATATCAACATGATCCTAAATTTTCAACCACTTTTACTACATGATTATTCAAATTAAAGTATTATAAGAACAATAAAACTAATTTACCATTTCATAGTTCAAGTAACATTATACATGATGCAAAACACACATTCTTTACCCTTCTCAATTTAATTTGAAAAAACATGTACAAATGATTTTTCACCTTTTACCAATGCAAAAACAAAGTGGATGATATTATTTTATTACCTTTTTTCACATTTCAAGATCAACAAAATAATTATATTAAAAATTTAGATAATTCAAATATATCTAACTCTTCTCTTACATGTCATAATGTGCCAAATGAAAATATGATTGCTACTTCTTCTACCCTTGACTCCAAGATTGAAAATAGTGATCATACATGCATTTAACTCATATCAAGTGAAGACATGCTTTTTATTTCACCTACACAGGATTGCAAATTGCATAGTAGTAAAAAGTTAAAATCTTATTTTACTCTATCTCTTAGTTAGCATGCAAATGATACTTCTTCTACTCTTACTTATACAAGTGAATTAATCTCTAATTTTGATAAACCTTGGGATAATGATGATTACTATGATTGTGGTGATCAAGACATGGAACACCTTCTAGTTACCATTATACTTCACCTACTTTTCTTGTTAAAAAAATGCTAGGTCACATGTTCAAAAACACACACACACACACACACTTATTATTATGTTCATAGATTACATAACTTACATTCACATGATAATAAAGTACCTCCTAATCAATTAGCATGTGATACTTCTTTGAAAATTAACAAAATAAGAGATTCCAATGTATCTCCCTCAACCCCTCTTACTATACTAGAACATATTTCTCAACTTAACCTAAATGAGGGTGATGTATCATTTGAAAATAAGTCCCAATTATCACACCTCCAAAGGTTATAGAGAGAAAACCATTCCTCCCTAAAAATGGTTCCTAATGTAATATACTAATGGCTAAGATAAATAACAAAATCCAAAGTTTTAAATGAACCCCTTGATGATGATAATATACCTACACAAGTGATAATTTCCTTAATGCATGATGTGGGTGCTTTACAACAATAATTACACCATCTCACATTAGAGAATAAAGCATACTAATCTTGGGCTGATGCCAATGTCATCCATGGTAACCCTATTCCATGTAGAATCTTCACTACAAGGTTTCTACCCAAGTTTCAGATACTAATATTACCTACCCATACTTGAACTTTTAGGTTTATGAGAAAATCATGGCACATGTCAGCAACAAGTTAACTCTACTACAATTATTTCCAAGGTCCCTAGATAGGGAAACACTAAATTGGTTCTAGCATATAACCCATAGTGGGTCACTACATACATATGAGGACTTAGAAGTAGTCTTTCTTGGGCACTACATACAAAATAAGGGACCCCAAGTCATACATGAGAGATTACCCTCAATACACCAGGGTGAGATAAAATCAACAAATATATACATTCTAAGGTTCAAATCATGTTTGCATCAATTGATTTACCACCTAAAATATCTACAGGTATAATAAATCTTTGCCAGAGGCCTTATTTTTCCTCTTGAGAAGAAATTATTATATTAGAGATCCAAATCATTTCGATATTTATGTAAGGCATCTATAGAATTAGAGACACAAGTGGGACTAGTTTATACACATTTAGAGGTAGATTTGGATGTAGGTTTCTCAGAGCCATAATCATATAACATGGTAAAATAACCTAATCCACTCTTGACTAATAAACTAGTGGAATAAAAATAACCAGTAAAAATACTTGACAAGGGAAAAAAGCCACTTTACAGAACACCTCTTATAGTGAGTCAAGCACATGACAACAATAATGGGGCCATAAAATTTTCAGATAGAGATAGGCATCATGACATATTATTAACATTAATAAATAGGGGGATGATCACCCTTCCTTATACTCATCACCATCCAGCATATCACTTACATAGGATACATAATAAACCATATTGTAATTTTCATTAGATAAATGGACATTCAAATGATCATTGTTATGCAATCTAAGAATGCATTGACCAATATGTCAATCAAGGAATTATAGAATTAGTACATGGGGCATCGATATCTTAGTCTCCACAGTATCCTAGATCACACTCTTCTATTATAGAGTTATCCTAAGATGTTCCCTTTGAAGAGCCATTGGTTACTCATTGTATGAGCCATGTGGTTTCTAGGACACCTATTTATGAATGATCTCATGTACCATAGATTCATAAGAGATGGAAACTAGCTCAAAATGATTAAAGCATAACTCTATTTTGTACACTAATCAAGATATTTAGAAATAACTACAAATATTAGAGCATAGATCTTGTTCACACATCAATAAAGATATTTGAAAATAACTATAAAGATTAGACTATAGTCTCAATTTGGCCACCAATCAAGATTTTTTCTAGAGAACACAAAAATTAGATTATAATCTAGTAACCAATTAAGATAATTTCAAGACATGATTCACAATAGAACATAGTTTCATTCCAATAAATAATTAAGGTATTTTTAATACATGATGCACATCAAAACATAGTTTTAGTCTAGCAACCAATTAATATATTTGTAAGACATGATGCATAATAGAATATAGTTTCAATTCAAAAACTAGATAATATATTTGAAAGACATTATACATAATAGAACATAGTTTTAATCTGACAACCAATTAAGATATATGCAAGACATGATGCACAACAAAACATAGTTTTAGTCTAGTAACCAATTAAGATATTTATAGGACATGATGCACAATAGAACATAATTTCAATATGATAGTTGATTAAGCTATTTTATACAAAGACTAAAAGTATATTTATCGATATTACATGCTAAGAAGTATCAGTTATAGAGGCTATTTCTACACCTACACAACATGATAATTATGGTCAATGGTTCACCATGCCATCCAAGTTTAGATAGTGCCTAGCATAATTCACCACCTAGTTTAGCCAATTTCATATATTTAGAGCACAGTTCATAGGATAGTAAAATTAGTACCACATATTCCTAGAACCACTATATAAGAAGATATAGATATATATCACTCAATATAGTAGATTATGGGACCATAGTTTCCCTTTTACATAACACACACAATCATAGTTACTTTATGTCATAGGCCATAGTGATAATGAGTCTCACGTGAGACTCATCGGTTAGTATGGTTTCTCTTTCCTTGTATATAGCTCATTTTCATATTGCCTATACATAACTTATTTCCAAAAAATACAAAAATAATACAATATTCCAAAAACATAAAACATTCAAATAATTACTCATAAAATTTAAAAAATTACAAATTGTATGCATGTCTATGTTTACATTTCTTATATTTTAAAAAAATTACATATGATAGATATCTTAGCATAGTCATTTTTATGATACATACATTCTTTACTTGTTCTTATTGAGTGCTTAAAAATTTCTTACATGACTTAGGTCCACTAAATTGATCCATACTTGTTATCATCTTCCCACTGGGGGAATATACATATATTTAGAATTATTCATTTAATACATACACTAACTTGGGGGAATATTATACATAGTTTATATTACTAGGTTCTATATTTACATTCTATACATTCTAGTTTTAGCATTGTTACATCTTCATAGTGATCATTACTAATCATACTCAATTTTTTTTTACCAACTATCACTAGTTTAGTCTCAACATATGTACAACTTAGCTCTTACATATATTTTTACTACATTCATGAATAATTTAATTTATAAATTTCCTACTTTAGACTTGATTATATTCTCTATGATTATTTTATTTAATGGAATTTGAATATGTCATTGTTCTTTGGCTGTACACCACTTATATTCATGTATGCCTTGGACATATGCCCATGTCCCTTATGTGTTCTTTCCTAATTATGTATGAAGACATTTTAACATGTCCTTATATGTGGATCTAATCCAACTTACTTGTTTCTTGTGTACATAGACATTTGAACATGTCCTTATATGTATTCTTTTCTCAAATTTAGTGACATGTGCCCATGTCCCTTGTAGTGTGGCCTATTTTGCATGACTCATGTATTTTTTATGTATTTTTTCTTGTATGTATCATATCCATAACATTTGTCTTTATTTTTTACACACACTTTATTTTGATGCGATGAGATACCTCATGCATCTACCTTTCCTACTTGGGTGTTGTGATGGATATCATGTCACATCCCCATAGGTAGCTACTCAGATTTATTGGTATACACATTGATTACATATATATTTACACCCTCGTATAATGCTAGATATAACATAAATCTTACATAACATATTTATGCTTAGATTCTCTTGCATTCTGATGTTATGTTTGCACATTGTATTAAAATATCATTGTTATCATATATCTTCAACAAACACATTTTATAGATCTATTTCTTTTAGGAAAATTCTTGCACATGTCAATAACTCCCCTCAAAAGAGGGGGAATTCATAAGGGTTTATCATAGAGATCAGGATCCTACATTACATTCACATATAATTTTGAGTACATAGGCTCAGTTTTAGGAAATCAGACACAGGTAAGATATAGGAAAAAATAGGGACTCAAAAAGTAGTTTAGTCACTCAAATTTTAGACAAGATATACATTATCACCCATATTGGGACACTAGCACCACATGGTAATATTATCCAAGACATGGCACTACTATCTAGTATCCCTAGTCTTAGGGTAGTTTAGATTAGCCATAATAGTACACTAGGTATAGTACATGTTTGCATAGATACAACTATAGGTTTGATAGTTATGCTTAAATTTTGCTCAAATAAACTCATTTTAGCTCATATTTATATCAGTTTCTTAGATTGGGGGCATCATGCACAACATGATCATTCCCACATTTAGTTCAAATACTCAAATACACTCATTAAAACTCAGTAAAGAATTGGTATACTTAGATATCATATTGGGGGCTTGTGCGTGAAATATAATTTTCATATGCTTAGTTACACATAGGTTGATCAAATGGAATGGAAAAATCCATGTCATTCTATACACTGTATACACTTAACACAATATTTTATGTTGTCACCAATTTCATGCCTTACTCCATTTATAGTGGTTATCATTCTTCAGTGGCCCATAGCCACCTAATGTACTTGAGTGATTGTGGAACCAATATACATAGTTAGATATACCTAGTTAGACATTTTCAATGCTTTACAAGATTTAATTTTAGATGTATCTATTACACATGGGTGGGTAATGATGGATTCATAGCCTATTTGAGTTATCGAGCCACCCATATGAGACAGTTAGACACACTTACAATCTAATCCAAGATATTCATAGGTCATGATCCACCAAGCAGGGTGGGTAATGATGGATTAGAAACTAGATTGAGTTATTGATCCACCCACATATGAGGATTGAGTAAGCTATTAATTTATTACAACTTATTCAATAATTTTATCACTATGTACACACACAAAAGTTATCACCAGGTTCATGCATTGGTTCATGTACCCAACTAGGTGTATTCATTCCATTCCTCTTTCCCATCTCTTTACTCAGCTACTTTATTTATCATATTATTTTATTTTTTATAGCTCTTAAGTAAGGATTAATTTATACACATTTCATTATAGGTCATGTTTTGGATAATGCTTCACATATACAGACCTAAATTTACATACTTAGACTCAGCTACATGGGCTTTACTTCCTAGGTACATCTAGGTATGCTTATTTTTAATTTTTACTAGTAATTTCACTTTGATAAATTTATAAAATAAATAGGAGGGGGGAATCTAATCAACTAAAATTAGTATTTATATGCTAAGAGTGTTTCTTAATATAAACTATTCCTAGCTTAGCCCTAGACCTATCTTAGAGCCATTATCACACTTTTATAGTTATTGTGTGGACCAAAGACATCCTTAATCATCTAAAATATAGTCTCAGACATTCATTCCTAGATCCTAGACTTTTGTGCCTAGTAGCCTTCCCATTGGACACTAGCACCACATTAAGGACACTAGAGCCACATGGTGCTAGTGTCCCCAATATAACACTAATGTCCCTTGCCCTATCTCTCCTAAACATATATATTTTAAAACATGTACCCATCCTAAGGTCAACCTAAGAATATTTTATTATATGTACAAGTTATGAAACACTATAAATACAACACTCTTAGACCTATATCCACTAGATGGAAAATAGATGCAAAAATATTATTCAAATAAGAAATAAGTTGAGAAAAATTAAGGTTATTAATCCCTATTATGACCTAATTATGCATACTACCATCTAAAACTACCTTAATCATATATTTTAAATGTTTCCAATCTCAAGCACACTTAATGCATTCAAGACCACTATCATTCTAGCATTCACTTGCACTTTTACCAAGCACTAGGTGGGAGAAATACATCGAGCTTGAACTGTCCTCAAAGAATTGGTATATAGGAAACTCTTTTCATAGTGGGGTATTGAGGATGTCCATCCTATCCTACTAATTAACACACATTTGTATCTCATGCCATACTTTCAAGGAATATTAGGGATTGCATACTAAATCAGATATTCTATACATAATATAGAGTTTCAAATTTTATGTGTGCAAGAACAAAACCCAAAAACATAGGCACAAGTGCTCCTAGAAATTAGGACTAGTATTGTAAAGAGAACACTAATGACATTTTGAGGATACTATATCCACATGGCACCACTATCTAGTGAAGAATATAACCTAGGGACCCTACTGATGACACTTAGACTTGTCTATAATCCAATTTTTAGCACCTATATCTTCTATGATAATTATTTTCTAGATAAGTTTCTATTTGCACATATTGTTTTTAGAAAGTTAAATTAGGTCAAAATCTATATAAAAATTAATTTTTATTTATTGCATATTATTTCACTGATTTATACAACTCAACCCTTTAATCTAATGGATTTACATAAGTAAAATCCTAAAAGGTTAAAATAGTTTCCATTACTGTTATATAATATTTTCTTAATGTCTGCACAAACAAATTTATATGACTCTTAGACACACTCCTAACCTTATGTCACTATTATTATTATTTTTATATGTCCACACCTCTTATATAGGTTCATTATGATAAACTTACCCACTTAGGTTGAACCTATCCCCATGCCCTTTAATGACTAGTTTTCAAAATTTAAATTATTCAAAAGGGATATCCCATATGTTTCACATGTTGGTTTAAAGGAAATTAATCAAAGGGATAGGAATATACACATATCAAACCTAAGCATTTACCTATCTAACACCTATTTGTAATATATCTAATTATCACAAGAAATCACTTTTCACAATGATAGGAACTATCCTAAAGCTACAAAATATGAAAGTCCTCAAAGGAGAATGCCTTGAGATAAGTTTGAATAGCATTTACAAGGTGAATTCATTGGTTTTCAAGTGATGAAATACATACATATGATTTCATTACATGCTAGTATTACACATGATTACACACAATCAACTAGGTGGGAGAACAACATTCAGTTTGACATCCCTCTTTGGAGAATTGGTTATGTAGGTATCATTTAGTCATAAGGGGTTGCTAAGTTTAGCTCAACCATTTCCTTTCACCTTTGTATTAGTTTTAAAATTGTTATACAATGCATAAATATTGTTTTAATCAAGGAAAATGTTATTTTGTAATAATTTGGGATATTAACTCTATTTAAGTTAAAATGAATTGAAGGGTTGAAAATATTGTAAATGACTTGACATTAGTATAATAAAAGTAAAGTACTAAAATAGATAAAGTATGAATGAAGTAAAGAATATAATTATGAAAATAAAAAAGTAGAAAAGACAAATTAGCTAATTTATACCTATCAAGTTAACTATGTGAGACTAAAATATGGTTTCAAATGATCAACTAGAACCTAATTATGCATGTAAAACTAAAAAACAAAGGTCACTATTCTGGTCAAAATTTATCGGAAACAATCAATATTGACTATCATTATTTTTCTTTGTGGTTCGATCTTGACTTATGAAATAAGATAGGAATCCAATGGTATAGTCACTAACACCTACTTAAAATATTAATGTATATATAAATTTTACCTTTGATTCTACATGAATGCCCAAAAAATGACCTCTTTAAGGTTGAAACCCCATTAGGGTTTGTGATAGCTTAAAACCTAAAAAAATAAATGGGGGAGTGTAATAGAATAAGCTAACCCTAATCACCTCTGTGATGATTGAATGTTGCCTAAGTATCTAAAGTAATCTGAAGAGAGAATCAAGCCCATGTAATTATCCTACCTAGGGTGCTTAGTTCAATAGTGATCGTTTGCTACATGTATGCATCTAGAGATGGTTTTAATAATTGATAATTATTTATGTGACTAAAATAGAACATGATTGTGACTTGGCTATGAAATGATTTAAATGAATATAATCAAATTTTAAAATAATAATAAAGCTTTTTTTAGTGTATAATAATATAATTATTTCAAAATAATGAAAGTTTCAAGTGGTAGAATAGGTGGCTGAGATGTGAATTTATAGTAATCCAAATAGGTGAAAATTCATGATACTATTCAAAAAATATGAACTAACCTATAAGGGAGAGTGTAAGTTTTAAAAATATTTGTTTATAGGTAAAGGAAAATATCGACCTATAAGATCAAGATCGATTATAGATCCTAACCTGTTTGGGTCAACTTTGACATAAGGAGGGTGACATTTGGTTATAATAATTTAAAATGTTTATACATATGATTAGAGGTTTCTAAAAATTAAGAGTATTTTTTTAGGTGTAAAATAACAACTTAGAATGGATGGGCCCATACATATATTTAGGATAGAGAGTAGTGTCAAAATATGACCAATTTAAGTGCTTAAGTCAATAAAGGGAAATGTGGGATAGAAATGACATTATCAAGTATTCATGATCAAATTTGAATATCTAAATTTGACCCCCTTTAATATATAAATGAAATTAAATGAATAAAAATAAAAATAAATCTAATTATGTATAATACACTTTGCCTTTGGGAGGCTGCTCCTATCATGCAAGGTGTTCCATAACAAATCCTTCAATGATTCTAAAGTAGTTAATGTCCATATGTGAATTGATAATTTAAATGTATCTTTAATTTTAAAATATTTTAAATAACAAGGAAAAGTAAACTTGTAAAATTCTATAACCTTTGGATAAGATATCCCCAACATGGCATGGCTATTGGGTAGAGGAAATTATAAAGTCTAGATCTTGTGAAATATATGTCCTATAGAACACTCATAAACACTAGTGAAATGTATGTGATATAATATGCTATCTACCAATCATGAGATAAATAACATATGAAAATGATGTAAAATAGATGTCTAATCTTACTCAGGTCTTAATTTTAGAATTTTAGAATATTTTGAATGTCTTTATATTTTTACCATATTTGAACGTTTTTGTACTTTTTTTAATTTTGAAACAAGAAAAATAGAGACTAGGAGATAAAACATGGGTTCAAAATTAGAATAAAGGGAAGGAATCTGAACAATCTAAAACATGTGTAGAGTTAAAGTATGCACTAAATATGATGACATGGCCACATATGAATAAAATACCCTAACTATATATGTGAATTATTTCTAAAAGGCATGTGGGAGATACAAAATTAGAGGAATGATTGTACATGGTTATCTCATTACATGTATGCTTGTCAAGGTATGTAACACACATGTATGAGAAATATAGTATCCAAAGGAAATATTTTACATGAATAATAATGTTTTGCAAACTAAAACTGAGTATAATATCACAAAATTGGATGTATTAAGGATTTTTTAGCTCAATTTTTTATAAGACCATGCAAAATAATATAGGTCAAAATTGATTATTTCAAGATAATAATGACAGTTGATATTGACTATTTCTATTCAATATTGACCATGATGAAAATATAATCTGCTCTATTCATATTTTGAAAATAATATGGTAAATGGAAAAAGTGGTATTAGAAAATCATTTATTTAAGTGAAAAAAGAGCTAAGAGGCCAAAAATACACAAATAGCCAAGGGCTAGAATATTTATCAAATCAATCACATTTTTAAATGTAGAAAAATAGAATGATTAAGTAATCAAGAAATTATATACAATAATTTTTATTTATTAATTATTTATTTATATTTTTGAATTTTTATAATATTATATATAATTAATGGTCATCCAATAAGTCATCCTATTTAGGATTAAAATCCTTAGAGTTATGGAAAAATATGGAATGTTCCTTTTGACCTTTAGAATGTCACATTCTATTCTATCTTTTAACTTTGAAGATATTTCATTATCTTGCTCATTCTTACCATCATGTGGTACATGAATTATTATTCCTTCATGTGAGAAAGTGATAGATTGTTTATTAATATTCACTTTATCTTACATTTGTTGTAACCATGACTATCCCAATGCAAATTATACCCAATGTGTATGAGGCATAATCCATATCTATGTATTGAAAATTTTTGGTCAGCAAAATATTGCGTATATGACATATCTAAGAGCTTATTACCAATATAAACTATGATGTAATTCATTGATATTATGTCCCATTTGTTGTAATCTTTCAACACTACAAATAGTTTCCCATTCAGTATTACCAATGTGATTGTGTTTGTAATAATCCCCTTCCATTTATACTATAATGGTTAAATCATCATGTTGATGACATTTTTTGCATGTCATATCTATAGATGATATATTTTGAACCCTAATTAATTGGGGTATTAATTCTAATTAAGATAAAATGAATTGAAGCATAGAAAAAGATAGAAATGAGTTATAATTAGTATAATAAAATAAAGGTACCAAAATGGATAATGTTACATCATATTTATACATATATGGGAAAAAATTATGGAAATGTGTTTTGATACTTTTATTTGATATTATGGATTTGTAAAATTTTAGTATTTATATAATTAATTTAACTTAGTTAATAATTGTATGCTCAATGCTATTTAATTTTAGAAATAAGATAAATTATATTAATTATTTAAAAATATGTTTTAGAGATTATGGCCATATTTATTTCTTTGGATTAGTTATTTTAAACTGATTAAATTATTTATAGATGTATTTATGTAAAAAATATTAATTACCCTTTTTATGGATGAGGTGGATGTCAGAATTTTTACCTCTCATAGTAAAATCTAGAGGGAGGGTATCATAGAGGAGAGGGTGGTAGATAGAAACAACTAGGGGTAGATAGAGTTGGAAGAGAAAAATCACACACATAACATTGTTCAACTATATTTGTATGTTTGCATTTAATGTTAGTATTGATTGTTTAATATAAGACTCTTCATGTATGATAGTTCATTAATATGTGAGCATTCATATATATAATAGTTGTTAGTAGAGTGGATTATGAAATTTTATTAGTCAAGCATTAGTCAATAAATCAAAGAGAAATGCTTAAAAAACTAAACAAATCAAGATAATCTATTCATGTGAGGGTTGTTAGTGATAAAAAAATACAAATGAAAGAAATCAATCAACTATCACCTTCCCAAATGACTCCATTACTCAAAAACAACTCCAAGGATGTTCTCCCCTTGATATAGAGCATTTATCAACAATGAATTCTTTGCTCCTCCATTGCCGCAAGAAATCTATGTAAAACCTAGGCTCATGATATAAAATATCTATTTTACCTATCAATTGAAGCTAATCCAAATACAAATAACATAATAATAAAAACACAAATGACTTGTGGAGATATTTTAACACTATAATTTTACACAATTTTAGCTTAAGAAATGAGGTTCTATGCCCTTCTATTTATAGATTTTGGAAATGGTTTAAGATCAACCATGACCATCCATCTTAAGATTGAGATGTATGTCCATGGATTAATATAATATTTGGAATTAAATCCATAAATATCCTCATAATTATTTAGGAGGAAAGGACATTGATTAGGCATGGGTGCCCATAATTTAGATATTTTATGCATTTATGGCTTATGAATGCCACCCCATAGATGATGTCACTAGGTGATGCAGATATTCATAATTAATTTCTAATATTAAAATAATCAACATCCTCCATGGAAAATCCACTTAATCTATTGATTCAAATTAATTATTTCTAAACATGATTAATCAATATTTGTGTAATTCTTTGGAAATTGGCTCTTAATCAATAAAAATGGTCAAAAAGTCATATTATTTGGGTCATAATTTGACTCAAGAAGAATTGGAAGGAAACAATAGATGTATCAAAATTGTATTACCATTTATGATGTTGCCAACACAATATAATAAAGGTATGTGATGTGTAGTAATGAATTAGAAGAAAAGAGTGATCCAGAACACAAAAAGGCAAAATCATCATTTTGACTCAAAATGAATTGATCAAAGTTAGGAATCACATAAAATGCATTTCCCCATTTAGGGATACATTATTCTAAATTATAAATTTTATAGGAATAGCTCAAACCATTTAGTGTATTTTTAATTATTTTTACCTAAATTGGGCATTTGAGTGCAATTCGAGTAAGATTGACAATTTCAACAAAAATGGTGTTAAGAATTAGATGTCTACATTTTTCCCCTATTTGAGAAGGCATAGTGAGACATTTAGGCAAAGAAACATATTTAAAAAAAAAATTTGTTAAGAAGAAATGGAAATAACCCATGATGCCCCCTTGTGAGGACATACTAGGATGAAAGAGAAGGATGAACTCTTGAAAAGAGAGGGAAAGTGAGAGATTAACTCATAGAATATATCACATCTAGATGAGATAATGATTGCATACATTGATACCATAAATGATTAAAATATAATTATAGGTACAATGGGACCCAAATATGATGGGAATGGGAAGGATTAAATCCATAAATGTAAGGGACACACTTTGAACACACCCAATTTGAGATTGTAAGCTACGTGCTTATGACATTAATCAATCCCAAGATAAGTTGCACACAAAAATAGTTCCATTATGGGTAGTAGTGTGGACAGATTAGAATTAGAGTAAAAAGGAGAATGTGGTCTCCATAAATATGATAATAAAAAGTGATCTAGTAGGGTAAATTTGATCGTGATAAGATAGTTATGTCCCAATAGGGAAAATTTTGATCATTGATAAAGAATAAATAATGGTCTTGCCCCCATAGGGATGCTTTAGATTTGTTACTTGGTTTAAATATTATGCCCCATCATGGGTAAATTGAAAATAAATTAGCTCAAGGATATAAAATAAAACATAGATTAAAGCAATTGGGCTCAAACATAGATGTAATGGTACAATGGCTTAAGAAAATCCAAAAACAACCAGGCATACGAGAATGCACAAAGTGATGAAAGAGATGAAAAGAAGAATAAATATGGCTGAGCTAATTTGAGACATGTCATGTATCAAAGTTCTACCTACATAGTCTAAATGGACCTCAAGATAATGTAGTTCACCCAGAATTGGGAGAGAATGGAATGAGGGATGATGAAAATTGATGAAGAGTTGATTAGACTCATGATGTATGCAAAGAGATGCATGTCTAAACATAGAGTCAAGTGTTAAACCTATTGAGCCTATATTATGCATAATATTCTTAAGATATATTCATTACATCTATGTTGACATTAAGACTTGAATATAGATCACAAAGTTATTTCTATAGCATAAGAAATTAGGCATCATAAGTATGAATAATTCATAATGACATGGCATTTCAGATGCACAAAGCTAGTTCAAATATAAATACCTATAACTAAGGATAATGGTGAACAATGACCAAAACTAGAGTTATAACTATTTACATTTAAATAAAATGGCAAAAACAAAGAAAATGATAAACATAAAGAAAAAATAAAGAACAACTTGATAACATGAGATCAAGATGTGAATAATCAAGATTCATGTGGACCATCAAGATGTACTTGGAAAAATAAATAAAGTAACACCAAATAGTAAATCAAAAAAAAAAAAAAAAAACAATCAAATAAAAATACACAAAAAAAATAAAAATTTGGGTTTTAAATGTTTAAAAAAAATTCTATCTCAACTCAATTGAGAATTAAGAGATAAAGAATAGTCCAACTCATGAAACGATGAGAACATGCCAACCTTAAAATGCATGCAAGATGGTGAGAGTGTAATGAAAGGTAGATTTTGTTGATCTTAATATGAATTGAGTGAAACCTAAGTAATCCTATTAGGACCTCAAGTCATAGTAGTTTTGCCTATAAAAAAGGCAATGAAAAACTGACTAGGTCACAACAAGTTTGAAAATAAAGGTGAATGGTAAGGAAAATGATAATAATAATGAATAATGATATAGCAAGGCATGATAAAAAAGTGTTGTACCTAATTTTCCCATAGGTTGTTACAATTATGAAACAACATAATTGCAATTTTCCCAAAGGTGGTTATAATCAAGGGAATCCAATACAATATTGATTTTCCCATAGGTGATTATAATCATAGATACCTATTAAGATGATAGATGAAAGATAACTTGCTAGATCAAATGTCACACTACTCTCACAGACTGTCATTTAACATGACATTCCAAAGCCATTTTAACTATATTAGAATCCCTCATAGAAAGTGTAAGAACCAAAGGAACCAAGAATAAAATGGGATAAGTAGGATGGCTAACAACAAGCCTTGGTCAACAGTCAAGAAATGGTATAATAAAAATGATATAAGGAAAATGATCAAAAGATAATTGGCTATAGTGGCAATAAGGTTTACCCCAAGTGATGATGGGCTTACTTTTATTGTAAAATTGTGAGATCATGGCTTAGGTTTTTCATAAAATTATGAGAGTGATCAAGCTTAATGATTGCTCACAAAATAGTGAGAGCGTGGTGAAGGGGTGACTGAGCTGACCTCAATAATAATTAAGTGTTACCTACATATTCTTGAAGGACCTCAAGTCAATGGATTTTAGATAACATGATACAAATGGAACATAATGGTATAATATGCCTAAAATGGTCTATAGGGTTGCCCCTAAGAGACAAGACATGGTAATGGAAGGGTAATTGGAAAAATGAAAAATTATTTTGCTACTCTTGGTGACATGGAGATGCACATCCTAGTCAACATGTGAGACAAAACAAATGATAAGTTATAAAAAAATTATTGTCCAATACCTCATTATTAAGGTTATTCTATTAAGAACATGTTGTAGATATGGATCTTAATAATGTGTTTGTGATCTTCCTTGGTTGTTGATTTTGCTTCCTTCAAACATCAAGACAAGATATATTTGTGGCCTCTATGAAAAAAAGTGCTACCAAAAATGGTAGATAATGTTAGGCTTGGGATAAATGATATAAATGGGTAATGAATAGGTGGATAATAATGGGATGTGTAATGAATGGGTAACAAATGAATATCAGGACTTTCAAGCACACATAATGTCGTTGAAATTGGATTTGACATAATTTTGGTTGTGGTAGGCTAAACACCTCTAAAGATGCTCTTGATATGACCACCAAATTTTTTTGTTGTTTGATCTTGAGAGTAGATACCATCTGATTATGCTGTATATTAGAAGCTATATTGATTTGATCTTGAATAATATCTTTAGTGTGCAAAGAAAAACTTTTGTGCTCAACTATTGGTACTTTGATGAGATGAGATTTTCACTAGTGAGTTTGTCCTGATTATCCTATAGTGCCTCTGAGAAGGTTTCACAAAGAGATAGTATCATTTGACTTTGATTGTCTTTTAGTGCCTTTGAAAAGGTTTCACTAAAATATGCTAAATTTGAACTTTGATCGTCCCCTAACACCTTCAAAAAGGTTTCACTAGGAGATTGTTCTTCTTATGCATGAATTTGGTCTGGATCCCCTTGATATTTTGAAAATGGTATGTCACCATGGATGTAGTTCAACAAAGTGTGATTCTATTAGTCCTAATAAATGCTTATGGGAGGTGAAAAGTCAATATAATGGCTATGTTGGGTGGGGGTTATAATGGGATGATGAAAGACAACATAATATTTGTAGAAGATACTAGGAAGATTTGTGTTGATGTTGAAGTAATCATCATTAAAAACCATAGAAGGATCATAAATATATTCAAATTGATCTGCAAGGCAATTGTAACCAATGTTATAACAACTAATATATATATATATATATATATTTTGAATTTGATTTCAATACAAGGGACTCTAAATCTAATGTCATAAATGATGTTGATTCTATATTTGATGCTAAATATGATGTTAGTTAAAAAATAAAACCTAACTCTAATGTTGTTTCTTCATCTGATATGGTTGTTTCTATAATGATGTTATGTTCAATGTTTGGTATTGGACAAGTAATGGCCTGTAATAACATAATGGGCTTAATAAAAAGTGATTCATCTAAGTGAATCCCATCAAAGAGAGGGAACCACTTGAAGGATGACTAGATAGAATCTTGTTTATCAAAAAGAGACTTATTATGAGTGGAAAAAGATCAAGAGGCAACTCTACCAATACTATCTTGTCAAGGAGATGAGGCTATTAAAAAATAGGCAACATATGAATAGGTTATTCATCATAGATTGACTTGTCATAAATGGGTGTTTTAACAATAACATCATGGTTTTGGTTCACAATTGGTTGCAAAATATCAAATTTGAACACATTATGGTCTTCATAAGATGGATCTACAATGGTTCATGTTTTAGCTCAAAGATCGACACAAAATTTCTAAATTGGGGAATGTTTGGTTTCACAATAATGATTGTTTGCGGCTCAATAATGTATCTCTAAAAATTAGACTATTGAAGAAGGGATCAATAATAATAGGTTCATCAAATGAAGGTTATTCAACAATAGTCTTAATAAATATAGGTTATGGGCCTAAAAGGGTAATGCCTGGATGCTGTGTAGTTTGGTTTCTCATGAAAACCAAAGGAGGAGGTCCTAAAATGGTAACTTTCATGCATTACAAAGCTTGATTGATCACACAAGTTGAAGGAGAATATCTTAAAATGGTAACATTTGCACATTGTGAAGCTTTATCACTTGTACAAGCTGAAGGGGATAACATATAATGGTAACCTTCAAGTATGAGGCACAAATCAAAGGAGAAGGATGGGGATGATGAAAAACAATCGACATGAATTGGAATGGTTACAATCAAATAGGCTCAAAGAGAACAACATCCTTAAACAAGACTAAATGCTCATGTCCACCATAAAAGTGCTCTACCTTGCAACTAGGGCCACAAAAGACCATTATAAAAGTGTAGCTTTGACTCATGTCTATAAGATTGATCTCTACATTTCCCAAGATTTGGACTATGTTTACAAACATTTGAACAAGGTATTCTCTTTGATATTTTCTAAACAAGGTGACTAGGTAACTAAAGAAACTATGAAAGGAGGGTGGCATGGAACCACACACAATTAGAATAATGATGTTTGTGAATTTACCTAACCTTTGAAAAAGTTGAAATCATATGAATTATAAGAGGGTATGATAACTATAAAATCTTGGAGTGTCATTAATACACTAAAACATAGAATTTTGAGATACGTTAATACCATAAAAACTAGTTCAACATCGATGAGTTGATACTAGAAAACTAGAAGAAAGCCCTTTAGATTAGGGATGTGATAATACGAACTAAAAAACTCATGATGTGGAAACATGCAATAATTCATAAGTATAAACTAAAACCAAATGGGCAACAGAATAACACTACTTGGTAATAGGAATCATAGTATAAAATGTGTTCTAGGACTCAAAGCATGAGCGATATGCAAGATAACTTGAGTCCACCAAAGATGATAATGTGATAATGAGTCTATAAGCGAACCTCAATTTAAACACGAAATTTAACCTAAGTTAAAACAAGTCAAGTGCAAATGGTGAATCCAATTTAAGACATCAACCTTTATAACTTTAAAAAGTCCAATTCTAAATTTAAATTATCAATGAGGGATTTAAGAAAATTTGGCAGGTGGTCTAGAATCAAATCTGAATCATAATTTCACTAATTTAAAAGTATGACACAATGTTTTTAGATTGATAAAGATGTTGTTAAAGGAATTTTTAGTGACCAAAATGGAAATCTAAAATTTCCATAGTGTCTTCCTTGCTGAAATTGACTCCATGAGTTCCATTGAGCATTCCAAAATGTAGAGTGGATTATGAAATTTGATTAATCAAACATTAGTCAATAAATCAAAGAGAAATGTATAAATAACTAAACAAATCAATCCAATATATTCATGTAGGGGTTTCTAATTATAACAAGATACAAATGAAATAAAGTAATCAACCCTTACCTTCCCAAATGACTCAATTACTCAAAAGCGGCTCCAAGTGTTTTTTCCTTAATCTAGAGCTCTAGTCTTTGTCAACGATGGCTTCTTTGATCCTCCATTGCCTCAAGAACTCTATGTAAAACCTAGGCTCATGATAAAAACTATCTATTTTTACTATCGATTGAAGCTAATCCAAATGAAAATAATACAATAATCAAAACACAAATGACTTGTGGAGTGTTTTTTGCATTATAAGTTTACACAATTTTAGCTTAAGAAATGAGGTTTTATGCCCTTCTATTTATAGATTTTGAAAATGGTCTAAGATCAACCATAACCATCCATGTCAAGATTGAGATGTGTGGCCATGGATTAATCTAATATTTGGAATTATATCCATAAATAGCCTCATAATGATTTGGGAGGAAGGGGCATTAACTAGGCATGGGTACCCATAATTTAAATATTCTATGCATTTATGGCTTATGGATGCCACCCCATAGATGATGTCACTAGGTGATGTAGATATTTATAATAAATTTAAAATATTGAAATAATTAATAACCTCCATGGAAAATCCACTTAAGCTCTTGATTCATATTAATTAGTTCTAAACATGATTAATCAATATTTGTGCAATTCTTTGGAAATTTGCCCTCAATTAATCAAAATGTTCAGAAAGTCAAAATACTAGGTCATAATTTGACTCAAAAATAATTATAAGGTGATTTTAGATGCGTTGGAACCATATTACCATTTATGATGTTTCTAACACAAAATAATAAATGTACGTGATGTATACTAATGAATTAGAAGAAAAGAGTGATCCAGAGCATACAAAGGTGAAATCATCATTTTGACTCAAAATGAATTCATCAAAGTTAGGAATCACATAAAATGGATTTCCATATTTAGGGATAAATTGGATTAAATTGGCACTTGTATAGGACTATTTCAAACCATTTAGTGCATTTTTAATGATTTTGACCTAAAATGGGCATTTGAGTACAATTTGAGTAAGATTGACAATTTCAAAACAAATGGTGTTAGGAATTGGATGTCTACAATTATTGGGTTGCAAATTTTTATACAAATTGTTTAATTTTGATAATATGTTACCTTTAAATTGAAATGAGAATACAGGCTTGCCTTAGCATCATGCTGGGAAGAAATCATTTAAATATCAAATTACTTGTATAAACTGCTTGTTACCATTTAAAGAATTAAAGTCTTTAATTTAATAAAAATCCACAAAATGGTGGCTTATGTTGGAAAAATCTTGCTTAGAGGGTAAGTGGTGATTGTAACATTTTAAATGTCTTGGGTGGAAATATCTTTGAAAACACATTAATAAAACAATTTGTAATATAAAAATGTGACTTTGACCACCATGGAAGGTAAAATACAAAGTAATCATTACGAACTAGATTCAAAATGTTAAATCATGAGTATAAACCATGATTAGGTTTTTTGTATGTAATGAAAAGTAAAAACACTAATTTTGAGTTTATTGGGTGATTTTTGAAGTGAAGATAGCCTTTAGATGGGAAGGATACCTAACTAAAAGTTCACATTTGGTGGTAGGAAAAATAAATGTAAACAAAAAAATTATATTATCATCAACAAATCTACTCTTTAGGGAATTTTTGGTCTTTAATGAGGAGTTTAAGTGGCATCTAGAACATGAATGGTGGAAGTTTATTAGGAGTTGGATTTATTGCATGACAAAGTAGTGGGGGAATGGAGTATTGGTGAAAAAGAGGAAGAAAATTTAAGAAAAATAAGAGGGGAGTAATGAATCAAAAAAAATTTATAAGGACTTTAGAGTTGGAAAAAAAGGGACAATGAGCTATTTGTTGATATTTAATATAGGTAAGTAATAAAAAAACTAAAATGTGATTTATAGTTTTGTATGTAATAATGGGTAAATGGGTAATGTGGTTTTAATGTTATTCTGTTGATTCCATTAAATGATTAAATGATATAGATTACCCATTACGAGGATTTAAAATTTTGTATTTTTGAGGTTAGCACTTGTCATTAAACAATACATTCAAGGATTAAAATTATGTGATTGTGAATGTTTATAACCTTCCTTGTATGCATGACCTACCTATTATATTTCTTGGAATACACATTTTGGGTTTGTATACATATAGCATATCATAGAGAAAAGGAAAAATTGATATTTTTATCCCCTTTTGGGTGAAATGAAACTACTGTTTAGTTTTACATAGTTAATGAAAAATGAAAAATGCTTTGGCTATATAACCGAGTGAATACTATTGGTTATTAAAATAAAGTATGGAGGTGTATTTATTAGAAAATATGTAGTTTTTATTTAACCAAAAGTTAAATGGTAGGCTCATTACATATTTAAAAATATCTACTCCTATTTATGTATAGGTGGGGTTTGACCTCCACCTACAAGTCTATAAGAAAGGACAACAATATATAAACCTGTGTAGATTTTTGATGGGTAGTATAAGTTGTATACTAATAAAAATAGGGATTTTAACTCACTCTCTCTCTTGTTATGAATAAAAATTTCATTGTTAAAATAGATACATTTTACTTAACCAACATATATGAGGTTACTTTACCAAAGAATGCCTAGTTTATAACTAAGGGGTTTGAAAAGGGTTCAAGTCATAATGAGTTATGAAAGGAATTTAAAGGTATTAAAACTAAGTAATATTGATAATCAAACTATAAAAGAGCCAAGAGCCTGTATGAATTAAAATAATAGACATGAAATAATTCTTGAAAGTTTATTATAATGAAATTCATCAGGATGTTATAATAGATCTGAATATTATTTAATCCTATAGGTGGTTGTCATAACCACCTAGTGGCTTAAATATGGACTGGGTTTACAAACTATGATAACTACCTATTTTGAAAAAGATATTGAATTTAATACAATAGTAGCTATATATTCTAAACATCTTCAAGTTATAAATCAACTAGATGATAATATCCATGTTCATTTTAGTTATACTTGAACAATTTTCACACACACACACACACACACACACACACACACATATATGAAAATTGTTCAAGTATAACTAAAATGAACATGGATATTATCATCTAGTTGAATATATATATATATATATATATATATATATATATATATATAATTTGAGCATGTTTAACTACATTACAATATTGTAGTCTTACTTATATAAATGATGTGAAAGCCAAGGTAGGTTTAGGTTAATTATTTATTATTAAACCAAACCTATTGATTAATGTGGTATTTTCATAGGGTTAATGAATTAGGTGTGGTGAAAGATTAAGTGACATGGTCCTTGATTACACAATACAATGTTCTATGAAGCTAGAATATACCATATGAACAAATAAATTATGAATGAATATACTAGATTAGTGAGCTATATTTAGTGAATGATTTCATGTTTTTTGGATTGGAAAAATGTGATGCATCTTGTTTAATAGGATTGATTATCTTAGATTTAAGGATGATGTGTGATAGGTAAGATGCTTAGTTACAAGCCACACATCATCTATATGGAAAATAACTTTTTTTGTGACACCAGAACAAGACAAAGAGTTAAGATTATGTGGACATGACAGAGATATTAAAATATGAAACTATAAGTGTCTTAAACAAAGTAATGTTATATGTGTATCCATTGTCTATCCAGCATAATTTATTTTTTACATGTTGAGTTGAATCATAATAGATAGAGGTGTGTCCATGGTCTTTATGATTGATTGCATATGATAGTGATTGTGCCCACTATTATTATTAGATGGATATGTATGCATGTATCATTTTTATATACCCCTTCATGAAGGGAAGGGCCACTTATAGTGGGGGGGTGTTCAAGATATCATTGGTCTATGGTTGGAGTTAAAGCACTTAGAAGATGCTCTCCCTCCTTATAACTGATCTAAACTTACTACCAATGCTTACTCATGGCTTATGTATATGATATAAAGATGTATATATGGTTCAACTATATGATTTTATATGTGACATTGTACCAATTATATTTACAAACTATGACATGGCATTGCATAATTGGATGTAGGATGATGTATTTTTATACTATGACAAAAATATGGTTGTCTATAAGACATTTTAATTACATATTATGATTTCTTAAAATAATATGGTTGTATGAGTACCCTTACACAATAATGTATTTTATGATTAGGTTACTTACATTAGTATGAAAAAATATATGATCTTATATGATAATATATATGTTTGGATGTTATTTTTTAGTAGTTTAGTCATAATGAAAAGTTGTGTAATAGTTTATTTTCTTGCTATATTACCAATTAGTAGTGTATTTGGTTTTTGAGGCCTTATTTCAGCTTAATATGTTATAATTGACATCCTTCACATTTGAACCAAAATTTAGTTATTTTTTAGATACAACAACAAGGTGAATTATATAATTTGTACTTAAGCAGATGTATATTGTTAAAGTTAAATTTTGTTGATAATTAGTGTTATATCAAACTAGATTAAGTGTTTTTTTAATTCCATTAAAAAAATAATTGTAAGTAACGTGTGGTATTTATAGATTGGTTCTAAATATAAAACATGAATGAAGGAGAAGCTAACTATGAAAATAACAAAGAAGAAAATAAGAATTAGAAAATTTATACTTGTTGTATTGACTATATGTGACTAAAATATGGATGGAAATGATCAATTATGACTTAAGTATCCATGTGCAATTGAAATAACAACTATTACTTTTCTAGTTCAAAATAGATTGGAATAGTTAGGATTGAATGCCATTACTATCCTCTATGGTTTGATATTAACCTACATGGGAATAAATTATTATGATGGTATAATCATTTACACCTACTTGAAATATGGTTTTATGTAGAAATTTGATCTTCAACTATGTGACGATGACATGCAAATGACCTCTTCAAGGTTGAAACCCAACTAAGGTTTGTGATAGATGAAAATATAAAAACATAAATGGGGGAGTGTAATTGATTGATATGACCCCACCCACCCCTACAATTATTTAATTCTACATGTATAAAAATTAATCTGAAGAGGGAATCAATCCCACATAGTTCTCCCACCTAGAGTGCTTAATGTAATAGTGCTCTTTTACTACATGTATGCATCTAAATATGGATTCAATACTCAAAAATTATTTTATTGAATTACATAAAATAATATCGTGACTTTATTAATGGTTGATCAAGTGAATATAATTTAATTTGGAAAAAATAGGAAGGCTTTGTTTAGTGTGTAATAATATAAAAGTGCTCAAATAATGAAATTATCGAGTGGTAGAATAACTAGATGAGATGTAAATTTATAGATATATAAATGGGTGAAACCTCATGATACCTATCCTAAAAATAAAAACCAATTTGTAATGGAGGGTTTAAATTTGAAAATATACATTTATAGGTAAATAGAAAGATAAACCCATAAGGTTTAGGATCAACTACTGATCCCAACTCATTTGGGTTGATTCTAACCTAGGGAGGGTGATGTTTAGTTTTAAGAATTTAAAATTTATGTATAAATGCTTAGAGGTTTTTAAAAATTAATTATTTATGTAGGTGTAAAAAAATAACTTGGAAGGGATAGACCTATACAAGTACTTAGGATAGATCGAGCTTGTGAAATAGGACCAATTTACGTGCTCAAGTCAATAAAGGTAAATGTGGGCCAAAACTAACATTAAAAAGTATTCATGACTAGAAATTTGAGTATATAAAAAGGTAAAAAATTATATTCACATAGATTTTGAGACATCAAAATACATAGTAATACTCATCAAACATATGTATAATTGGTGACACTATCATAGAAAAAACACTTAGGATCGATTAGCATTTTAGCAAATTATGTCACAGAAAAGGAATTGTCTAAGAAGTTCAGACTTTTTTGAATAGAATTAGACTCTCAGTTTCCTAATTAAAGAAATAAAATACCCCATTTTTATAATTTTGATGACGGTATCTCTCTAAATACCTAAAACAAGATAAGTTATTCATTCTCCTAGTGTTTTCCTTAAATAGAAAGTTATTATATTTAGCTAGTTACACTCATTTTTTTTTTATTAATTGTACACCTTAAGCAATCTAAATATTCAATAAGTTTTATTTTATTAGGGTCATAGTAATCCTAAAATAGACAAAACATACTATGAAATCTATTCATTATATTAAGCATAACAAAATTCTATTTTCCTCATGGTTTCCTCCCATTTTCTTAGGGTTTCAAATTTCAGAATTTATTATTATTTTTTGACATGATTTGTGATTCCCCCCCAATTTAATTTTTCTTACATGGATATAAATAGTGTTTTTTTATAATTCAATATATGATAGTCATAATTACATGTTTCTTTCCTTAAATAAGTAAAATGTTTCAAAATCATGTACCAAAACTAATTAAATCTAATATAACTACATCTAAAATAAATAATGAGAAATATATTTTCCTCCTTAGTAATTCATATTTTTTAAATACTAAATTTTGAATCACTCTAATTACTAATATACATCAAATGGAATAAATGACTCTTTTCATTCCTCTTCCCCCTAGAATTCAAGGTTGTAATAGTTACCATCCCACTCCCATTATTCACCCTAGGATTATGTTGGATCTTGTGCTCTATGATGTTGCAACTAGAAGAGGTAGGGTGACCTATCATATGTGGTATAATAAAGGAATCCAAAATAATCTTCCTCATCCCAAACCACCACCACTATGTCAACCAATAAAACTAAGGTTTATGACATCATTGATCAACTTAGAATTACCCTAGCTAAGGTTTATATGTTTGAATTATGTAAGAGGTCACTAATCTATAAGGACATTATATATGCATCTTTGTGTGATAGAAATTTTCCCAATGATGTAGGAATTGCTTAATTTGCATCTATTGTTAATAGTTAAAGGGTATTGAATATATGATACATTTTGAAAGAGATGACTTGCCTACTCAACATACTATAAATCAACATATCCCATTATTTATTCAAGTGAAAATATTAAACTAGCGATTTAGGAGAGTTATGATAGATAATGGATTAGGATTGAATATATGTAACTTCACATTTTTTCAAACTTTAGGTGTTAATATGGTGTCTAATAAAAAATCACGTAAGAATAACATAAGATTTGACAGTTTGCCTCATTAGGCTCTAGGTTCCATTACCCTAGATATCATAGTAAGGTATAAGACTCTACCTAATAGTTTTATTTTAATTCCTAATCACTTTATTTATAACCTATTTTTAGGTATACAGTGGATACATGAAATGGATGTCATTCCATCTATAATGAATAAATATGTTAAATTTATATACGAGAGGAATTCTCATACATGTCTTATAGATAATAAATCATTCAAATATTAAAAAATAGTAGAGCCTAATAATTAATTTAATCCACAATTGTATGATTTTCACTCTACTATAATACTTCCATCATAAATTATACCATTGAAATTAATACATACATATGAAATTGGTGATTCAAACAAGATCAATGTAAATGAGCCAACTATATATACATCAGGCCAACAACATAAAATAAAGGATACATAAGAATAAAATATACCAAATCTTCATTTAGTAGTTAATTAAAAGAATCCAAATCATTTATCCATGGAAGAAGATGATAGTGACAATGATGAGAATACATTTCTAGTGAACATTGATGGTTATTTGTGTACTATAAATTTTACACCTATTAATTTAGGGGAATATCAAGAAGACTCAAAATTGGTAACTAATACCAAGTCAAATAATGGTAAAACATCTCTTTCAAGAACACATATAGATGAGAATACAAACACTTTTTTCAATATATGTTTACAAAAATATGATTCAACACTAATTGCTCCACCAAGTTAATTATTTGAAATCTATCATCAGTAGAGAGTAAGGGGCATAAAATATTGTACAGAGTGTCACAAAGTCACACCCACATCTATGAAAAATTAAACAAACAATATAGAGATTATGAATGTATAAATAGTTATCAAAATATTTATTATGCAAGCACTAATGAACATAATCAAACTGCCAATTAAACTTGGCATGGTGGCATGTATGACTAGATAGATGTACTATGGAGGCGAATTAACTTAGTTCATTGATATTGATACTTTTTTAAAATTACCAATGATGTGTCCATTTACTTTGGTAAGATATTGGCATTGTATGTGAAACACTAGTCTCTCTTGAAAGTTAGGGTCCTAATCAGTGCATAATATAAACACACTTGTGGAAAATAAATTGCAAGAAATGAAATGACACTTATATGAAAGGGAGAGAACATAAAAGGGAAATTAAAACTATTTGGAAGCTTCCCACACTAGATGCTTTAAATGTAAGTGTTGATGCAATGGATTACACCCAGGGCAAGGAGGTTGAGCTCCTACCTTCCACATGCAACAATGGAAACTCCCCTCTCACTTGTGGGACTGGTGAAGTTGGAGGAGAGAGTTTGTAGGTAAGGGCTAGCTCCCTTTGATACATCTAATTTGTTCCAATAAGTGCTAACATATATATATATATATATATATATATATATATATATATATATATATATATATATATATATATATATATATATATATATATATATATATATATATATATATAATGGGGGGTAAAAAGGGAGAAAGATTGTAGGAAAACAACTTACTCTAAAAGAGGTAATGCACCAAAATGATCTGACCTTCTCACACTCACACTTAAAATCAGACAAACACATGCATACACTTCAAACTAGCAGAAGGACTAGGCTGCAAGAAGCTTGGCAGGGAGGCTTTAATGGAAAATACAAAAAATAGAGATTCACCAAAGGTGCTGTGAAAGGCACTCTGTATAGTAATTTCTTCTATTTTTTTACTTCCAAATACAACTCTCCTTGTCAGCTGTAGAAATGGCACCTTATAGATACCAGGTATGTTGGTGTTGAACTATGGAAGCATCAAGAAGCAATGACTAAACATAAACTAACACTCAGACATACACAGAGATATCTAACTAGGATAGAGGTAAAAAATGTGTTTATTGATTCAGGTGAAAATTTTCTTGGGCTACACCTTACAAATGTGGAAGATGATTTCTCAAATGACAAGTCTCCAATATATAGAGGAAGAAAAGAGGCCCTTTGGCACCCTTTTTACAAGTGACCCATGGTAGGCACTGTGTCAACCACTAAAATAACTTCTTGAATCGACACCTTCCTGTGTCACTTGGATTGCTCATTTGCTTCTACGTGATGGCCATTCTACTGTCAAGATTTGAATTTATGATCCGTGCTATTTTCCTACTCTGTGATGCATATCGAGGGAAACAAGTCACGTTGATCATTGTTTGTGCCTCTTTGATGACCGCATGGTAGGAACTATGTCAACCACTAAAATAACTTCTTGAATCGACACCTTCCTACGTCACTTGGATTGCTCATCTACTTCTATGTGATGGCCATTCTGCTATCAAGATTTGAATTTATGATCCGTGCCATTTTCTTGCTCTGTGATCTCTTGGTCTTTGTCCTTTTTTGCTCCTTCAGCCCTTAGGGGCGATCTTCTGGTAGGTCGCTACATTCTTTAGGCTCATTTCATGGTTGGCGCTCAGGCATTTAAAAAACCAATGGCTTTTTTACTAGCTTAAATTTGACGTTCACACACCCATCACCCCTGGACTCTCTTTCAGCTTCCTGCCTTGCCCCTTTTGCTGAGAGTGCATCTACCTTAGACACGTGTCATAATTCACTATTTGGGCACCTAGAAGACACTTTGAAATGTGGACATTGACATGTGGTGGCTTTCATTGAATTGATAATGGGATGTGGTAGCATCTAATTACATTAGAGGGCCTTTTGAGAGTCAGGCAGAAGTAGGGGACTGATTTTTTGCCCTGTTGGGCAAAAGTGGTCAACAAATTGGTGATTCCCAGGGGAAGCATGCCTGCTATGCTTAAAAGCTAGTTGCATTAAAAATCCATTGGGCATGGGGTCAAATTGTAATTTAAAGATCAGAAATAGCTCTAATAAATCTAGAACTGATCACTCAAATTCACCTCAAAAGGGAAAGAAAACACACAGAAATCTAAGAAAACTACTTGTGCAAATAGCACTTAGGGGAAACAGGGAAAGAAAATTGAAAGCAACCTACTATATATAGCTAACCAGGTATTTTTGATTCCCTCCTAGATCAAAGGGAAAGCTTCTAATGTCTCCTTCATCTGACACACCCAGTATTGATAATGGATCCCACAAGGAAATATTTATGTGTAGCTTCTTCACCTGGTCTATCATGTTGATCTGAGGATTGCTCCCTTCCATATTTTCTTTGGGGTCACTTGCAGCCTCATAAGGCATAGGCTGGGGAGCTGAATATATGATTGGTAGCCTAAAATTTGGGAATTTTTGATTCACTTATGGTGGAAGAGATGGTGTCGATGTTTGAACAGCTACTTGAGTTTCTTCCATAGCTCTCCCTTTGGATCTTGTGTTGGCTACAACATAGTCAACCTGATTGTCTTCAACACCTACATAATTAATTACATAGAACTCACCTTCTAGGTGGTTCATAAGAGTAGAGTCAGGCTGACTCTGATTGCTACTTGTGTTGGCTTACATTGGAGCCTCGAAGACCTAGGAATGAGTGGCTAGCTGATTGCCTAGCACATTTGGGTAACAACCCATCATCTCATTTGTATAAATGGCTTGCTCCTAACCATATCTCATGGTTGAATAACTTGGTTGTTCGTGCACTATATTGTTCTAAATGGGCACCATGACCTTAGATGATGAAAGGGGGCCTAGGTTGTAACCTTGGAAAGGTTTGGTCTGAGTAAGTTGACCCTGTATTTGATTGTAATTTTGGAAAGGGGGGCCTAGAGCTTGACCATACTACTGGTGTCCTTGGTTTGGTTTATGGCTTTGAGCTTGCTACCTTTTAAGAGCTACAAGTTTGTTTGACATACTCTGTAATAGACTCTTAACTTCATGAAGCTCATTAGATGGAGCAATAGCTGGTTTCTCTATGCTAGGTAGAGGAGCTAATGTGGGAGCAATGGCCTGAATTAGAGGTAGCATTTCTAGGAAAAGTGGCATATGGGGTCTAGGGGCTATTTTTTTAGCCTATACTAAGTAATTTTCAGCTACTATGGCTATGTCATAGGCAGCAAGAAGCACATGCCCTCCCAAGGATTGTATCATAACAACAATATCACTATTTAATGCTCTTAAATAATATAGGAAAGCATAGATAGTAGTCAGTCTTACCAAAATGGGGATTCTATCCCATGTCTTCTAAAACCATGTGTTGAAATCCTATATATATTCATGTGGGGCTCTTTTCATGGTCGTCAACTGCTCATCAAGCGAGAGGTGATCGTTCTTTTCTCCAAAATGGTCCGTCAATTGAGTACCCAATTCATTCCAAGAATGGATTGAATTTACAGGCAAAGTCTTGTACCAGTCAAGAGCTTTTCCCTTGAAACACAATGCCAACAATTTGATTGCAACATTCTCCTCAGTGACATTGTGGATATTTCAAAGGTTAGATATATTGTAATGTGCTCGATGACTGTAATGGGCCCCTATCCATCAAAAGAAGGCAAATTTTTGAGGGCTATTCTTAGGATCAAGTCATAATGTTGGAGGTTCAAGGGACTCTGACCATGAAAGGTCACAAAGGGTAATGCCATAACTATAAGGGGATTTAAATGGGGTACTTCTCCTGTGAAGGAAGCACCCATAGCCGAACTGGGAAGATGACTTGCTGAATAAAGATGAGTCCCTTTGAACCTTAATCACTTTGCTGAGTTGAGAGGTAATTCAATGGATTCAAAAGGGACACCCTTATTAGTGGATCATGTGGTGACTTTAGGCATTATAAGTCAAACTAATCTTTTATTAGGAAATGAGGTTCTTACCAGTGGAGTCACCAAATGCTGTAAATAGTTGATTTGTTGTAACAGGACTAGCATCAATCCTAAAACCTTATTGATTTATAAAACTGTGTCCCACTGGGTGTGCCAAAAATTGTTGATGTAGTGGATTACACTCAGGGCAAAGAGGTTGAGCTCCTGCCTTCCACACATAACAATGGAAACTCCTCTCTTTCCTATGGGACTGACGAAGCTAGAGGGGAGAGTCTCTAGGTAAGGGCTAGCTCCCTTTGATGCATCTAATTTGTTCCAATAAGTGCTAACATATACATACACACACACACACACACACACACACACACACACACACACACACACACATATATAAATATATATATATATATATATATATATATATATATATATATATATATATATATATATATATATATATATATATAATGGGGGGGGGTGAAAAGGGAGAAAGATTGTAGGAAAAAAAACTACTCTAAAGGAGGTGATGCACCAAAATGATCTGACCTTCTCACACTCCAACTTAAAATTAGACAAACACATGCATACACTTCAAACTAGCAGAAAGACCAAGCTACAAGAAGCTTGGCAGGGAGGCTTTAATGGAAAATACAAAAAATAGAGATTCACCAAAGGTGCTATGAAAGGCACTATGTATAGTAATTTCTTCTATTTCTACACTTCCAAATACAACTCTCCTTGTCAGCTACAGAAATGGCACCTTACAAATACCAAGTATGTTGGTGTTGAACCTATGGAAGCATCAAGAAGCAATGACTAAACACAAACACTCAGACATACACAGAGATATCTAACCAGGATAGAGGTAAAAAATGTGTTTATTGATTTAGGTGAGAATTTGCCAGGGCTACGTCTTACAAATGTGGAAGATGATTTCTCAAATGACAAGTCTCTAATATATAGAGGAAGAAAAGAGGCCCTTTAGCACCCTTTTTACAAGTGACCCATGGTAGGCACTGTGTCAACCACTGAAATAACTTCTTGAATTGACACCTTCCTACATCACTTGGATTGCTCATTTGCTTCTGCGTGATGGCCATTTTGCTATCAAGATTTGAATTTATGAGCTATGTTGTTTTCCTGCTCTGTGATGCATATCAAGGGAAACAAATCACATTAATCACTATTTGTGCCTCTTTGATGACCACATGGTAGGCACTGTGTCAACCACTAAAATAACTTCTTGAATTGACACCTTCCTTCATCACTTGGATTGCTCATCTACTTCTACATGATGGCCATTTTACTGTCAAGATTTGAATTTATGAGCCGTGCTGTTTTCTTGCTCTGTGATCTCTGGGCTCTTTGGCCTTTTCTGGTCCTTCAACCCTCAGGGGTGATCTTCTGGCAGGTCACTACATTCTTTGGGCTCATTTCATGGTTAGCACTTGAGCATTTAAAAAACCAATGGATTTTTTACCCTCTCAAATTTGATGTTCGTGCACCCATCACCCCTAGACTTTCCTTCGGCTTCCTACCTTGCCCCTTTTACTGAGAGTACATGTACCTTGGACACGTGTCGTAATATGCTGCTTGGGCACCTATAAGACACTTTGAAACATGAACGTTGACATGTGGTGACTTTTGTCGAGCTAATAATGGGACGTGGCAGCATCTGCTTACATTAGAGGGCCTTTTGAGAGCCAGGCGGAAGTAGGGGACTGATTTTTTGCCCTATTTGGAAAAAGTGGTCAACAGTAAATAAATGGAGGAATGATTATACATAGATGAAATCATACACATAACATACTCAATAATAAATACATGTATAAACAAATTAAAAAAAACTAATCCTAATGGATGAGAAACCAAACTACTAAATATGTGCGAGTGGGCCTTACTTTGTTTAAATCAAAGATTGAATTCTCTCCTCAACTACATGTGAGTTAATTATTTAAACAAGATTTATTTCATAATGATTTTTCTAAGGCAAAATTATAGTAATATATAAATTACTTTGTTATAACTTCTTATATATTTCTCTTACTTTATAACTTAACTCACTCACTAACTATTTTTCAACCTGAGCTTTTCCCCTTATATAGGGAGACATGTGCTTATTCAAATAATTACCTAAATTATAGAAGTTATAATTGAAGATACATGGTTATACCATAACATATTATTAGTTGAAATAGTAAAAATAGTTACATTTTGTTGTAATAATAAAATAGTTAAATTGGAAGGAATATAATTTTGTTCATCCTTGGATTCATGGAATTAGATCAAATCCTTAAATCATGGGACACTTTTATATCTAGTTGCATACCAATTGTCTTAATCAACAATGTGCATCTATCATAGTGGTTATGGGTGTGCATAATTTAGTTACTATGGGTGCACATAGTCAATGGCTATGGGTAGTTACTAGTTATTATAGTGCTTTGTGTCTCCAATGTCTAACTAGCCAATGGCTATGGGTGTTATACATTCAATGGTTGTAGGCAATCATAAAATACATAAATAATTATCATATAATGGCTGAAAGTATCTTAGATATACTTATTAGTAAATACACATAAAAACCATTAAACTATGCTATTTCATGTAGAAATCATTAACTTATACCATAACAATAATCATATGCACTAGGGATAGAAATATGGATAAAGGCATGGGTGAGGGATGTAACAATGGAAAAATTAGAAGGTCTTTATGGTAAAAATATGCAAGATGAGTGCCATTTATTGGCCTCATTAGGCACAAGATAAACCAGATATTAAACTATGAATGTTGGATGATAAAGATTTGATCATTTTATATACTACTCAACACAGAGTTCATGATTGGTTACTGTATAAAAAGGGGATTCTTAACATAAGATAAGAGTGAATCACACATATAATTGTTTCACTTTATGACATCACATTCAAAGATTTAAAAATCAAGGGATAATTAAAATAATAAAACTATAGGATGAGGTAAAATTCACTAATAACATAATATCACAGTCTATTAATAATTGTTATTCTCCAAGGAAGAAGTTCACATACTAGAATCTCCTCTTATAATACTAAAAAAATCACTTAAGTTTAGCCTCATGTCTCTCCCTCCCCAAAAAGAGGTTGATATGATTAAGCCCTAATATAAGTGATTCTATAATGAGGAATATTTTAATTATCATAAATGCACACAAAATTTAATAAAATATATGCATTAGTTTCCAACATCATATTCAAGACTTTATTGATAACATACTATTGAGTTTTGTGATGACATTATACTCATTCATGACTTGAGGGAAAATGTACCCACTTTAATCCATAGATGATTCCACATCAAATACATACTAGGGTTATAGGACATATAAATGCTCATAATGATTATGATAGAAATGATGGATATTGTATAGCACATGATAACTAATCTGATTTTGACATCAATATACATGTTGATCCTTTCCCATGATGTATGTATTGCACATTGATAAACACATTAATTATATGAAAATGTACCATTGATGAGATCATTGGTTAACATTACATAATATTATTATAAAATTGTATAATACTATATGTATGCATATATAACTAGGACCTATGCATGACATGCCTTACTTGTTTACATGATTTGTTTATAGTTTTTCATATATAGTCCATTGTCTAGTTTTCTATGCCCATGCATTTCATGGTACGCATGAATGAGATTCATAATATACAAGTACTATATGATATGGAAACATAGATGTGGGACATTCCTATACCCAAGATTTACCTTCCTAAAATAAGATAATACTCTTTCCAGGGACATCTCACTACTTTACATAGGTTTTATCTTTCTATGATTATTTCCATTGATCATAGTGAATTACTATACAATGATTATACTTGATTTATATAACTCAAACTACTTAAATTATATTTTATTATGTATTTTATTTTTATATATGTGACGATGAATTACATTAATTATTTAGATTAAACTTATTTATTTTATGCATTTTTGACACTATTATATTTTATGTATTTGAATTTGTTTGTTGTGTGACATTTTATTATTCATTGTGTTTGATTCTGATTGTGTGTGACATTGGATTATCCTTTGTGTGTGTGACATTATATTTTACATCATGTGTGTGACATTATATTATACATCATGTGTGTGACATTAGATTTGTTATTGTGTGCCATTTGATTGTCCATTATTTATGTCATTTTTGATTATCCATTTTGTGTGGCTCTTGTTTTGCATGATAGTTAGTGCTATTGCATGTGATTTATTGTGTTCATCATATCCATGACATTATGAGTGATCTATCTGATGATATTTTTATGTTGTGATCTATATCACACACTCTTCTTCTTATTTATGGTGTCATGACACATATCATACAATTATATGCATAGTTATTACTCACTTTATGTAAACTCATTATTATGTTGCATATTCACTATGTTTCTCTTTCACACACACACACACACACACACACACACACACACACACACACACACACACACACACACACACACACACACACACACACACACATTTACATGACACTTGTATTATTAAGATACAAGCTTTATATATAGTTTGATGCTCTATTATTAATATGATGAAATGTTCTTCACTTGTTAGTACATGATTTACATTATTTATATCTTAACATATATAACATGACCTGTTTAACTTATTATTTTCATATAAATTATACATAGGCATTACTCAAATTGAATCATAAAATCCATATATAGTGGATGATTTATAAACTTTATGTAGACTCTTATACATTACTTAGGCATTCATTAGATTTCTTAAAAATCATAGTGGATTCCATTTACTCAAATTTATTTAATTTTTATGGGGATGAAGCTATGCATAACATAAATTATATGAACTTCTCCATTTAAAATAAGGATTGAGGCATATTTATCTCAACCCATGGTTTTAAATAGCCATATCTTACGGGCATAATCACCCCATTCTCTAGTCTCTAGAATAAAATTTTGGTTTGTAAGCACACAAGTTTATTCATTCATTTATATTTCATTTCACAAACCTTCAATTCTATTACTTTTTTCTTTTACATCATAAGTAAAAAATGATTTCTACACGTTTCATTTCATGTTTTCATAGAGCACATAGTACATACTTGAGCACATTTATCATAGTTATCCTAAGGTATCACATTTAAATTTAATCTAAAAATTCTATTAGTAAGATGTGGGGGGGGGGGATGTGGACAATAATTTTTCATTTTAGACAGTTAACAATGTGTAATTTAACCAAAAATTAACCTAATTAACTTATGATCACATACATGAATATTATTTTCCATTCCTTATAACCATTTACTCTTATATGGGCCTGACCCTTATAAGTTACCATTAATGTTACACATGATCTTCTTAGTCTTTTCCTTTTTTTTTGGTATTATTCTTAGTTTGTATCTTGGCCTCAATTCACTGTTCCTATTTTTTGGGTAGGTCCACACCTCTTAGAAAGATCCAATATCATAGACCTATCCACTTAGTCTAAACCTATCCTTACACCCTTTAACAACTAGTTTATAAATTTAAATATATAAAAAGGGTTAGTGTGTATGTTTTACATTTTGGTTCAAAGGAAATTAACCAAATAGTTAACTATATCAATGTATCAATCCTAAGCATTTAATTATCAAATGCTTATTTAGGATATATCTAGATATCACTATAAATCACTCTACACATTGAGAGGAACTATCCTAGAACTCTTGATTTATAAATACCTCAAAGGATAAATTCCTAAGCTAAGTCTAAATACCATTTTAAGGTCAAGTTATAGGTTGTCAAATGTTGAAAACCATACAAAGGATTGTACTACAAGTTGGTATTAGACATAATCATAGATAGTCACCTAGGTGGGAGATCTATGTTTGGTTTGAATTCCCTCTTAAGAGTATTGGATATGTAAGAAACACTCAGTTATAGAGGGTGGCTAAGGTTTTCTCAACCCTTCCATTTCACCCTTTGTCCTAGTTTTACAATTGTCTTATAGTGAAAATTTTGTGTTTAAAGCAGAAAGAAGGAAAAAAAAGGCATTCATATAGTTTTGTAGACACAATAATTAATAAGAATACTCATTAGACATAGGAATACTAGGAGAAACTATCACATATCAAAAAATTACATAGTTTTAATCCATGCTCTAGTAGATATTGTTGTGATAACAAAAATTTCAAGGAAGTGCATAAATGTCTGAGTGGATGTAGATACTCTATTTACATATCTAGGCACTTAAAAGGTCTTTTATGATTGTATCTCTCTAAAAACTTGTATATACCTAAAATAAGCTAAGTTATTTATTATCCTAGTTTTTTCCATAAATACCAAGTTAATATATTTATCTAGTTACACTCAGACTTGTTTATTAATTATACATCTTAATAAATATGAATATTCAATTAGTTTTACATTATTAATGTCACATTAATCCTAAAATATATAAAATAAATTGATACTAATTCTATATATGGAAATATCATAGTGCATAATATCCTTAACTCACAATTACCTTGTGACCTCACAATGCTTAAATTTACATTATTTGATAGGTGTGGTGATCCTTATTTTAATCTTAAGAGATTTGTGGCTTCTATTGTAAAATATAATATTAATGATAGAATCATGCTTAAATTATTACTTAAAATCCTAGCTAGTCAAACTTTGGGTTGGTTTCATCTTCTTAGTGGCTCTTTACATTCTCTTAAGTTGGAAGAAACCTTTTAAGTATAATATATTTGTAATAAGGGGAAAAGTTACATTTGATCATCCTCCCTCTCTTCACAAAGGAGACATTACAATTGTTAATGATTGCATCTTATGATTCAAATATTAAATACTTTTTCTTGAAAAGAGAAACTTATTTATATCATATTTGTGAATCTTTCACATATATTTGTTATAAGGAATTGACACATAAAAAAGGATTACACATTCTCAAGAATATAACTATGTAGAAAAAAATCATATTTATAACCCTCTAATTAAATCCACATGTGAAGTTGAAAAGAGTTTATCTCCATCCTAAGTTTGTAAATAATAATACATATTTCATAATAAGAATGTGAGAGTTACCTAACCTTAATGATTATCCAAGTAAACTTCTTAAAAATATGCTACACAATAAATTTATCACTTTAACTCATATTCATCCTTCATATTATTCACATAATTATAAAAGTTATAAATACTATTGTGTATATCATATAACTCATGGGAATTCAACAAATTACAATCATGATTCAAAAGATATAATTAATGGTCTCATTCATGAGAGTTACATTGAGATTCTACCACATCCAAATGGCATTGGTTTGTATCCTAAATAAGAAGAACCCATGTGAAAAATATGACATTAATTACACCAAGGAAAACTACTTCAAAATTTATCTCATCCTTTACTCAAAAAAATGTTGCATCTCCAACCCATGAAGACATTATTCCAATAGGGATGTCATTTCCTATACAATAATAACTTATTAAAAAATATACATCCTTTCCCATAAAGGAATGATCTATTATAATTATACCATCTACTACTAATTAAACATCCCTAAATAAGTTTTACCTATGAAATAAATTCCTAAATATGTGTATCAACAAACTATTGCAACAACCAAGATTTCTAATGCATAAGTAACAAAACATATTTTAAATTTGGAACCTTTAATCCTTAACCCATTAATAGATGGAAATCTATTCAGTAATGTTTTGGTGGATAAATATTGTGAAGTAAATAGATGTACTCTTAATTTTCTAAACACAATTGAATATAACATTGACAATTTAAAAAAAAAAACATGTTATACATCCATTTATTACAATAGGATCGACTCAATTACTAGTGGAAACGTGTACCATATACTATATTCTTAAATTTTACGTTGATGTTACTTGAGTCCAATATAATTCTATATTAATAAACATGTGGATACAAGATATAGATGTAAAACTTGATAGGAATAATAATTACATTGCATTTAATTTAAAAGGCACACACATCAATATTTTTTATGATGTGCATTAATTGAATATGAAAATTATTTATATAAAGACACATCTAAAATGATAGGATAAGAAGAGGATGTCATGTAATACAAAAAAACTCAAAAATTAGTCATGATGGGGTTTTAGAGACAACTGAGCCTACAATACTTGATGATAAATATGACATAATATACATAATTGGATAGGCTTGTTAGTGTAGATTTTTCACCTTACTATGGTTTTTACTACACTTGTATCTTTCACTATGATTAGATGGATATGGTTATTTAGGATGATTTATGAGGTCATATATTTACACACCCACATGTAAAAATTGTGGTCAAATGGGTTGGTGAGGATGCCTTGTCATTCACCAACCAATGTTGACTTATTTCTAGCACATGGGGTTACTTTTCATTTAGAAACTAACCCTTGTTCACATTTCCAAATGGATGTGGTTCATGCCTCTTCTCAACCTATTTAATAACCTAATCTCCTTTGTATTTTGTGTGGTGTAAGAGATATTATTCTTGTATGAATTAATGTAAGTCTGATTTTTAATCTTATTTATTATATTTTGCAATATATTTGCTTTGTGACTTCATCTTGCTATAGCTTCATTGTGATGTACACTAGATTTATCTCATGTGATCACTCAACCATTGCATTCACATTATTTGGACTAGGATCAAAACTTTGATATGGTATCAGAGCCAATCTAGTAAATGCTTGTCTGGTATTTCATTCCTGTTAGCTGTTATTTGAAATCTAAAGTTTATTTGAATGATTATAAGGAAATTTATGTGAGGGTTTAAAAAAAATCCGTGAGCTTTCAAAAAAAATCTCAAATTTTTGGGATTTTTGTAGAAGTGTTTTTCGTGCATATTTGATGCTACATAGGTCTTATTGGCACTCAAACAAGAATGTATTTGTGTATGATGGCATGCAATTAGGATTAGATCCTGATCAAATAAGACCTAAGGCCTCTTGGTTATCTCTCATGGATTACTCTTCTTAAGAGCCATTTACAAGCTTCTCTACCTGTGGGTTTTATTTGGAAGAGTGAGTCTATGACTGATAAAGGATTAATAGCATTGGCATCTTTGTTGACCCGAGTGTGATTTGTATAAGTTATTTTTCTTATGTTTGGGTGCCATTAATGAAAATATAACAATAAAATAACATTTTTTATGCTTGGGAACCATTTTTAATAGATTAAAACTTTATTTTTTTTGATCTAGGCACCATTATTGCTCCCTTCAACAAAAATATAGAGCTAGGCACCATTATTTGTAGCCAAAACACTTAGAAGAGAGGCATTGAAGAGTAAAGAAATTATTTTGGAGTAGTTTCATGGAGGATATAAGGTAGAGATAATAAAGTCTTTTTCTATAAAAGGTGGCACTAAAACTCCTTTTTTCTAGCTACCAATTTGGACTGAGGCATCATTCTCCTTCTTTATCCTGTGTGCTGAAAAATTTCTTTTTAGAGTGTCGTGGAATATTGAGGGGCTGGTTTTTTTTTTTTGACTTTGCAAACACCTCCCTCTTATAACATGACAAAAAATAAATTGAGCTTCATATTTTCTTAAAACACAGTGGGAAATTATTTTTTAAAAATTTATTAAGCTGTATTTTTAAAAAAAAGAGGAAGTCAAACTTGTTTTCATGCATATTTATGCAACCGAGTAAACTATTTTTCACTTATGTTGAATTTTTTAAGTCTATGGTGAAATTATAGTTTAAATGAGTTTTTGGAAGGCACATTTAACCTCACCCAAGGGTATTTTTTTAAGATTCAAAGTGCATGTTTTTAGTCATAAGCCTATTTACAAGAAATTGTTTTATTAATATCTTGTAAACAATAACTCAAAATTGAGTACCATCTTTTGAAAAAGTGTGTATTTTATTATTTATCATGCATTGGGCCAATTTTTCTTATAAAATTCACTACTTTATAAAGTGAAAAAATGGGAGGGGGGGGGCACTTGACATAGTTTTAGGGGAGTTGTACTGTGGTTGTGATTTTGTTCTACAATTCTCTCATTTTTTGTACATTTGATTTCTACAACATTAACAACAAACAAATTAATATTAATTATATAATGGATCTTATCATTTTTAATTCACTCGCACCCTTCAACTACTAGGAATGGAAAAGTAAAATTATAATGGTTCTTTAAAGTAAAGGGTTATTTCACATAACTATGGGGCTAGAAGTTGAGCCCACAACTAAAGTAGATAAGATAAAATGGTTTAATATATGTGATGAAGCTTTTAGAATATTATGTCTTTTAGTGTCATCTAAACTCCTATTTCACATATAGTTAGCCAAATCTCTCAAAGAAGTATGGAACAACCTAGAAAAATTATTCAGAAAAATTGACACCGTGAGGGATCATGAGTTCAAAATTAAACTAATTAGTTTAAGCCATAGAAACTTTGACACATTAGAGGACTTCTTCACCAATATTAAGTCACTTAGATTATAGTTAAAAGAGTGTGGAACTAAGAAGAAAGATGAGAAATTAGTTCTTTCTATACTTGTAAAACTAAGATCTGATTACTCTGTATGTGTCTTTACCTTTTATGAAACCAAGAGAGCCATGGGAGCCAATTGGACAATGCCATCATTAGATGACTTCATTATAGATTTAACTATGGAACAAGATAAATTAATCTAAATGGGAACCCTTAAGTCTTCCAAACCTTCAGCCCTCATTGCCAGGAATGGGAATTAGAAAGCCTCTAGTAACAAGGATAAAAAACAAAAGAGTAAGGATCTTGAAAATAATAAAGAACAAAAAACCACTAAAAAAACTAGCATTAAAACCTCCTCCTCCAAAGTGAAACCTAAGAGAGATAAGGTTAAATGCTCCTATTGCAAGAAGAATGGGCATGATGAGCACAAGTGAATGAAGAAATAGATAGACCACCTTACACATATCCTAGAGAAAAACAATATAGGGATCCTTGAGTCTGTCAAATAGTCATCATCAACTAAAGAATCTTCTAAGGCAAAGGAAAAAGGGAAGGAAAAAGCTTTAGTTGTGGTTTCTTCTACATTTGCTTCATCTTTGGTTATCAACTATGGTGCTTCACACCATATGGGTTTGTCAGAGGTTGAGTTTTTTGACTTAGAACCCTATAGTATGTCCTCTATCACTTTAGATGATGACACTCTAATAGAAGTTACAATAAGAGGGAATGTTGAAGTCAAAAGTGGAACATTCATATATGTTCTAGGTGTACTTTTTTTTATCAACTAATCTTCTTTCAATGTATTAGATTACCCACATAGGGTAGGGCATAAAAGTTGAGTTCATACTAGATTTTGTTAAGAACAAATTACTACACAGTGACACCATAGTTGCATTAGGGAGGGCTAATCACCATTCTAGGCTATACACCTCCCATTTTTCTCTAGATGTTTCTCCTACCACATTGCTTACTCATTCAGATGGAGTTAGTAGGCTATGGCATGAGTGGTTTGGCCACCTTAACTACTGATACCTTGAATAACTAAGCAAAAATGACATGGTCATAGGCTTGCCTTGAGTCTAATTATCTAAGGGACTTTATAAGGGTTGCTCTCTTAGAAATCACCCTGAAGAAAAATTTGACAAAGGCAAAGCTTGGAGAGCTTCACAAGCATTGGATTTAGTTCACAATGATGTATCTGGGCCTTTTTCGAGTCTATCTTTTACATTTGATAAGTACATTCTCAATTTTATTGAATATTTCTGAAGATATACATGGGTATACTTTATTAAGTAAAATTTTGAATTTTTTGAAGATTTTCAAGACTTCAAGGCACTTGCTGAAAAATAATCTAAGAAATCTATCAAGATTCTTCGAACTGACAGTGGAGGTGAATATGTCAGCAAAAGATTTGAGTAGTTTTGCACCATAGAGGGGATTGATTTACAATGGATAGTTTCTTACAGTCCTTCATAGAATGGAGTTGTAGAATGTAAAAATAGATCCTTGAAAGAGATGGTTAGTTGTATGATTCACTCTAAATTCATGGTACCTCAGTATTGGGATGAAGCTATTAATTATGATTTCTATATTCAACATAAGGTTCCTTATAAAGCTTTGAAAGGCATAAAGCCCTTTGAATCTTGGCATGGAAGGAAACCTAATGTTGATCACTTTAGGGTTTTTAGATCTCTAGCTATGGCACATATATCAAGGAAGAAACACAAAACTATGGAACCTTAGTCCAAGCCTTACATCTTTGTAAGTTATCTAGATGGTGTTAAGGTATATCACCTTCTACATCTAACCACACATGAGTTGTTCATAGAGATAAGTGTTCACTTTTAGGAGACTCCCAAAGAACCAACACTTGACACTTCTTATCTTTAATTAGATGCACTTAAATTTCATAAGTCATCTTTTGAATCAAATCATTTAGAGTAGGTTCATGAGCTAGGGTCTTCTTATTATTCTTCTTCTTCAAGTTTTGATAGTGAGGATAATGATGAGGAGTATTCTACATCTACCTCTAGTCATGTTTTAGAGGATGAGGAGTCAACACCTAACTCATCCACATCTAGGCCCCTTTGGGCTAGGTAGCCACTTTAGAGTGAAAGCACTTGGTTAGGGGATCTAACAAATGATAGATGTACTTAGGAAAATTATTAGAGTATTCCATGTGCCTTATTTTATTTAGATTCAAATCCATAGACATTTTGAGAGGCTTCAGGTATAATTCAATGGAACAGTGCTATGCAGGAAGAATATTCTTCCTTGATAAAAAATCACACTTGGGATTTGACTTCACTTCACAAGGGAAAGAAGATGATTTGATGTAGGTGGATATATCAAACCAAGTTTTCATCAAATGGGTCAGTTGATAAGTATAAATCATGATTGATTTCCAAGGGTTTTTCATAGATAGCAGGTATTAGCTACTCAAAGACTTTTACACCTATTACAAATAGGAATTTAATCTAACTCACACTATCTATAGCCACATCACATGTTTAGGATGTGCACCGAATGGATGTGAAGAGTGCCTTTCTTCATAGAGACCTTGAGAAGGAGATCTACATGGAGTAACCACCTGGGTTTGTTTAGGATTCATCCTTAGTTTCTAGACTTAATAAATCCATCTATGGCCTCAAATAGGCCCCTCAAGCTTGATATGCCAAGATGGATTCCTTCCTCTTTATTTCATGTTTCACTAGGTGTCATTCAAACCCCAATGTACACTTCTTATGATAAGATGATTCTTTACTGATACTAGTCCTTTATCTTGATGATCTTTTGATCACTAGGAGTTCCTCATCATCTATTGCAATGGTAAAGATAGCTCTACAAGATAGATTTGACATGACTGACTTGTGTCTTCTACATTGTTTCCTTGGCATTGAGATTTCATAGTCTAATTCAAGGATTTCACTTGCACAACCTAAGTATGCTCTCAAAATTTTGGCTCATTGTCACATGGCTGATTATAAGCCATTTTCCACTCCCTTTCTATTAGGAGTCAAGATTAAGGTTGACTATTCTTCATCTTTTGTTGATGCCACTCAATATCAATAAATTGTTGGTAGCCTCATATATTTTATTCATACTAGGCTTGATATTTCATATGTAGTGGGACTTGTCTCCAGATTCATGCAAGTACCCCATGAGATGTAGTGGGAAGTAGCTAAGAGGATATTGCACTACATTCAAGGCTCTTATAGATTTGGGATTCAATATAAATTTGGCATAGAAGTTGACTTGGTTGGTTTTATAGGTTTAGATTAGGTTGGTGATACTTAGAATCATAAGTCCACTTGAGGTTATAGTTTCTCTTTGGGTTTTGGTCCTATAAGTTGGTCTAGTAAGAATAAAAATGCTATTACTATATCTTCCATAGAGGTAGAGTATAAGGGAGCTATTAATGTAGCTACTGAGGCTATTTGGCTTTAAGGGATTATTTTTGAATTTGGTATTCCTATTAGATAGTCCACCATCATCTATTGTGACAACTAGAGTACTATACAGATATGCAAGAATTTGATTCAACACCAATGGACTAAACACATTGAGATTCATGTGCATTTTATCTAGAAGATTATTCATGATTAAGTCATTGACTTGAGTTTTTTATAGTCTTTAGAGTAGGTTGTAGATATATTTACCAAACCCTTCACTGAGAGCAAGTTCATTCATCTATGACCTCTTCTTGGGGTACATTCTACATCAAAAACAACATCATCTTCACGGGGGGCCTTATAGCCTCTTCTCTTATTCTATGTCTCTCTTTTGGGGGGAATTTTTTTCCCACTGGGTTTTCTCCTTTTCTCCACTTTGTGATAGATTGCTTTGTACTTGGGCACCTGATTAGGCCTAATTAACAAGACCCAATTATACTACCCACCTAAGCTATGCTTAAGGGCAGATGTTAGTGTAGATTTTTCACCTTACTATGGTTTTTACTACACTTATATCTTTCACTATGTTTAGGTGGATATTTGGTTATTTAGGATGATTTATGAGGTCATATATTTGCACACCCACATGCATAAATTATGGTCAAATGGGTTGGTGATGATGCCTTGTCATTCACCAACCAATGTTGACTTATTTCTAGCATATGGGGTTACTTTTCATTTTGAAACCAACCTTTGTTCACATTACCAAATGGATTTGGTTCATGCCTCTTCTTAGCCTATTTAATAACATGATATCTTTTGTATTTTATGTGGTGTAAGAGATATTATTCTTGTATGAATTAATGCAAGTCTAATTTTTTCTCTTATCTATTGTATTTTTCAATATCTTTGCTTTGTGATTTCATCTTGCGATAGCTTCATTGTGATGTGCACTAGCTTTATCTCATGTGATCACTCAACCATTGCATTCACATTATTTAGACTAGGATCAAAAATATGATAAGGCTCACTACCTATCTTTATGGGTTTCATTGGGTACATCTTTGAAATATATATGTTTATTACAAGTACATGTTCATTTGTGACACATTATTTTTACACTAATAGACATAAATAAAATATAAACTCATTTTAACATTTATAAATACATATCTTGAGTATTAAAAACATAGAAACATACAATGAAATGCGTATAAACACACACACACACACACACACACACACACACACACACACACACACACACACACACACACACACACACACACACACACACACACACACACACACACACACACACACACACACACAGAGACACACAGACACACAGACACACAGACACACACACACACACACACACACACACACATGATAACAATAATTCCAACATAAAAATATTGTAATAAATATCAATATTGATCTAAATAAATAAGTTCAAAATTGGGTACTAAGACCCATATAAGTCTAATGTAATAGTTCCTTGATGAAGGAACATCATTTAACACTTGTAAATTTTATAAATAATGGTCAATGTGAGTCAATAAGTCAATTTAAGTAGGTATAGATTCATGTCATGATTTAATGAACATCATACAAGGCCTATAAGCCCTAGTGGCTAGTTCTAAAAGATATGAAACCCTTGTAAGGGTCCTAAAGATTTATTACCATGATGTAAATGTGATTTACCTCCACGTAAGTATAGACCATTCCAAAGACTTCTAGAAGGTAATCTAACATATACAAGGGATTAAATAACATGTTTGTTAAAATATTTTATATAGAATGTGGAAAAAAAAAACTAAGCATAGGATCTCCTATGTAGAGATAAGCCTAAATATGTTAAATAGAAGATACTAAAGGATATGGTACATAAAGAAGTTTAGGTGGTGTGGTAGAGAGTGAATAGGAATTTATGAAAGTAGTAGGTCTATAGTAAAATGTAATAGGTCTATGAGTAAAGTATGTAAGTAAATTACAAAGATTATGAATAAAGGAAATTTGTTTAGAATATCTCATATCATACTTTGATTGTTCATTAACACTGTCATGTGTTGAAAGTAACTTCTAGATTTGAAGACATAAAAATTTGAATATTTGTATTTTTATAAAAGATAATTGTATGTATTTGTATATGTACGAAGATAATTGGATGATTGAATATGTAAGTAACTTAATCATAGAGCCTAGATAAATCATCATGAAGCTTTAATAATGCATAACACGTGTTATAACTGATTATTTACTTAGGGGTCTATTAATATAGACTTGACGTGTCACAATCGAAAAGAATCAAATTTTGTTTATGTTCAAGTAGAATTTGAGATATAAATGTGGATGATCAAGGAAGAGATAATTAAATATAACATATTTAGATTTCAAAAAATAAGCTTTGTTAAATATTTGAAAGAGAGATTCGACCTTATGAATACTCTCAGCTTGTAGATTTCAATTTGGCATAATAGTTAATAATTAAGATATGTTCATTTATTTTTTGATTGCTACACCAATATCTAAGATTTGGGAATGTGTTCACTCAGTGATAATAAATTATGGGAAGTATATAAATTTTGAAATGAGATATTACAATGGTTTATGGATAATTAAATTAGATTTTGATTGTTTTAATCTATTTTTGATATTATAAGATCCTAAATAGATTTTTATGTGTAATAAAAGTAGAAAATATTGGGTAGAATTATTGTGCCTTTGATCTTAATTTTATGCAAAAATTGTGACTAGTTAAGTAATATCAACAATTCAAAGTGGTAAGTTCTAATACTAACTGATGTTATGGCTATTGATTAAAATGTGAAGCATTCAAGATAATAATTTCTGGTTATAGGATCTTAAAAACATTTATTTATTATAGAAATTAATACTATAAAGATCATAAAATTATGAGTTTTTATTCAATACTGTATGAAAGAAGTTTAAGAGTGGATTTGTGTTATAAAATACAAAAGAACATTTTGTAAATAAGGAATATTTGGAGTGAATTATAGGAATGACTGAAAGGTATTCAAAATAGATGTCAATTCCATTGATAAGTCTGAGTATATTAGAAGTTGAAGGATGGAGATTAATTGAGTCTGTAAAGAAACATATTTAAAGACCTAGTGAGTTTGTGAATATTATCATTGGTCTTATAAAGACCAATCATAAGAGAATAGTCATATTGATTGAATAAGTATATTAGCAAACCTATAAGAGATATTGAAATGGATAGTAGACCTAAGGAATATTTGAAGTTTACAGTCATTGAAATTACTAGTAAGAATAAACCTATTTGATGTTGTGTTTGTAGGCCTATAGTATAAGAAATAAATTGCGAATCAAACCTCAGTAAGAAACCTGTTAAGGTTGTAATCCAGATTGGCAAAAATTAGAATATAAAAAACTATATATGAATGCGTATGGGTATGGGACAAAATGAAATCAATTAAATAGTACAAGATTATGCCAGTGATTGGGACCTTGGTAGCAATAGTGTTGAAGATGTGCCATCAATTTCTAGTAGTAGAGATTTGGAATAAGCTCTTGAAGATTTGATAATTTTGTTGAAGTGCTAATATTTTTATGATAATTTAGAGGATATTTCAATATAAAGTTTTACGCAATCAAATTCATTAAGGCTTAAGGTGAAGGTAAAAGTAAAAAGAGGCTTGAAATAAGATAAGAAGCTTTGAGAAGATCAAAAATAGAGTTTAGAGATTACTCTTGAGATAGATCCAAGGTGAGATTACTTGGAGATAATTGTCAATAGAGGAAGGTGCAACAGACTTGGGTGAGGCAAGAAATGGAGCAAGGTTAAAAATATTTTATATAGAGGGTGAAAGAAGTAATAAAGTGACTACCTAGAAGCAAGAACCAGATGAAAGAAAAGAAAGAAAGGGAAAATAGAAGAAAATAATAGGAAGAAGATTTCCAAAAGGAAATAGATGAATTGAAACAATAGATAGAACTGATGAGATTCAGGGTAGAGATTAGGAATAACCTATGGTGTGGATGGGAAATGAAAATAATATTGAGATGACCAATCAAATTAACATTAGAGAAAAAATAAAGGTAGATAGTGAAAGTTGCCTGAAGTAGAGAGATAGAGAGATAAAGTTGTAATGTAAGCAACTTGAAGAGATTTTTTAGTTTGAAAATCAAATAGAAGATGAGATGGGCATCTTTATTTGTCATCTAAAATTGGGATAGAGGCTGGGAGAATAAAATTTTGAAGAATAACAATAACAAATTTCCACTCAAGAAGCTATGTAGCCTCAAAAAATTTCATCTTAAATTTTAGGGCCTTGAAGTTTAAAGATAATAAATGAGATCAATTGTGCATCTAGATGGTTGAAGAAGAAGTAATATCCATTAATGAGGATAAGTAAAGTGCTATAGATGAATATAAAAGAAGACAATCAATCAATGGGCTGCAAGTAAAAGAACACAAACAAGAACAAAGGTATGATGATAAGAAATAATAATTTATATTACATAAAGCAATAAATAATATAGAAGATAAATTTTTTATTTTGAATAGTAGTGATGTATAATATACAAGTTTTATTTGGAAGAAGAAAAATAACAAATAACCACTCAATATGCTATGTAGCCTCAAAAATTTTCATCTTAAATTATTTTTGATGTTTTGAATGCAAGTAAATACGTTGTTGAGGCTCATTATATGGCCTTGAACTTTGAAGAGAATCAAGGAGATTAATTTTGCATCTAGATGGTTGACTAAGAAGTAATATTTATTCATGAGGATAAGTAAAGTGCTAGATATGAATATAATGGAAGAAAATCAATCAATGGGCTGCAAGTAAAAGAACACAAGTAAGAAAAAAGGTATGACAATAAGAAATAATAATTTGTATTACATAAAGCAATAAATAATATAGAAAATACAAGTTTTATTTTGAATAGTAGTGATGTAGAAGATTTGGATGAGATTATGTCAATTGATAATTAAGAATATATCTTTAAAGAGATATGTAACTTTGAACAATAGATTGCACGTGATGGAGGGTTAAGAGAGTAAGAAAACAAAAAAAAATTTAATGAAAGATTGGGGCAATTATAAGAAGATATGGAAGCTTTGGATCATGCCATGAATAATGGAGAAGAAGACAAAGTCTATCCTAAAATAATAGTTGAGGAGATGAACACTTGGTATGAGACAATGATGTCTCAAGGGAAAGAAATTTTGGTTAACATGGTAGATTACATACTTAAGTAGAAAGTATGGAATCTAGATTATATTGAAGAGACCTCAAGGTCTCAATTTTTTATGTCTCATATTAATTTGTATGATGTATGTGCAGGTATAGTAAATAAAGAGGTTAAGTGTATATAAAAGAGAGATTTAATAAAAATTTAGGTCAAGAAAGTGCAAACTAATAGCCTCATTCAAAAGGGTAAATATGTAAAGAGAAATATTTAAGAAAAGATAAAAGAAGAAAAAGGCATAGTATGGATGGAGAAGATAGATAAGAAGACAAGGTACAAATGTGGAGATAATAAACATGTCCACATATATTAAAAGATAATTGGAGAAGCATTAGCAAAGAGAAATTCCAAAAATGAAAGGCAATATCAAAAAGTTCATGAGAAGGAGCTCATGAAAAGTTTTGAGCCTAGGAGTCTAATGCAGGATCATCAATTAACACTTGTAAATTTTGTACATACTGGCTAATGTGAGTCAATGAGTCAAGTTAAGTAGGTCTAGAGTCATGTCATGCTTTTAATGAACATCATAAAAGGATTATAATCCTTAGTGGTAGTTTTAAAAGGTATGAAACCCTTGTAAAGGTCCTAAAGACTTATTACCATGATGTAAATGTGATTTACCTCCATGTAAGTATTAACCATTATAAATACTTATATAAGGTAAGCCAACATAGACAAGGGATTAAATATCATGGTTGTTAAGCTATTTTATAGATAATGTGGAAAAAACAAACTAAACATATGATCTCCTATGTAGAGATAATCCTAAATATGTTAAATAGGATATAATAAAGTAGATGGTATGTAGAGGAGTTCAGGGGTGTGTGGTAGAGAGTGAATAGGAGTTGATGAAAGTAGTAGGTTTTTAGTAAGGCATAAAAGGTTTGAGAAGAAATTCTATAGTAAATTACAAATATTATTAATAAAGGAAAGTTTTTTTGAACATCTCATATCATACTTTAATTCTTCATTAACACTGTTATATGTTGAAAGTAACTACTAGATTTGAAGACACAAAAATATAAATATTTTTAGTTTTATCAAAGATAATTGTATGTATATCTATATGTACAAAGATCATTAGATGATTGAAAGTGTAAGGTAATTCATCATAGAGCCTAGATAAACTAGTAAGAAGATTTAATAACACATAACACATGTATTATCATTGATTATTTACTTATGGGTTTGTCAGTATAGACTTGACATGTCATAGTTGAGAAAAATGAATTTTATTGATGTTCAAGTAGAATTTGAGATATAAATGTGGATGATCAGGGAAGAGATACTTAAATAGATCATATTTAGATTTAAATAAAGAATCTTTGTTAATTCTTAGAAAGAGAGATTCACCCTTATGAATACTCTCAGCCTATAGATTTCCATCTAACATAATATTCAATAATTAAGATATGTTCATGTATTTTTTGACTATTACACCAATATCTAAGCATTGGGAATGAGTTCACTTAGTGATAATCGATTATGGGAAGTATATAAATTTTAAAATAATATATTATAGTTGTTTGTGGATAATTAAATAAGGTTTTGATTGTTTTAATCTAGTTTTGATACTATAAGATCCTAAATAGATTTGTATGTGTAGTGAAAGTAGAAAATATGTACAACTAGGTGCAATTATTATGCCTTCAATCTCAATTTTATGTAAAGATTGTGACTAGTTGGGTAATATTGGCAAGTCAAAGTGGTAATTTCTAGTACTAACCAATGCTATAGACATTGATTAAAATGTGAAGCATTTAGTATAATCATTTTTAGATTACAGGATCTTAAAAACATCTATTTATTATGGAAATTAATACTATAAGGCTCATGGAATTCTGAGTTTCTCTTTAAGACTGTTTGGAAGAAGTTTGAGAGTGGATTTGTGTTGTAAAATATAAAATGATTTTTTTTCAATAAGGAATATTTGGAGTGAATTAGAGGACTAAGTGAAAGGTATGAAAAATAGAAGTCAAGCCTGTTGAAAAGTTTGAGTTAATGATTAGATACATATTAGAAGTTGAGGGAAGGAGATAAATTGAGACTATAAATAAATATATCCAAAGACCCAATGAGTTTGTGAATATTCTCATTGGTCTTGTAAAGACCAATCATAAGAGAATAATTAGATTGAAAAAATAAGTATATTATAAAACCTATAAGAGATATTAAAAGTGATAATAGACCTAAGGAATATATGAATAATAAAGTCATTGAAATTATTATTAAGAGTAGACCTATTTGATGTTGTGCTTTTAGACCTATAGTATAAGAAAGAAATTGTAAATTAGACCTCAGTAAGAAACCTATTAAGGTTGTAATCAAGGTTAGTCAAAATTAGAATATAAACACATAGATATGAATGTGTATGGGTATGTGCCAAATTGACATCAGTTAAATAGAACAAGATTATGCTAGTGATTGGGACTTTGGTATAAATAGTTTTGATTATGTGCTATCACTCCTTTGAGATGGAAGTGAATCCTCACTATTTACCTACTTATGAGATCTAGATAACCATTGCCACTAATCTATCCTATATCTAAATGAAGGATTATAAATACATCTCTTAATATTACACTTTGACCAGTGTGAACGATAAGACTATTTGGAATAAAACTAAAATCTCTTACAAATGCTAGGGCCTCCCTCACCTCTTTACTATCATTAGATCACTATATAATCACACAAAATAATATCCTCACATATTATGCTAATGGAGGTGTCATTAGTTACATTGGAGTCCCCCCATCATGCTCCTACTATTATAGGTTCACTTGTAGTTCATCTATTAACTCAACTTATTTTGAATTTAGATGGTCCATGATGCAATAAATGACACAAATAAAGGGGCATAATGCCTAGAAATTGTTGTAAAATATTTAACATTTCAAAAAATATCTAAGATATTTATTGTGAATCATACTTTAAATAATGTTAATATATAGTGATGGCATTGTAAAACATAAAATTCAATATTAACATACAAAAAAATATACTAAAAATTAAAATTTCCATACTAAATTAAGACAAAAAATTATCGAGATATTCAAGAGTTGCCTATGCAATGTGATCCATAACTATAATTGGTAGGTCTATATGTGAATCACCCTATCTCTTTTAGTAGGTTCATAATCCAAGGCATGTATATCAACAATTGTATTCACCTAGTCCCCAAGTTTATCATCACCAGTTGTATTGGGGCGAATAATAGTAATACTTGAGCACTAGGAAAAAATAAAGCATAACACTTAATCAAACCTACATCATCTAACCCAATCTAAATAAAAGCATTATATGTATCCATAAATATTGATTTATCTTTGTATTCAACTTACCTAGTGAAAACACTAAAATATGGTATTAAGTAACTGGAAATGTCAATTTTGACTTACATTCATCTTAAATGAAATATATGTACACATATGGCTCTTACATTCCCTTATCTCAAATATACATTTTATTCATGGGTTTGACCTTATAAATTTTATGTCAATCACCTATAGTTAATAATTATTATATGCCTAACCTAATTAAAATCATACTCAATCTCTCTCCAAATCACCATATTAGTATTCCTACCTTTTAGATGAATTTGTTAGAATCAAACACATGGAATTCCATCAGTGCCCAAACCTAAAAAAATCATCCCCACACTAATAAAATGTCATTTTTAAAATTTAAATTATCTTCATGGGTCATATCATATGATTCACATATTGATGGAATGACAAGTACCCAAAGAGTCCCATATAAATATACAATAGTCTAAAATTATTCCCTATCTATCAATCCTAAAAGATACATCTATACACTTCTTTACATTTAAAGGGACTTCCATATTATTTCTAATTTAAAACTTAGTCACAAGGATTAGGTCCTAGCCTAAGTATGAATCACTCAAGATATGTCAAAGTTTCTATTTACCAAGTGCCAAAATCTAGATCATAGGTTGCATTCATTAAAGGATCACAATTTCACACATACACCTAACATGTAGAACTACATGAGATTTTAATACACTCTTTCAAGTATTAGATATGAAATTAATACTTATCCATTCATCATGGAATGGTTTGGGTTAGCTCATCCCACTATTATTCCCATTTTTAAATCCTAAACTAGTGTCTAAAGTGGACCCATGGTTTCAAAGAGGAGACAAGTTTCTATATATCACATTCACATCTAGCCCCTGATATTGTACACATATATGGATTACATGTAGGTGAAGTAATCTATACTAAAATAGAGAATAAAAACACACACATATGAATCCAATAAGATATATATACTGAAATCTACCTATATTGTTTAAAGATTGAAGATTCAGTCTAGGCACATATAGTGACCCAATTCCTAATCTGAGTGACTCTTACTCCAAATTCCATCCACTCATGTCACTTGAATTTAGCCTTTGACTTGTACAATACAAACACATGTTAATCATCTTATTCCCTTAGGTTATTTTTTTTATAGAAAGTGTAACTGTTCAAATAATATTCTTTATTTTATATTCAAATTAATAGGCTACTGTAATACATTAAACAATATAAATTAGTTCAAAGTCATATATTATTAGGTTGACATGATAGAAAATAAGGTAAAATATATTAGTGAACACACATATTGTCTAGAACATAGTAAACCCTAGGTTTCCCTTAGGGTTTCATCCTTTATTTATAGGTTTTCAAAA
>JARHVA010001637.1:257500-337500 GCA_037957365.1 Torreya grandis | reverse complement strand
ATGTAGGGTTTATTTGATCCATTGAGTATCCCAAGTGGGTTTCTAATATATTGCCAATTTCCAAGCATAATGGATAGATTCGATGTTTTACATAATATAATGATTTAAATAAAACTTTCCCCAAAGATGAATTCACTCTACTAAATATTGATATGATTTTAAACTCTACATGTTATGATATATATTTTTCATTATGCATGGATTTGCTAGATACAATCAAATAAAGATTATTCCTAAATATTAAGAAAAAATATGATATATCATACCATGGGGGAATTTTTTTAGTAGGCATGCCCTTTAGATTTATGAATGCAGGATAGACTTATTAGATAGATACGATGCACATTTTTAATAATTATATACGTAAAACTATGGAAGATTATTTTTATGACTTGAAAAATCTAAACACCGACATGATCATGCTATAGACTTATGAAAAATATTTAAATGTTTAAAAAAATATAGTATGTAGTTAGAATTAAATAAATTTGTCTATTATTTTAACATTAACTACCCATCTATTTTACCAAATTTTAGATTAAATAGTGAATTAACCCTAATTATATAAAATGAATAAAATAAATTATAATGTTGGAAATGCACTTTTGACAAGCAAAATGAAAGTAAATAAATGCATTTGACAAGGCATAATTTATTGCAAATAGACTAGCTATATAAATGAATGAAAAACTTAGCTATTTTTATATGATATTTGACTGTGTTACTTGACAAAAGGTAAAAATATTGTTATCATAAAAAATTGTACCCTTGAGGAGGTTGTTCAAGCCTCCTCGCTTAAGTAATAACATGGGAATAATCCTAGGTTATGGGTGACCTAAAGAGTGGATTGAACATCTAGATTAGGGCTAACTTTATTGATGCATCACTTAATAAATATCACTAAACCTACTAACTTACAAGGGAAAAGGGAGATAGAATTGAAAGTAAACTAAACTAGGGAGGTGATGCACCAAATTTTTAACCACTACCACACATATGCAAATGCATAATGAGAATGAAGCTAACCTATTCATACACTACTCCTAATATGTTCCTCTAAAATTAGTATTTCAATATGAAGGTGATAGATGATGATTAGGAAAGCAAGGATAGTTTTCAAGAGGTATAAAATACATTATTGAAATATTGCCTCACTTAACCTTCACAAGACTAGTTAAACACTTCATATGACCTGCAAGAGTGAGTTCAAACTACATATAAGTGAGAGGATGAGATAACATGTCAAGGAAAAATAAATAAACACTAGAAAATATCAATCATTCATGCCTAAAAACTAAAATATAGAAATAATATAAGGCACAACTAGATTTTATATTGCTTTAATGGCTTATAAAAGGAGCAGATATTTGCCATACTCAAGTGGAGGATGCATAAAATGTCATTCAAGGCAATACATATAAGATAAATGAGAGAGGAAAGAGAGAAGGGATGTTGAGAGAGCCCATGAAAATTGACATTCATCAAAAACTAGTTACAATTCCAAGTGGAAGATGAGATAATAGTCTTATCACTCTTTTCAATATGTGTTGCTTGGTGAGATGATGATCTTCAAGGTAGCAACAAAGTTCTTGGTTGAAGAGTTACAACTTGAAGACTTGAAACCTGGCCTTCTTATTTGAAACTACCATTTATTCTTTTTTGAGGAGTTATAAGTGAATAAATACCCTTACACTTTTATTATCCTTATTTATACCTCATGAAATGACTCGAAACTCCTCGCTTGACCTCTTTTGCTCACTTTATCAAGTTATTAAGCTTGCCAATACCTAGTAAAAACATGAAACTTCATGAAACTAAATTATTTAAGTTGATAAAATACATAATAAAGGTTTTAACATCACTAAAATTGTTTTGTTAGGTTGTGGAGCTAAAAGCTTCACTGATGCAAGTAAGGAAGGAGGTTTCGAAGGGTTGTAGAGTGTCACAGACATCGGCATCGATCAGGCCAACTGACATCAGCAAGATAAGGCAGGAGAGCAACCGACATCAGACAGAAGTCAGCCGGTGTTGGCACCCCCCAGGCAGACAGGGACCGACGTCGGTCACCTGTGTGGTTTGAGCTGCGTGTATTATGAGCAGTTAGCTAATGAACCAAGTGTTTGCATGTCAAGAGCCAATTTTAGACTAAAAGCTGTGGATCTAATTATTGTAATTAGGTGTCTAATTATTGTTTACATGAGATCTATTTAAGAGACTCATTGGTTGTATTGTAAAATTGTGCTAGAGAGTAAGAGAGCAAAATAAGCTCCTTCAGAGAGAGGAGAGCAATGGTGTGTTCCTCCTAGTGCCACATTACCAAGTGTGGGTGCTAGATTGGAGAATCAGTAGGGTTCTTCATGTATGTATGATCTTGGGCATCAGGTGAGCATGGCTACTTTAGGAGATCTACATGGTAAGTAAGATCATTGATTTGCAGGTGTATGTGTGTGCAAGGTCAAGGTTCATAGGTGTGTAGAACCATATTGATTTGTAGGTGTGCAAGATCAGATAGGACAGCAACACAACAGGGAGTAGAATCAGGTGGGATCTACTTGGAGTACAGTGGGTACTCAAAGAGAGCAAAGAGGGAGGCAAGGAAGATCCTTCCATAAGTAAGGTCTGTTGAGGTGCAAGTTGTTGCAGGTTTAGGGGAGATCTACTTGAAGTATGTTTGTGTACTTGTGGAGTGCGTGGAGCACAGGTGTAAGGTGAACACCAACTCTGTGTTTGAGTTGGGTGTTGGGACCTAAGAGAGAGAGCTTTGAGGGAAGATTTAATATTTATTCCCTAGAGGTGTGGGAGCCCTAGAGGTGTGTAAGGATGAAGAACTGTGGCAGCCTTCTTTGTTGTATTTCCTTCTGAAAGAGTTTTAATACAAGTTGTGTATTGTCTCTCATATCATGTGTTATTTTTGAATTCTAGTTACTTATGTATTCTGGTTAATTTCCACATGTTAAGTTGCTTGGTAATCAATTGTGTGCTTCCTTTATTCATCCCAACATGTTTAATATACCTTCATACAAGTTTTCAACTCCAAAATCCACCTACAACTCCAAAAGTTACTCAATTTGGCCTTTTTATGCCTCAAGAAGCCTTGATTTGGCTTTTGAGGTCCAAAATGAGTTTTATACCTCACATAAATCTATATTTTGTCTCATTAGAAATTTATAAATTGGGAATACATGTGATAGCTAAAAAAACTTCAAAAATACCTCATAAAACTCTCAAACGAAAATTCTTACAAAGGTGCCTATTTGTTGCCTTGTAGGTGACATAGACCTATGTTTTGCCATTCTATCTCTCATAAGGGGGTGTAAGGATCTAAAAAAACTTTTAAAAATTAAATTACATAAAAAATAACTCTATGTAAATTTTCATGAGGTTTCATTTAGTAAAACACAAGATATGCACATCTTAGTGTTGTTCCACCTTCAATTTTCTCATTTTTGTATGACTATATGTCTATGTTTTGGCATTTTGTTGAGTTATATGAGGTATAAATACCTATTTTTTTATGAATAAGAACATAAATTAACCCACCCAACCATTAAAACCATTTTTTGGTCATTATCAATCACAAAAAAGTCAAGAACACCCTTTTTCAGGCTTGTAACAACCCATAAATCTAGAACAAGGCAACTTGGAAAAGAGAAATGAGCATACATTAAGTTTTATGAGGTTTAAATACCTCATTATTTTTAATTTAGACATGTATTATCCAATATAATTATTAAAACCATTATATTACTTTAATAAATCACTTAAACCTCATAAAAACTCCTTTTTCACTGCAATACTTATATTCTTAAAACCCTGTACCTTGTACTTGTTAGTGATTATTCATAAAACATGGCTCTTAAAACCAAGAAATAATGCATATAATATAAATGGAATGAAGGCCTATATAAAATAATAATATTTTTTGATCCAATTATTCTTATCATTCATGAAATAAGTACTATAAACCGACCTTCAACTAGCTACCAAGAACCCGATGAAGTATCTGATGCATTCCTTAACTTGATATAAATTTTGTTACTATACCAATTATGGTTTGGAATTAGTGAAGATATACCAAATTAATCTTATCTTTTTATATTATTTAAATGCATTTATTCCTTTTTAATGGCTCATGACAAGTGTTTGTAATGGTTTTGTAGGCCAATCATTGTTATTTCTGACTCAAAACTATCATTTATAACTTGAAATTGATCATATTCACATTGAAAAAGACTCAACAAGGTTTAAAAGTGTGGGAGAGACATACATGCCACTATATTTGACCCATATATTCCATTTCAAAGCTTTAAACACATTGAAAAGGCTTGGACTATGCAAATTTACCCATGAGACTTGAGACTCATTTGAATGACTTCATTTACATGACTAACCCTTTCTATCAAGGCTCATTTGATTGAATTAACACTATCATAGGCATGAAAAATGATATCAAAAAAGTTTAGGTGACTTATAAACAAATTTTTGAAATATACTGGCCTATGGAATCCATTTTCACTAACAAACATGAAATCAATAATAGGATCTACAAATTCATATAATTTAGAGCTAAAACTTAAGAAGGACAAGATATACCAACTACGACTATAGTGGTAATCATTATTGTCCATATTTTAAATTTTTTTCCTTCATATAAAAATAGGAACTAAAGTCAAATTCACTTGCAATATCTTGAATAACGTATGAGTGCACATATTTGACATTTGGTAGTGTGCATAAGAACTAGAAATATATTTTGAAAGGTGGAAATCCTAATAGGGATTGAAATGATTGAAATACTTAAAAATAGAAAAAGGTGGAGTATAATTGGGTTGAGATGACCCCAATCACCCTCATGATGATTGAACGCTACTTTATATAATTATCCTACTTTGATTATATGAATGCATTTAGAACTTTTGGAATAATTGATCATGTTTTGTTTAGGGCTTGATAAAATAAACTTATGACTTGGATAAGGACTATTTGAAATGATTATAATTATACTTGGGAAGAATATGGATTTTTTTATCAATGTGTACCATTGTAAATATGTTTCTATATCAAAATTTCTAAGTTCTAGAATAAGTGAATTGAGTGTGCCTTTATAGCAATCAAAAAATGGAAAACACATGACAGGAAGCCTAAAAACATGGAATATAAGGTAAGGTAAGGTTTAATTTTAGAAATTATAGAGATTAATAAATAAAAATACCATAGGGACATGAATGTCTTCCGCTATAATCCTTATTGGCCATTGATTTCCAATAGGGAAATGTACAAAACTTTGGATCTATATTTGGGCATACAAACTCTTAATGGATTTTTTAATCATATTTATTAAGTTCACATGTTAATAAAGGATAAAAAGGGCCAAACTATCATTATCAAGTATTTATGAACAAATTTAGGTTACTACATCCCCCTTAGTATGGAAATAAAATTTGTAGATTAAATAAAAGATATACCTTAGTGTGGAAGACACATTTCATCTTTGAGTTAATACTCTAATCATGCAAGGCACCATAATATTTGGAAGCCCATAAAAAAACATGAATTAGTTATTGTGTTCTTTTGAAAATTGAATTTTGAAAAAGTTTGAATTTGAAAATGCTTGAATTTGTAAGGGAGGAATAAAAGTTGTATGTGTGAAACTAATGTTTCTCTTTTCATAGAGATGATTCTTCCTTGAAGCATTAGAGAATTGGTGATTCCCATGAAATAATTGGATGAGATTAGTTTCTTAGTTGAACCAATGGAAATTGTGAGGGTGATAAAGCCCCAAATTGATTTGTATAAGAAATAACACCCATTGGGGGATGCATAAACCTAAATTTAAGTCAGTTGATATTTATAACCTGAAGATATGAAATGAGTTGAAATCCAAAATGGATTTGCATACATAATGCTAGAAGACATTGAACTTCTAAGATATGCATTATGCACTTAAAATAAATCATCCACAGTAAATGGATTGTAGATTTAGTTAAAAATTTATTCTTTAATGCATGACCAAAATAGAATGAATAACATCCATTCTCCTACCATGTCCACAACTTATCAGATAGTATTTTAAAATTTTCAAAAATATCATAGTGTGCATGAATATGTATCATGCCCCCATTGTAATCATAGAATATATAACTATATGTAGATGATGATTGTATATTATTTTTTAAAATTGTGCATAAACCTATATCATGCACTTGAAACTATGTTAATTTTTTATTTAAATACTAAATATGAGTCCATAATCATGGCATATGTCCCCATAATCTATTTCAAACAACTAAATTTTGAACCATTTTAAAACCTTTGAAACTGTATTTTGTACTAAAACTAATTTTTGCTCTTGAAAAATCTTATCTCATGTATACAAATCCCACTGAAATGAACCCATTTTGAGTTGAGGTAATTTATCCTATAGGTCACTCTTGTCAAAATAAAATTTAAATTCAACATGGGTAGTAAGATGTAATCATTAAATAATGTCACATATGTGAAAATTGTGCTAACATACTAAGATTTTCATCATTTGAATTTTTTATATAACACATTAGACAAGACCCATAGAATGTATCAATGAAGCTCATAATAATAAAATATAGAATTAATATATTATGCATTGGTAATGCATGATATGTATCATGTCACTCATCAAATTGAACAAGTTCAATGAGCACACAAACATAATGATAGCAAAGTCAGATAATAAGGCCTAGGGTTTCACATAAGGGAAATTTAAAAATGTCATAAAATTAAAGATTTCACACATATTGGACATGAATAATGTTTAAAACAAGGGAAATGTTCAAATGTTACAAACCACATAAGGCCAAGGGCCAAAGCAAAGGAAATTTTCAAATGTTACATATAAAAAACAAGATCTCATAGATATGTTCATGTTTAACCATAAATTTAGATAAGGGTATATATGGTTAATAATATTATATTAGATTTAACCTAATGGTGCTGAAATATCCTAATAGGTATGCCAATTAATATAAAAGTTAGACAAACATTATTCTAAATTTATACAACTAAGATGTCTAAAAATAGTCAAGTAAAACTATTGATAGATATTGCCATAAATTGAAAAAAATGATGCTTAGCTTGTTTACTATGTGTATATGAGTCTAAATAAGAAAATTTTGGAAGTGGAATGGATGATGATCCTAGAATAGGTATTAGATTCTAAAAATATATCTTATATGGCCTCAGACGGTTGCATCAGATTTGGATAGTTACATCGATGTAGGTGTCTAACTCTACCATAGGTGTCCTATACAAAATAATAATTAGATATAGATGTGAAAAAATGGTGACTTATATATTTTATATCACTTTTATTATGATGTATTTAGATTGTACACATAGTATGTCACTCTTTGTCAAATGATCAATACCTAGCTCTTAACCCTTGGAGTGATTGTGCAAAAAATGGGTTAGTGAGCTCACAATTTTGAGATAAACCTAAAGACCCCATGTTAATGGGTTCTTCCTACATAGACAATAATCTAAGGAAGGATTTATAATGAATTATTTCTCCTCTACATGTTGTCTTGTGTGTGCACAAGGGTACAATGTGTGATAAACAAAGACATGCATTGACCTATCTTATAACTTGGAAAATATGGCTCATGGGATAATCTTTGAATGCTTCAGACCTATAAAAATACCTTTCCTATGACTAATATGGAAATAGGGACAAATTTTTTAGGTTTACTCAGTTGAATTTTTGATTGAGTGATTCTTAGTATATTTCCTTGTGAGTTGTAAGTGATTTCCAGATGCTTTCTAGGTGAGGAATGAATGAGAGTTGATATTGTATATATACCAATTCATTTTAGAAATATCTTACATTAAATAACTTAGGCCAACATTTTAGATATGTTAATTTTGGAAATTGGATGAGTTTTGGGCATTGGACACTTTGTAGGAAAAGTGGATAACTACATTGAGGTAGGTTTTTGTCTAAGATGAAAGTGTTTACGGAGATAGAAAATAGGTATAGGTCCAAAACTAATAGTGAAAGATAAATATTAGGTTTAAAACATTTTTCACAATATAAAAGGCATGGGTCATCAAAATAATAATGGTTAGACTAAGAGATAAATAATTAGGCACAAAGAGATATTAAAAATGGAGCCTTTTAGTAGTGAGAAGGTATAAAACTAAAAAGTACAACCATGATAGGTATTTTCCATGTGTATAAGACTAAGGTAATATTAGCCAAAATTGGCCACCATAGGTGAATAAAATTTAAAAATTTGGTCATTATGATCTTAACTTTGTTGATATCCATCTAAATAGTCTCATCTTAAACATGGTTGATCTCAAGGTGATAGGCTTTGTGTTGTTCTTGGTATTTTTTAGAGTCTCTTAGAATGGTCTAGTTAGAAGGGGAGTCAAATCACTTATTCTATCCATTAAGTCATTCAATATAGTCAATGGAAGAATCCTTTTTTAATGTTTTTAGCCTATGTTAAGGTAACTTTGACAAGATTAAGGTTTAAGTGTTAAGTCAAGGTCAATCTTGAATCATGGTCAAAGAAGAAGAATGGTGACCCTTTAAGGAGAAATGTGTTCCCAGCTAAGAAATTGGGCCAAGGTGTCGAGATAGTAAGTTGATGAAATTGTAATTTTAAGCATTTTAGAGAAGTTAAGGTATGTTTGGAAATTTTAAGGTTTTATTCATTATGTCTTGTATTGCTTATTGCAATGTTATAATATGATTTTTTGAGAAAAAGACAAAATTAAATATCTATATCTTTGAATATGGTCTCTCATGAATTTAACACTTGTTTAATGTCATGATATGTGTATTTGACATTACATCTTGTTCAAAATGTCTTAAGACTACTTTTTAAATGTTAGAACACTTTTGTAATTTCCCACTCGTCATTTTTTAATGTCCAAATGAGTGACAATGAAGAAGTTGTAGGGGAATAAAGGTGAAAATCACTTTGGTACATCATTATACCACTGTATAGGTTAAGGGAGAATCCATGGCAATGTAGTTCATTATCTCCAATGGGTCAAGAAGGCATAATAAGAATTTTATTAAAGAGAATAGGCCTAAAAAGGTATCTTTGCAAAGGTTTTCTATTGAGGATCAAATTAAAATCCTTTTAATAGAATCTCTCTAGTATTATTAACCTCAAATAAATTATTGAAAATAAGTGATAGGATCATAAAAGGCAAAAACCTATGTCGTTTCTCCATCAAGTTTCACAATTTCTCTTGCAAGACCAAGAAGGCCCTAACAATTTAAGGTTAGTTTTTTGAGGAAAAAGAGAGTTGGATCCAATTTTTTTTGGAAAATTAGGGGAAATTAATTCCCTTTAAATTTGTGGAATTTTTTTTCTAATCAATCTCATTAGATTTATGATAATCATTAAGGATTTAAGGTGTAAAATAATGACATAAAATCCCAATAGCTTGATTTTGGGTAGTTTCAAAACATTTATGATATCATTATTTTAAATGGATGATTTTTTGAGACCATGTATAACCATAATAGTGCTCTCACACCATTTATCAACATCTATTTGGAACATGCTAGCATCAGAAGGGTAAAATGTCTACTTTAAACGAGTTGTAGACCTATTTGAGAAGCTACATGCAAGGTTTAGGTTGATTTTGGATATTTTAATTATATAATTAGTCCAATGATTTCCCTAAAACCTTATTAAAGCCTAAAATCTCAACATCAAGTTGAGATTTTAAATGGTAAACCTTGAAATCCATTGATCTTATGGTTCTACAACAAAGTCTTAGGTATGAAAGGGAGAGCTACAAGTTTGTGACTCATGAATGAGTTTTCAAATGCATCCTTGGGTGAGTTTTCATGATGATAAAGTATCAATATACTTGGAGATGTAAATATTAGTTATCATCATCAACCAAAATATCAATCTTCTTTTAGTCTTATGAACAATAGGGATATAAGGGGCAATGTAGCTATGCATGGTAGTAGGCTATATGTTTGCAAGTTGAATGAGAGGATGATTGACAAGTCATACATGTTTCCTCAATAAAAATAGTATTAATGGGAATATTTTACTTCAATATACTCTCATTTATATCATTCAATTAAATTAAATCAATCATACAATGAATGAAGAGAGCTTTAGGCCTAAAAGAGTCACCTACAGATCTACATACAAGTTGAGATGAACTAGGAAAATTTTGTGATGGGAAATGAGTTTTAGAAGCCACATATGATATGGGATACCATAGATAAAGATTTGAAAAGGTTTAGTATTTTATATGAATAAAGGAGAATATGAAATTGGTCAATAACACTTAAGAAAAGATAACAAGCTTATAAAGCCTATAAAGAGGTTTTTTATGCATGAGGAGTTGGAACCTCAAGAAACCAATCAAATATTAGTTTATCATGATTAAAAATGGTCCATACATATTAGATAAGAGTCCAAAAAAGTTTTTACTAGGTTCTTATTGTCACCAAATCCTGGACCCTAGAAGGAGTTATTTAGGCTTCTTCCAGATTTGGGTAACATAAGAACATTTACAAGTATGTGGGAATACCTATATTGGAAATGAGCATCTAGATTTAAGGGCTATCTTCTTGAATATATCTTGAAATGCTCTTACCTATGCCAATTGATTACTTATGGGAAAAGGGTTAGAGAGTGCATGAATTTAACCTAATCTAAGGAGGTGATACACTAAGATGTCTTTTATATGATCATCATACTTTTTTGCATTAAGAAATAATGCACACAAGCTAACTTCTAAGTCCTATGAATCCTAACATGAGTATTTCAATATGGAGGTGAGGTGCATGAGATATAAGGTAAATAAACTATAGGATATTTTTAGACACTAAGTCTCATTATACACTTAAAAGATAGGTTTATACACTTGAAAACACTTCATATGACCTATTATCACAATAATTATTACACAAACATGGAAGGATAAGGGAATAAAGGGTAGAAAGTTACCACTTTACATCACCATACATCACTTGCACACTTAGACCATTGTTCCAAGACTCAAAAATCAGATTTGAATTAATGTTTAAAGGTGAAATATGACATCATTCCATCAGGACTTCACCATACATGGAGTGGAACACCTTACAAAGCCAAAATGGCAACTTATTATAGAATTGTTGAGAGAGAATTGGGAAATAAAGTGGTCCAAAAGGGAGTCAAATGAGTTAAAATTCATTTGGACCATAGTTACAACTACCTCTACAATTGTGCTCATTCAAGCCTCCTAATTGATCTAAGCTTCTTCAAGTGGTTACACAGTTACATTATTCCCTCATTGATGCTATCGATGGATATAATGGTGGGATCAAGTTATTAGAGATTTATCCTAGCATAAATATAGTTACAACCATAGGATCAATATATTAGAGCTTTGTCTTGATTCCAAGTAATCTTAACTGGTTTGTTGATGCATGCAAAAGTGGAGAGAAGGCTCTTTTTCATGTAGTTGGTCTTGGAGATGAGACAATTGGGGTCTACATATATGCCATCATGGAATCCTTTTAAATGCTAGCTCTTGTCCAACTAGATTATGCTCTAACTCATCCCCATGTTCATAGGTTGACTATAGAAGGAAAACTAATATCAGACTATTGGTTTTCCTATAGTCATTATATCAATAGGGACCTATAGGCTATATATCTCTCTTTGATTATAATAGGTCCAAATAGACCCATTATGTTACTATAGGAATTGAGGATTCATATATGCATAGAACCTTCTCTAAAGAAAGTAAACACAATCAAAAAATGATACTACAACCCTTAAATCTTTGAACTAGATGTCCATGTTGAACTTGAATGGAAACCACTATTTGTACCTTAATTTAACTACATCAATGTGTCCCTTTAATGGAATTTAGTTAAGATCCAATGGTAGATTGATGACCCTGTAAGACCTTGTTCATTTTGATAAAAAAATTAACCTTTGGTTCAACCTTACCCATCAAATATTACTCGAGCCAATCAAAATACTCCAACTTGTCTTTATTTTTATCGGTCCCATAGATCCTCACTATCAGATCTTGACCCTTTGGCCCATCTCACACCATTGATATTGCTCAGTAAGAATGAACATGAGTCATTGATCTTCTTTTGAATTGTCAATCTTGTTCAAGCTTGTTTCCATGTGTCGAACGCACATTGGTTTCAAGATCAAGTTGTTAAATTTTTAGCTTATGTACTTGTGACACATGGTAATCATACATTAATTTTAGGATCCAATTGTTAGTCTACGACCTCACCTAATTATGACACATGGTGGACTCTTGAGTCCTTTGACCTTTTGACTCATTTTTCACTATTGGATCAATATGTATGATGCAACATGGATCATTATGTTAGATCTATTAGAACCCACCATTTGAAATCCAATGGCTACTTTGTAAGATCAAATTTGACATCCACACTCCCATCATTTGACATTTACATGACCATATTTGATGTCTATGTGACCATTAAATTTAATATTAAAATGGTTTATTTTGATTAATCTTTATTTTGATGTTTGTGTTAATGTCTCCCATTTTTTGACCAACTTTGGAGGCTTAGATCTAGAAGCGCAAAGGTCATGGAGGTACCAAATTTTTAGTAAATGTTTTTGACGCTAAAATGATTGTGCCCACTTGATCCACTAGCTCTGGGAGCTTTCTAGGTGATTTTTAAAAGTGTTTGAGTGAGCTAACCTATATTTCTTACATGATGTCTATGTATTTATCACTAATAATTTGAATCTAAATGGCTATTCATAGAGGCTTAAATTTGATGCTTGTGTGAATGTCCTATTCTGAATGAATAACTTTTAAACTCCATAACTTGATCTAGGAAGCTCTTGTAGACTTGAGATTTTTAGGACATGATCTAGGCAAAAAAGGATAAATGGCACTAGAATCTTTTGGCTTGTTAGGGTTCCTATGTGAAGATACAAAATGTTCAAACAAGCTAGTCTGATCATTTCTATGTGACATGTAAGATAACTTAGCCCTTTAGACTCAACAACTCAACTTTGAGGGCTTAGATATCAAGATAGAAGACTCATTGAGATATGAAACTTGTAGAGAGTGATCTTAGCACCAAATACATTGATTATACATGGTCTGATGGTCACATGAGATTTTATAAGCAAATAAAAAATGCTCAAGTGTACTGCTCCATTTTGGTTCTTCATGGCATCCTGATGATGGTCTATCTTCACAAAACTTGTTCCTAAATTTATGTAGCTCTGAATGGAATCCTTGGGGCCTATGTGGACCCTTTCCATGATATTGAATTACATTGATCACCATGAACCTATTTGGATCCTTAAAAACCTACCACTTGCATATATGACCCTAAAATGACCCCTAAGACACCAAATGACACAAGGATTGATATAGACTAAGACCAAAGCTAGAACATATAAAGGAATATGAAATGACATCAAATGAGATACAACATACCCTATGAGATTATAAAAATCCCATATACAAGATTCTAACTATAGGGGGTTGAACCATTTTGGCTTGTGGTAAAAATGGTCAATAGTAGGTTTGATACATAAACTACCTTTAACAACACACAAAACACAAGGAAAAACAAAGAGGAAGCAACACACAAGATAATAAACCTAATCAAATACACATATGTCCCTCAAGAACACTTATTTGAACACAACACAACAAGAAAGGAAACACCCACCTAATCTAATATTTACAATACTGACCTTCATTCTTAATCACAAGGTTTCAAGTGTATCCCATTCATAGGGATAAGTAGATCTTCTCCATTCATCCTTGCTAACTAAACAGATTTGAGGTAATTGTACTTGATGATGACATATGGTCCACTCTATAGGGTATCAAATTTGTTATTCTCCCTAGTTTTTCTCTATTTTCATCCCATTTCAATACTATTTCACCTTCTTGAAATGATCTTGGAGTTTCTTTCTTGTCAAAATACATCTTCATTAGTATTTAGTGATGCTTCATAGCTTGGTGAGCTTTATCTCTAGTCTCTTACAACTCCATTAATTATATCAATCTCACCTCCATTGGAGTGTTCTCAAGCAAATCTAGTTGATGTGTTAACTCTAAGATAGGTAGCTCTTGAGAGATAGACAACCTATCTTCCCTTCCATAGACAAGCACAAAAGGAGAATTCCCTATTGACCTCTTGGGAGTTATCCTATTAGCCCATAAGGTTAGTAGATTCAACCAACCCACTACCTTGGGGGTATTATTTGGATGAAGTGCTAAAGAATTTGCTATTACTATTTACCCAATCAATTATCTTAGCACCCATAAAAGTAAGATCATTATCTGAAATGATAATAGGAGTGTCAAAACATATTATGATGCTCTCTTAGAACTCTAAGATAACATTATCATTAGCTTCCTTCAATGCTACTTCCTAAAATCATCTTTTAAAATAGTCAGTTATTGTGAGTAACATTTATGACTAGCACTTTATGGGGGATTTATCATGCCAATGAATTCAAGACCCTATTGCATTAAACACTGATCAATTTGGATAGGATTGAAAGGAAGAGCTACAAGCTTCTAATTTCCTATAAATAAATCACATTGTCTACATCTTCTCACCCAAACATGATAGTATATGAAAAGGTTGGGCCAATAATACCCAGCCCTCATGATCTTGAAAGCTATGGTTCTTAGAGAGAAATGACCTAATGTCCCATCATAGAACTTCTCAAGTGATAATCCAAATTGATCAATATGAATACATCTCAATAGTACACCATTGATGTCCCTCATAAAAATCACACAATACATAAGACAAAAGGGGATATATTGCAATCTAAAATATCTCTTTTGTGATCTACTCATATTATTAGGATACTCACCTTTTTGAATAAGATCACATCATGTGTCCAACTTTGTAGAGGCAATAAACTAGTTAATTGGGAAAAATCATGGCTGACTAATGCCTCTTCCTTTGACTCATGAATATCTAAAGCTAGATGTTCACAAAGGTCTTTACCTCTTACCAATTTTGTCACTTTGATATGAATTTCATACTCCATTATCTTAGTGATCCACCCTACCCTCTTTTCACTAAGATATTTATTCAAAATAAACTCATTGGTTCTAGGATGAGAGACCATAACATGGATCTTATTATTTTAAACTATATGTATGAAATTATTTAGTCCTATTACAACAAGGAATTATTTCTCAAAAAAAGTGTACTTGACTTCATAATCTTCTAAACCTTGACTAAATAATGCAATTGGTTATTCTACACCATCATCATTCTTTTACATCAGCATGGATGAGATATTATCAAGGTTATCAAATGAATACAAAATGAAGTATTTAGAAAAATTAGGATTCACAAGAGTAGGAGCTTCTATGATTGATTTTTTTATGGATTTAAAATGCTCTTACCCTCTTTGGTATAAGAAAAGACTTGGTTCTTCTTGAGCATAACTCTAATAGGTTTCACCAAAGATGTAAAACCAAGTATGAATCTCCTTACAAAGTTTATCTTGCCTAAGAAACTTTGAATAAATTTCTTATGCAAGGGTAATGATAAGCCTAGAATGGCCTCTCTCTTCTCAAGATCAATAGTCAAACCATACTTGGAAATAATATGTCCTAAGAGCTTACCTTCATGAAAAACAAAGATGCACTTCTTTGGATTAAAAGAAAATCCATATTGAATAAATATTTAAAACAATTGTCTCAAGTGTTGCATGTGTACATTATAATATTTAGAAAGCACTAATATATAATGTAGATAAACCAATAACATCTCATTAATCAAACCTTTGAAAGCCATGTCTATTGTTGTTTAAAATGTGGCAACGACATTGGAAAAACTAAAGGGAATATTCCTATACACAAAGGTACCCCATTTAGTAGATAAGGTTGTATTAAGCTAATTATCTTCATTGACAAAACTATGATTATAACCTGAATATCCATCTAGAAGGGAAAAATGTTGAGAACCTAAAACCTTTTTCAAAATATACTCCATGGAGGGTATATGATAGTGATATTTAAGTGACACTCTATTAATATCTCTAAATTATACACAAATTATTATCTCCTAATTCTTATTTATAATAGGCACAAGGTTAACTACCCATGTTAAATGCTTGATGGAAAATATTACCTTAGATTCAAGGAGTTTGGTAAGCTCTAACCTCATGAGTTGCTCAACCTTAGGGTTGATGGGTATTTGCTTCTATCTAACCATTTTAACTCCAGGTTCTAACTCAATGGTATGGTGTGCTAGGCTAGGATAGAATCCTTTGAGGTCCTTATATTCCCAAGAAAATATATCATGGAACTCTCTACATAGCTCAATGAATTCTTGCTTCTCTAATGTAAAACATACCTTTCCTAATTTGAGGAGTTTATCCTTAAAGATCAAGGCTCTTTCATAATTACCTTATTTTGTAGACACACCCACTTTATATTTATTATTTTGATTATCCTAATTGAATATATTTTATAAGGTCACCAAATCCTTAGGTATCTTATTGGTCCTTAGTTCCACATTCTAATCACCCAATTTTTATTGGAGCTTCCTTTGATTCTTTGAAGAAAACTTAGCCTCATGTTGAAAGAACCATGTAATTTGTTTATCATTATCAAATAATTTCCAAGAAAATTCATTTTTAGGGATAGAAGGTCTAATAATTATCTTAATATGAGACTATTTTCCCTCCTCTTTTATGGTAGTTAGAGTATCAAATTGAGCTCCTATGGCAGCTAGTATATCAACATGACTATTCTTCTCCCTTGGGACTTATTGTATATTTAATGCATTGAAATATTCAAGTAAATACCATATCATATGATTGTATGAATTAAGAAAAGGGTTATTTACATAAAACATATTCATCATCTGATGTGCAACAAATTCACTATCTCCATATACTTGCAAGTTCTTGATTCCTTTTATCCTTTCCCATTGAAGACCATGAATTAAACCTTCATACTCAGCCACATTACAAGTACAACTAAAATGAAATCTATAATAATAAAAATACTATTGTTTATATGGGGAAACAAACATAAAACCATCCCCTACACCAAATTTACTTCTTGAACCATAAAAAAAATCTTCCATAGCTCATCATCTTCACCCTCTTCTTTAGCAAGTAGAGGTATTGGTACTCCTTATTCATGTATACAATACACTCCTAAATTAGTTTCCTCCAAAAAATCATAGGGATAATGTGAATAATTATTAGTTCCATATTCATCAAGAAAAAAATATAAAATGCCCTCAAGCTTGAAAGAGGTGCCATCATCTATAGTAGAGTCCTTTTCTTCATGGGCCATATAATTCATATTGGAACTTTTCTCAATGTAAGGCTCAATATGGAACCTTGAAAGGGGTTGTGTCCTAATTATCAACTTGGTATCATACCTTATTATAAAATACAAGAAAAAATAGTTATGTGAGAGATAGCCACCTATCTTTGTTGTGAAGTCCCTTGAAAGGCAGATTGCAAAGTGGGCTAGGAGATCAACTACAACTATGTCTTGTAAGATAGTAAAACTAAGACAATCATGCAAGAAAACCTTTAAGACTTTTATTAGTCATACTATTTTGGAAGGTGTACCATCTAATTTAAAGACCTATTTTCTATGTGTCTCATAATTTAGGCCCAACTTGTTAGCTACAACTTTGGGCATGACAAAAGTAGAAGCTCCACTATCGACTATGCAATTATGTACCAAATTGTCACCTATAATAAGGGTGAGGTAAAATTGTGGAGGTTTATTAGCCTTAGTGGATGGTTCAATGATGTTATTATGAGAAATTTAAAGATAAACATGGACATGAATTTGATTTAAGGGTGAAACACTAGCAGGGATAGTAGATAATTTCTTTTGTAAGAGCTCTTTATGACTAGGCATATGGAGAACATCCCAAAAAGAAATAGATGTCTTAGTATTCATCAAATAATATACAATGTTTAGAGAAGCCATAACTAATTTATCTTAGTATCTTGTAGGTATAGAATTACTTGGAACTTGAGGAATAGGAGCAAAACTTACCATATTTTAACTTAATGGGGATGTAGAAGATTTTGGAATTGTCACACTTACAGTTGCATCCAGTTGCCTTGTAGAAGGATTGGATGAACCTATGGGAATGCTATTGCCACCTCACAGAGCCTTCTTCTTGGCCCTTATATTTTCTATGATAGAGTATCCTTAAGGTTTGGATGAACCTATGGGTGTGGTATTGCCACCTCATAGAGCCATCATCTTGGCCCTTATATTTTCTGTGATAGAGGCTCCTTGATTTAGCAAAAAGGTGTCTTTAACCATAAAATTAGTGAAGATATCTCCTTGAGGTTTCCAATATTCATTAAGTTGCATCATCACCACATCCTCATTTTATAGGAGGGGACTAACTCTTCATTAAGCCACTAGAGCTTACTATCCATTCTCATTGACATCCATGACTTGGTCTTGCTACCAATCTTCTCCCTACACCAAATTTCTATGAATTGGTACCATATCCATTGCATTAGTGGTAGAGTTAGAATTGTATACATTGGTAGGCCTATTAGGATTAGGCTACCATTATCATATTCCTCTTCCATATTATTGACTATATTTCTATTGATAAGGATATGAATTATGATGGATACCTTGTTGCATATTGGATTGCCTATTTTGAGCCTTTAAGGGTAGGAAATTTGCTTTCCAATCAAAATTATTTTTTTCTTGCCTAGAAAAAACTGTAGTCTTGGTATTGGTATTAGGAACTTGGGCTACATCTAGAGTATTATGAAAATTATGTGACAATGAAGGCATAGACACTTTAGGAGGCAATATTATAGCTTGGATGAGACTATTATCAAATTTGATAAAAATATCATATGCTTTAGGAAGAGTGGATCCTCTCATAGATTGAAGCATGAAAATATTTTAAATCCATATGGATTTAAAGTAGGTAGGGAACATAAAGCTAGGAAGTGGTCTCATGGGAGGAGGCAATCTATACCAAGTCTTCTAAAACCTTTTATTGAAGTCATGCATTGTTTCTTTGGTTCCCCTTTTTATCATGCTGAGATGATGTATGAGAGAGGCATGGTCAATTTCATTTCCAAATATGGAAGTCAACAACACTCCAAAATCATCCCATGTCATGATGCATCCACCTTCTAGATTCCTATAACAGTCAAGATCCTTCCCTTTAAGGGACATATCAAGGAGTCTAATGTTAATGTTCTCTCAAACAATACTATGGAAAATATAAAAAATAGAAACATCTCTAATGTGCTCACTAAGTGTGACATGAATTTAACCATTGAATGTGGGGACACCTTTTATGGAGTTAGGGGGAATGACATCATATACTTGAAGTTTAATTGGATTATTAGTATTGAAAGTAGGGAAAGCATGAGGTCTAGACATGTCTTTTTATTTAACATATTAAATATCCTCAACCTCTTCAGCCTCTTCCTCTCTAGAAAAATCTACTAGTTCTTAAAAGGGTAGGTTAGGCTATGGATACTAAATTTCAAGAGGAATTTTACGCTGAATGGGTGGGTTAATAGGATTGCATGTTCTAGAAAAGGATGACCTAGTGAGAACCATGAATTATGAGGGCACATTTATAAATAAAAAAATGGCCCTGAACTAGATTTATAATGAAGGAGTCACTAAATGCTAAGTGGTACACCAATTTACAACTAATGTTGTCAAGACCAGCATTAACCTTGATAAGTTGTCTTGAAGACAATATGTCCCATTGGGTGTACCAAAAATATTGTCACTAAATCCTACACCCTAGAAGGATTTTTTTAGGTTTATTATAGATTTGGGTAACATGGGAGCATTTATAGGTATGTGGGTGTACCTTTATTGGAAATGAGCCTCTAGATTTAAGGGCTAGCTCCTTGAATATATCTTGAAATGATCTTACCTATGCCAACTAATTACTTATGGGAAAAGGGTTAGAGAATGCATGAATTTAACCTACTCTAAGGAGGTGATATACCAAGATGTCTTACATATGATCATTATAATTTCTTGCACTAAGAAACAATGCACACAAGCTAACTTCAAATTTATATGAGTCCTAACATGAGTATTTCAATATGGAGGTGAGGTGCATGAGAACTATCCAAGGTAAGTGAGCCATAGGCTATTTTTAGACACTAAGGCTCATTATACACTTAAAAGATAGGTTCATACACTTGACAACACTTCATATGACCTGTTAGGATAGGAATTATTGCACAAACATAGAAGGATAAGGGAAGAAAGGGTAGAGAGTTACCACTTTGCATCACCATACATCACTTACACACTTATACCATTGTTCCAAGACTCAAAAATTAGATCTGCATTAATGTTTAAAGGCAAAATATGGCATCATTCAGTAGGGATTTTCCATACATAGAGTGGAACTCCTTACATGGCCAAAATGGCAAATTCTTATATAATTTTTGAGAGAGAAGTGGGAAATAAAAAGGTCCAAAAGGGAATCAAATGAGTTCAACTTCCTTTAGACCATAGTTACAACTACCTCTGTGATTGTGCTCATTCCATCCTCCTGATTAATCTAAGTTGCTTCAAGTGATTACATAGTTGTATTATTCTCTCATTAATGCTCCTTAATGGTTGTAATGATGGGATAAAGTTATTAAATTTTTTTCTTAGCATCAATGTAGTTACAACCATAGGATCAAACTATTAGAGCTTTATCCTGATGCCAACTACTCCTAACTAGTTAGTCAATGTGTGCAAAAGGGGAGAGAAGGGTATTTTTCATGTAGTTGGTCCTAGAGATGAAATCATTGGGGTTCACATGTATTCCCTCATAGCATCTTTTAATATTCCATCTCTTATCGAACTAGATTATGCTCAAACTCATCCCCATGTTCATAGGTCGACTATAGAAGGACAACCAATCTTAGACTATTAGTTTTCTTGTAGTCATTTTATTAATTGGGACCTATAGACTATATAACCCTCCTTCTTGATGATAAAGGCCCAAATAAACCCATTATATTACTGCATGAACTAAGGGTTCATATATACATGGACCCTTCTCTAAATAAAGTGAACACAGTCATAAAATGACACTATAACCCTTAAATCTTTGAACCAAAGGTCCATGTTGAGCTTTAATAGTAGACACTATTTATCCCTTAATCTAACTACATCAATGTGCCCCTTTAATGGTATATATCTAAGATCCAATGGTGGATTGATGACCTTACAAGACCTTATTCATTCTGATCAAAAACATACCCTTTGGTTTGACCTTTCCCATCGAAGATTTCTCAAGCCAATCAAAATGCTCCAACTTATCTTTATTTTTATTGGTCTCATAGATCCTAACTATTAAATCTTGACCCTTTGACCCATATCACACCATTTATATTTCTCAATATGAATGAGAATGAGTCTTTGATCTACCTTTGAATTTTCAATATTATCCAAGCTTATGCCACATGTTGAATGTGCATTAGTTTTAGGATATATTTGTTAGACCATTAGCTTCCATGCTTGTGCTAAGTGGAAATCACGCAATGATTTTAGGATCTAGTTGTTAGTCTATAGCCTCATGCACTTATGCCATGTGGTATCCTCTTGAACCCTTTGACCTTTTAACCCATCTCACACCATTGGATCAAGATTTATGATGCAATATAGACCATTAGATATTTTGGGACCCACTATTTGAAATCTAAGGGCTATTTCATGAGCTCAAATTTGATGTCCATGCTCTTATCATTTTGTATTTATATTTGACATCTGCACAACTATCAAATCTAAGATAAAAATGATTTTTTTTATCAAGATTTATTTTTACATTTATGGAAACATCTCCTATTTTTTACCAACTTTGGAAGCTTGGATCTGGAAGCGTAAAGGTCATGGAGGCACCAAATTTTTAGTAAATATTATTGATGCTAAAAGGATTGTTCCCACTTGATCCACTTGCTTCAAGATATTTCTAAGTGAGTTTTAAAAGTGTTTGAGTGAGCCAATCTATGTGTCTTACATGATGTTCACACCTATCACTGATTAATTGAATCTTAATGGCAATTCACCGAGGCTTGAATTTGACATTTGAAAAAAATGAACTATTGTAAATGACCAACTTTGAAACTCCATAACTTGATCTAAGAAGATCACGTAAACTTTATATTTTTAGGATATGATCTAGGTATAGAGGGTTCAATGGCATTAGAATCCTTTGGCTTGTGAGGCTTCCTATATGAAAATTAAAAAAATTGTTCAAATGAGCTAGTCTGGTCATTTTATGTGACGTGTGCGATGTCCTGGCCCTTTAGACTTAATAGCTCAAATTTGAGGGGTTAGATTTTGAGATAGAAGACTCATTAAGATATAAAACTTGTAGAGAGTGATCTTGGAACCAAAGACATTGATCACACATGATCTGATGGTCATCTAAGTATTTTTTAGCAAAGATAAAAATGCTCAAGTGAACTTCTCCATTCTGGTTCTTCATGGTGTCTTAATGATGGTCTAGCTTCTTAAAGCTTATTCTTGAACTTTTATAGCTTTGAAAGGACTCTTTAAGGCATATGTGGACCCTTTTCATGATCTTAAATTACATTAATCACCATGAAACTATTTGGATCTTTGAAAACTTACCACTTTCATATATGACCCTAAAATGACCCCTACCACACCAAATGACATAAGGACTAATCTAGACTATGACCAAAACTAGAAGCTATAAAGGCATATGAAATGACATAAAATGAGATAAAACATACCCTATGACATTATAAAAATCACCTAAATAGTATTTTTACTATAAGGGGTTGATCCATTTTGGCATGTGGTAAAAATGGTCAATAGTTCTCTTGAGTAGTCTTAAAGGAATAATGGTATACTCAGCCATACATAGTCACTTTAGCAAGAACCAAGCTCAGGACACTTGGATAGGTAGTTTGGGAATGAATAAGAAAAAATAAACATAAAAACATAAATGAAACCTCTTCAAGTTCTCATTTTCTCTCCCTAATAGGGATAGATATATCTAAATCATAGTCCAAACCTCCAATATATCAAAACAGTGAATTCAAGTAAGGAATAGACACTCAATAGATTGTGTGTATCATGGTGAAGACCAAATAGATTAATAAAGTTAATTTTCATGACTCTAGACATGTGAAGAGGATTATGAAACATGAAAGACATTGTATATAGTGCCATTATTGGTTAAATAGGCTTAGAAAGTGTAGAACACATGAAATAGAGCTTTCGGCATAATAGAGACCTACATGACTGTCATAGGCTAATGGAGAAAAACACATACATGGTGTTTAGTTAAGGGACAAGGAGGTTTATATAGGTTATATAGATGATTAATAAATATTTTATACTTAATAAAATAATCTATAATGGTAAAATTATCTGAGGATAACTCAACTTCAAGGCCCGATTGTCAGAAAGCCTAAGGAGAGACCTACAAGCCTACTCATGAAACATGAGTAAATTGTGAAAGATTTGGACAAAATTAAAGTATTAAGACTATTAGGAAGTGGAGAGTACCCTAGTAGATAATAAAACAAGTTTAAAACTAATTACAAGAGAGATAAAATGCTCAATAAGGATTGTGAGGGTCATTTCCATGAAGACATTTATAGACCCTAATAGTAGGTTAGTATAGATTGCAAAGGGTGTGAAGGGTCAATGATTTGAGGAATACAATTTTAAAACATTATGTGATGTTGTGTAGACATTATTTAGGTGTTACCAATTCAAACAAATCACTTTAATGACATATTTTATCAATTTAGCTCCCTCAAGTTCACCTACATGCATGTCTTATTTGACAAGCCCAAATTCATCATGTGTGAAATTGAATGAGGAGATGCATGTGTACCAATGGATATTGGAGGAGTTAATAAGGTATTCATAATAAAATATAGTGGAATTGGTTTTGAAATCAAGGATATATTCTTTATTAATAATCTTTAACAAGTTAAGAACCTAAAACCCCACTAAAACCTCTCAAGAGACCTGATAGAGAGGATTACTCTTCTAAGTACCCAAAATCGACTAGGATGGATTTAAAACTACTTGGATGATTCCTATTACTCTCTTAGGCATCTGATATAGTAGTATATTAGTATGTGTGAGCTAGAATGTATGGAAAAACTACCTTATAAACTACTTTATTGAGCCCATTTGAAGGTTTTTGAGGCTAATAGGTCTTCCTAACCATTTACAGAGGATGATTGATCTAAGATAGAGGTATTATGGTCCTTAAAAAAAATTAGAAGTCTTGTAAATTATAATATAGGTTTCAAACCACTGCTAAGCCTCAATGAGGAGAGTGTGATCACTTTTATATCAAAAAATTATAATTATAGACCTATTTCAAGAATCAAGGAACCTTAAGAGCATATTAGTGAGCATTTAATATCATGATGGAAGATTCACACATATGAGAAAATGTCTAAAAATAAGGATAGGTAGTTAAAAATAGGTTTATTGGTGACCTTAATATCAGACAACGTGAAAGGTGTCATGCTAGTCTTACAAATGTCCTTGGAGTGAGTATGTAGTAACTCAAGAGTGATCATTAAACCCCTCATGATGAATTTTCAACTTACATTATTAGGTGGTGAGAAAAAAAGAAGCCAAAAAGTGTCAAGACAAAGGAATAACTTGCAAAAAATAGTTCATAATTCCTCATACAAGAAGATGGATCAGTTTAAGATGCACAATGAGTGTCTCTTCTTCAAATCATCACCAAATTTTTGAAGATCTATATGTTTTGAGTTGACACATGGATAAGAGGATTATAACTCCTTTTATTCTCTCTCTCTCTCTCTCTCTCTCTCTCTCTCTCTCTCTCTCTCTCTCTCTCCTCTCTCTCTCTCTCTCTCTCTCTCTCTCTCTCTCTCTCTCTCTCTCTCTCTCTCTCTCTCTCTCTCTCTCTCTCTCTCTCTCTCTCTCTTCTTCTTCTTCTTCTTCTTCTTCTTCTATAAATGAAGCCTTGAAAGGCATTAAATGTAACCTCTAAATTTATATGTCAAAGCCCTACCAAATTTGATACTTTTTATTGATTCAAAAATAAAATTCAAGCTGATTTACACTTTATTGGTCTTGAATTTAGTGAATTTGAAATGAATTACTGATGAATGTTAGTGATAGTTTTACTAGTTCCTTACATTCATCCTTTCCATTCATGACTCTATGTGAATTATTCATCTTTTCATAGGTTATATGAAGTGTATCAAATAATTTTCTAATTTTAAGTGTTTAAATTCATTATTTTCTTATTTTAGGCCTCTTGATTAATCACCTTGGTTTTTTATACTAACCATAACCTTCATATAGAAACACTTGTATGGGAGGAGATATATTGAAGTTGTGAAATTAGATTGAAACATTGTCATTTATTAGTGAAAGCATTAGAAATTAGAGGAATTTACATTTGATGTATCACATCCATGTTATTTTTATGATTTTAGTCCTCTTATATCCATTTTTATTTTTAATTTTAGTTGGTTAGTTGTAGTTTTGGGTGAAACATCAAGGGAGCTAGATTTAATCTAGAGATTCACTTAATCAATTAGTCCTCCCAAAACTTATAATTGATTCCATAATATCATCTAGTTAGGAAGGATTGAGAAACCTTAATAGAGTTGTAAATTAGATAGATAATAGTTTTTTTATGCTTGGTGGGACAAAATTTCAACAAGGTTGTCTAAGATTGATGTTGGTCTTGATAAATTTATAGCTGTAAAAGCCTCCTTCATGTAGCATCTAACAACTCCAAAAAGTTTTATATCTCTTGGTTATAGATTAGTAAGCTGATTTACATGCCAAAGGTGACTATAAGGTTAAGGTCCAAAGGTATTCTTTTTAACTTTGTTGAATTACCTCAATTTTTTAGTCAAGAGAAAGATTCCTTTATACTACCCCTTATACCAAGACTCCTATAACGAATCTTAATTTTCATTATATTCCAAGTTCTCCTAAATCTAGAAAGATGAATAGAAACCTACCTTTTTTTTCTTTTAAATGGTGTATCCCATTTAAAACTTGAAAGATATGATGATATCCTTATGGTATCTCTTGAAAGTGTCTCATACTTTAGTGGAGAAAACACCATTACTCCCATTGACCACATTAGAGATATGAAAAAATTATATAATATTCATAATATTACTCAAAATAATGTCGCTATTGGGTTGTTGGAAATTTTGTTAAAGGGTAAGGATTTAGATTGGTATAGGATATTAGCTCCTAATTCTATTGATTCATGGGAATAACTAGGTGAGAAGTTGAGTAATAGGTTTAAAGATAAGAGTGATCACTTATCTTTGGCTAAGCAATTAACCCACTATCAAGAGAGATCCAAAAGAGTTTATACAGGATTTTAATTATAGATTCCAAAAAACATGAGATAAGATGCCAAATATTTTAATACATACTCCAAAATTTGCCTTTCTCTACCATCTAAAGGCCTTGAATAGTGACATGGATGTTATGATACAATCTATGGGAGGAGACCTTACCTGGATCTTATGATGTTTCCATCAAGGGTGAGAATAACCTCATAAAAGATATAAAGACATCCAAAAGACCTCCCATGCTATTTTTTCCTAATAAAACAACCCCTTACACTAGCTCTTGCTCCCATTATGACATAAACCAATCATGAACAAGCTACCCCTAGTCAATCAAATGAAATACAAGAGTGAAGAAGCCTAGTCAAGGCTCAATCAAACCAAATTAGTGGACATTAACATGTATCTACCTTATAATAATATACCTTATCAAGATATATATCAGTCCTATCATTTTAATTAACCAAATAAACCACCTTTTCAAGCTAATTCTCAAGGATAAGGGCAAATTACTAATGCTAGGCTATATAACAATTATAATCTAAATGTTTCCACCACCTATAGAGCTCTAGTACCTATTCAAAATAATATTGTATAAGAGATGATTGGTATTATCAATGGGATTAGCCCTCATAATCATCATACCAATCAAAATGAGGTGTTTAATGAAGCTTTTATGACACAAAATGGAATATTTATTTCTATGACACAAGCTAAAGTTTCTAATCAAGGAAGGACTAATAAAGAGCAAGTTCAATTTGATGCTATATTGGTAAATTATAAAGAGGGAGATTGGCATGCAATAAATAAACTAGGAATCACAAGTAAAATTGGTGATACTTCTATAGAAACCAATATATGGTCTAAAAGGAGAGCAATTGATGATTCTAAATAGATAGGTACGGGTGAAACCACTATGCCTTATATGTCTCAAGGAACAAAAGAGACAAATGCAACCACTATGAATTTTATGTCTCAAGGAACAAAAGAGACTAATTTAGACCATAATTTCTAAGAATATCAAAAAAAATAGAATGCAAAAGGTGCTTTTATACTTCAAACTATGAAAGCTCAAAATAGTATGACAACTCCTAAAGGATAGCCAAGGGTTGGTAGTCCTTGCATCAAAATTTCAAAAAAAATAATGGGAAGCCAAACAAATATTTACTTAAATAAGAGTTATATAAATTCATCCTTTCAAAATCATAAATAATAAGATAGAGTTTAGTTTTCAAAAACACACCTACACCTAATAATGGGCAGCCAAACAAAGATGAAAGATAGTGGGGCAAGCATCTCAATGATGCCTAAACAAATAGTTGATAATTTAGGGATAATTATGAGAATAATACCAAGGGTTTATTATAATTAAATGGTTCAAATAACAAGACCATGGGTGTGATCAAAGGTTTGAGTCTTATTCTCCATGATTGTCCCAACTTTTCTATTGCTCAAGATCTTTTTTATAGTGCATTTTCCACTATAGTTTGCTCTATTATTGTCAAGAGACTTCACTACTAATATTAGTGGGTATTGTCATCTAATTTGTAATATATATATTTTAAAACTAGATATGGTACTAAAGTTATAATTAGATTTGAACCTATCTCTAAGTTTCATATTGAGCCATACAAGGTAGACATTTAAAATTTGAATTGTACCATCATTGATGGGGAAGATCATCCCAATGATCAAGAATTAGTTGTACCTCTTGAAGACATATCAAACCTTTTCCCTAATGAATGGGGAGCATAAAATCATGAATATGATCCTTATAAAAGTGTTGAAGAAGCTAGTTTAGGTGTTTAATGTTTGAATGAATAAGGTGTAACCATACCATCTCTCTCTAAGACAAGTGAGGATAATGATGGTCTATATAAATTATTATATTATGGTTAAATGAGTAAGAATGGAGTAGGGGTATGTGTATTTATAGTTTATCCTTCCAATGAGAAGTAATATTCTACAATCATATTTCAATTTAGTTTCATTTTTAATGCAAATAAGTATGAAGCTCTTATACATGGGCTTCAATGGGAAAGAAAGAGGGGGAGTGAAACAACTGAAAGTCTTTGATGACAGTGATTTATTAGTCCATCAATTAAAAGGGAAGAATGAAGTCAAGAATCCATTATTGAAGTCTTAAAAACATAAGGTATGGTACCTTATGGAAGAATTTGAATCATTCAACATCCAATCTATTCCAAGGGAAAGGAATCAATATGCTAATAGGTTAACCTTAGTGGGATCTCAATTTGACATTCCTAGTGATGTGAAGAACTCAAAAACTTAGCCACATATCAAGGAGGTATTAAGTCCATTTATACCAGATAGATTTCAATTGGTATGTTTTTGAGTGTGATAATCAACTAGCATACTTCCTTCAATAAGAAGCTAAGTTTTGTTAAAAAAATAGGCTAAATTATAGAATCAATATAGAGATCAGATTGTACAATTGAGATCCAATAAGCTTCCTAAAGGGTTGGTAACTCTTGAGAACATATTCAAGGAGAGTGATCAAATAAGGAAGGATAAGGTGATTATGTATACCAAATAAGAACACCATGAAAGGGTTAATATATTTAAAGACAAAATTCTTAAGCTTGGAAAGTTATGTACTCTAAAAGGATTACATTTGTGGAGCTATGTAAAGATTTTTTTGATATAATTAATTGAGAATACAATGAAATTAAGGGGTTTGATCCTAGATTTTCCCAACATACCATAGATCTTGATCCAAGTTCTAAGCCTATAAGGCAAAGAAAAAGAACTATAAATAAAAAAATTGAGATTTTAATGAATAAGGAGTTAACTAAATTGATAGAGTCAAGCATCATGATCCTTATTAAGCACTCCTCATGGGTTTTTAATCTAGTCCTTGTGAGGAAGAAGAGTGGGGAGATCAGATTGTGTGTAGATTTTAGATATTTGAATAGGGTGTCTTTGAGAAATCATTACCCCTTACCCTCAATGGAGAAAATCCTTCAAGTGGTTTCAATTTATCAATGATTCTCTCTCTTGGATGGCTATTCTATTTACAATCAAGTCTTTGTGAAGGAAGAAGATAAATAAAATACAAACTTTACTATTAAATGGGGCACATATGCCTATAAAAGAATGCCATTTTGTCTATTTAATGTAGGGGATACATTTTAAAGAGCCAAAGATATGGAATTTCAAGGATTTATTAATGAAATGGTGCCAATATATCTTAATGAAATAATGGTTTCCTTAAAGAATGCTAGTGATCATCTAGCTCATCTTAGATTGATTTTTAAAATATGTAGGCAATATGGGATCTCTCTAAACCCAAATAAGTGTGTTTTTATAGTTCATGAAGGTAAGACATTGGGTCACATTATCTCAAATATGGGCTTGCCATAGATCATGAAAGAGTGAGTGCTATATTGGCCTTGTCTTTGACCAAGCAAAAAAAAGTTTTATAGAGCTTTCTTGGAAAGATTAATTTTTTTATAAGGTTCATCCCTAGTTTTTATAACCATTTGAAGCCTATAACAACCATATTGAAGAAGTACCAAATCTTCAATTGGATAAAATAAGGAAAACATAGTTTTGAGGCTATTAAGTAATCCATTACATAAGCACCTACATTGGTCAATCCTAATTTCTCAAAGGATTTATTATTATATGATTTATATAAAATTGACACTATCTCAACTATATTGATGCAACAAAATGGTGAAGTTATTGAGAAACCTATTACCTTATTTAGGCAAGGGCCAAAGGATTATGAAAAGAGATACACCTTTATTGAGAAATAAGTGTTGGAAATTATAAGAAGCCTTAAGAAGTTTAGGCATATGATTTATAATAATAAAATCCATGTCATGGTGATATTGTCCAAGCATAAGAGACCTCCTTTTGAATAAGGATTTGAATGAGAAAATGGTTGGGTGGATAACCAAAGTAATGGAATATGATGTGGAGATCAAGGCTACTAAGTTGACAAGAGGAAGAGGGCTATGTGAAAATTTGGAATGCGACTTTCAAGAAGAAAAGGAAATTGTTTTGGCATTAAAATATGATCCTTGTACAATTTTACCTTCATCACCTCCAAGTTGGACATAAGATATGGTAAGATTTATTCAAATAGGTAAGTGTCCTATAGGTTTAGATCAAGTAAATAGAAGGTGTTTTAGATTGTAGTCCATCCCTTATGTTCTTATGTATGGAGTTATATATAGAAAATATATCAATGGGATATTGTTGAGATGTGTTGAATTTGATCAGATTGATAAGCTCTTGAAGTAATTTCATGATGGACATGTTGTCACCAAATATTGAACCCTAGAATAAGGTGTTCAATCCTCTATCAAATTTGGGCAACATAGGAACACTTATAGGAATGTGGGTGTACCTATGATGGAAGTAAGCCTCTAAATTTAAGGGCTAGCTCCCTAAATGTATCTTGAAATGTTCACACATGACCAATTGCTTATGGGGAAAAGAGTTATAACTTACATGAAATGAACCTAATATAAGGGAGGTGATACACCAAGATGTCTTCCATATGACCATCATACTTTCCTACACTAAGAAATAAGGAACACAAACTAACTTCAAGGTCCTATGGATTCTAACATGAGTATTTCAATATGGAGCTGAGATGCATGAGAGCTATCCAAGGTAAGTGAACCATAGGCTAGATTTAAACACTAAGGTTCATTGTACACTTAAAAGATAGGTTAAAACACTTCATATGACCTATTATAATATGAAATCCTACATAAACATGAAAGGATAAGAAATTATCACTGTCATCACCATACATCACTTGCACACTTAGACAATTGTTTAAGAAATTAAAATCTGATTTGTATTAATGTTCAAAGGAAAAATATGACACCATTCTAGTAGGGATTCACAATACATTGAGTGGAATGAATAAAAAGGCCAAAATGGTAGATACTTATAGCATTTGAGAGAGAAGTGGGAAAAGATAAGTCCAAAGGGGAATCAAATGAGTTCAACTTCATCTCAACTATAGTTATAATTACCTCTACAATTATGCTCATTTAATCTTCCTGATTGATCCATGTCACTTCAATCCATTGCATAGTTAAATTATTCCTTCATTGATGCTCCCTAATGGTTACAATGATGGGTTCAAGTTGTTTTGAGCTAGGTTCTAGCATTAATGCAGTTATAATCATCAGATTAATATGTTAGAGCTTTGTCCTAGTGATAACTTATCCTAATTGGTTTGTCATGGTGTACAAAACTAGAAAGAAAGGTCTTTTCAATATAGTTGGTCCTAGAGATGAAAACGTTAGGGTCTATGTGTATGCCTTCATGGCACCCTTTGAAATGTTAGCTTTGGTTCAAACTGGATCATGCTCGAACTCATCCCCATGTTCATAGGTCCACCACAAATGAGAAAACCAATCTCAAACTATTGATTTTCCTATTAGGTCCAAATATACCCATATTTACCTTTGATCATCCATATAAATTAAGAATTCATCATTTACATAGGTCCTTATTCTAATAAGGGCAAACACAATCATATAATGAACCCTGCATAACACAAACCCTTAAGCCAGAGGTCCATATTAAGATTTAATGGTGGTCCCTTTATGTCATTAAACCTAAATACATCAATGTATTCCTTTAATGGAATTTATCTAATAACTAATGGTGGATTGATGACCCTGTAAGACCTTCTTTGCTTTGGTAAAAAACTTGCTGTTTGGTTTGACCGTACCCATCAAAAATTACTTAGGCCAATAAAAATGCTCCAACCCATCTTTATTCCCATTGGCCTCATAAATACTCACTATCAGATATTTAATTTTTGACCTCCTGTGCACCATTTATTTCCTTATTATTAATGAATGTGGTCTATTGATTTTATACCACAAAGATCCTTTGACATGTTGACTTTCAAGCACACCATTGGATCAAGATGTATGAGTGAGTGTTGATCATTGATCTCTTTGGCCCCACTTTCCTATTAGTGATATTACACTATTAGATCAAGATGTATGAGTGAGTAATGATCATTGATATAACTCATACCCACCTTCTTGTCAGTGATCATGCACCATTAGATTATTGTTTGATAAAGCCACACCATAGGGTTTTAATCTAGTGACCTTTTGACTCATTTAACCTTAGTGTGAACCATTATATCTATTTTGTCATTAAGAAATCAAATGAAAACAATTATATCCTGATCAAATTTAAACATTTTAAGGTTTTTTGAACCCAAATGGTTACTTTTTAGAGCTCAAACTTGACACTCACATGAACATGTTGTTCTGCAAGTTCTACTTTAAAGCTCCATAACTTAGGATAGAAATCTCATGAGGACATGAAAATTTTAGAGCATGTTACTAACATGAATAACCTTAATTCTACATGATATATTGATTTAAAAAGGATTTTTTAGCATATTTATAAATTGCACAAGAAAGCTATCCAATCTAGTCACTAAATGATGTCTTGAAGATCATCTAGCTTCACAAAGCTTGTTACTAAAATTTTATAGCTCTAAATGAACTCTTTGAGACCTATGCAGACCCTTTCCATGATCATAAATATATTGATCACCATGAATACCTGTTTGGATCCTTGAAAACTTAATAGTTACATATATGACCCTAAAATGACCCTTAAAATACCAAATAACACAAGGACTAATCTAGACTATGACCAAAGCTAGAATTACATATGAAATGGCATCAGATGAACTAAACATTCCTTATGAAATTATAAAAATCCCCTATATAATACTATAACTATAGGGAGTGTATTCATATAAAATGTCAAAATTGGTAGCTTGAGTGTTGATTGTGACCCCCAACCCATAGGTCTTTCTTGCATGCTCTCATGACACTTCTAGACACCTTTTTGCTTATTCCTAGTCATCCTTAGATTTCCAAACAATCATTCCACCTCAACCAAGTAGCATTTCCCAGGCCAATCCTATCCCCCTAGGTCTCACACTTATAGGATAGGAGCATCCAACTTGGACTATAATGTTAGACCCTAGGGTGTCCTATTTTGGTGCTCCTATCTAATTACATTTTGAGTTCCAATGGTTATTTCCTTCTAGTTCCTATCCTTAATCTTGTCAGCCTAGCATGAATACATTTGACCCATGACCAATAGATCTTTATAAATGCCCATTCAAAGTTCATTTAGAGGGGGTTAGAAAATATTATAAAGAAAGAAATAATACAAGTAAAACCATTGAGGAAAATTTTCCTATTCTCTACATCCATCCATCCAATATAGTTATAAGCATATCCAAATCCTCACACTAGTCCCTAACCACCTAAAGCACACCTAATTTAACATTTTTACATCTACATTACACTATTGCATAAATCACATTAAGTGGGATAACTACATATGGATTAATCACTCTTTACAGTATTGGTATGTAGGCAATGTGTCCACATAATGGGTGTGGATACATGTTTAGTTCAATTATACACACTAACCCCACCAAACAACCCACACCCCCCACCCCCCCCCCCCCCCCCCCCCCACTTCTTTCTCAAGTTTTATAAATAACAAAATGAAGTCTTAGTTTTAAAGATTAAATATGCTTTGAAAGGAGTTTCATAAACTTTTAGCAATCAAAATTTCATAGGCAAGCTCACACAGGGATAGTGAAAAAAACCCAGAAAAATTAGGTCTCTATAAGTAGTTTGGACAACAACAACATAAGAGGACAATAACATCAAACCTTAGGGTGCCCTATTTTGACAGTCCTATCCTTTCACAAAATGAAAGCCATATCTTGATTTTTGACACTATCCCAGTCTTGCACAACTAATATCAAACCCTAAAATAGCTATTTTAATTTTTTTTAAGCTAAGTATTATTTTCTCCATATTTATTACAATTTATAAAAAAGTTAAAAATACAAATAAATTATACAAATTAGTTGTTAAATTATTGCAATATTATTTATTGATTTAGTCAAACTAGAAATTTAACTAAAATAGGAATAAGACTCTAATATTTCCAAAATTATTAAATCATTTGGTGAACCTGACTTACTTTGTTTGTGCATAAAAACCCTAGAAACCATATAGAATATTCCTTCTTAATTTTTCCAATTTTTATTTATTTTTTACCTACATATTTAAATAAAAAATTCACATTAATTTTTAAAATTCCACATTAACTTTAAAAAATCATTTTCTTCCAAACCTTAGTTGCATATACTAGGTTCCTTTAAATCAAGAGTTTTTCCAATATTTTTCTAATTTTTAACCCGCATATTTAAATAAAAAATTTACAATTTATTTTCAAAATTCCATAGTAATTTAAAAAAAAATCATTTTCTTTTGAACCCTATTTACATATAATAGGTCCCTTTAAATCAAGAGTTTTTCCAATAATTTTTAGATTTTTTACCTACATATTTAAATAAAAAATTCACATTAATTTTTATAATTCCATAGTAATTTTAAAAAATCATTTTCTTCCAAACCTTAGTTGCATATAATAGGTCCCTTTAAATCAAGAGTTTTTCAAATATTTTTTGGATTTTTTACCTACATATTTAAATAAAAAATTCACATTAATTTTAAAAATTCCTTAGTAATTTTTAAAAAAATATTATTTTAAAAAACCCTAGCTGCATATACTAGGTCCCATTGCTTTTGAGATATCACCTTACATGTTTGTGAGCTTCATCTCCTTTGTATGCATTTTCTAGTTTGGTATTTTTATGACTTTACATTTCTTATATTTAGTACTTTCCTTCCATAGCACCTTTCTTATTTAAATTATTACAAAAAATTAAATCAATTTTCAATTTGTTTTCTTACTTTAATAATGGTCCAATATATTGGTTTTGATGAAACTGATAAAAGGGAACTTCAAGAACTCTTAACTAAACATCTTGACATGTAAGATGATATGATTAAAATACTACAAGAAGATCAATGAAAAGTAAACAATGGTCAATCCTCTCAAACCACAGAACAACCAGTTGTAAATGACACTATGGAGGCAACTATGTCTCAATAACCCCCTATAGTAGCCCAACCTTATTTTATGCCACCGCCAGCTACAACTAGTACATATTTGTCTCTTGATGTGTCTTCCCTTATGCAATAGATAAAATATCTTCAATCCAAGGTGCTACATCTTGAGCAAGGTACTTCTAGACCAACATAGGATTTGGATTCTTTTACTCTATTGCATACACCATTGGCATGTTATATTGCTTTAACACACTTGCCAAAAGGTTTTGTTCAACCCAAGCTCACTATATATGATGTCAAGGGAGATCTAGAGACACACTTGAGATATTTTCACACAACATGCTTGGACTATGTGCGAAATGACTAGTTACTAACAAAGTTATTTCCATACAGTATAAAGGATTATGCTTTATAATAGTTCTATAGTCTACTGAATCAATCAGTCAATGCATTTATTCCTTTAGCCGACATGTTCCTAGCTCATTTCATAATTAATACTGGTGATAAGGTTTCCTATGCCCAAGCTACATAATAAAAACAAAGGTCAAATGAGCATCTCACATATTATATTCTTTGATATAAGACTATCTTGGCTAAGATGACTAGCCCCATGGCTAATCAAGAGTTATAAGGTCTCTTCAAATAGAGTCTTCTACTAGATTTGCATGAATCAATAATGCTCAAAGGTTCTCTTCCTTCACTGAGTTATGTCATACACTAAAGGAAAGGGAAGTCAAATTAATTTCAATGGGAAAACTCAAGTACACAACTATATCAAAAACAACAAACAAGAGTAATAATAAAGTCCCATATAGAGTCAAGGTCAATGATAACAAAAGTTATAATCAACCTACAATCAATGCATCTTCAGATCCCCCTCAATGAGTGGTTTTATTACCACCTCCTCAATGAACATTTACCAATCTACTAGTTTCTCTAGTCAGATTTTTATAGTAGCATTGAAATGTAATATCATATTTCTCCCTCCTATTATAAAATTTGATCCAACAAAGCCTCTTCTAAGGGGATATGACAAAAATGCATTTTTTAACTTTCATAGGGAACCAAGCCACACAAAAAATAGATGCATCAGCTTGAAACACAAGATACAAGACTTGATAGATGGAAATCTTATTGATCTTAACACTCCAGTTGAGCCTCTTCAAGCAAAACAAACACAATATAAGGATTTAAAAAATTTCTTAGATACTTTTCCAAAACATTAAAAATAGGAGATAGGGGACACATTAGGTGTTCACCATCATATCATGCACATCTACCACCAACTACATATAAGGCACCTTTAGTTGAGTCACATCCTTTGAGTAACATGATTGGTGTGTATAGTTCTAGAGTTTCAACTAGACCTTCGATCTCCTTCTCAAAGTAGAAGATAGTTGAGGATGATTCAGATTATCATGCACTCTTTATCAGAGATTAAATTCATAATCATCCTATTCATAGTGTTCTCATAAACAATAGATCTAATGTGAACATGTGCACTATGACATTATTACAACATTTGGGTTATTCAAAGAAAGATATTACCCTGATAGACACAATTATTAATGGATTCAGTGGGCACATATAAAGTTCATTGGGTGAGACTTTACTTCCTCTACAAGTTGGTCCAACACATGTGGCTACACCATTTACTATTGTTCCCAATGTAGGAGTTTTTGATATGTTACTTGGTCGACCATAGATCCAAAAACTTTGTGCATTACCTTCTATAGTTCACATATGCATGAAATTTAATTCATGCTAATCAAGTTGTTATAGTTTTTAGAGTTTTTTATGAGTTACCACTCCCCACTTTTAGATCCATCTACTACCTTGTAATCACCAGTTTTAACTCCACCATCAGTTTTAGTTTCTCTACCAGTTTTAGTTTTTCCTCTAGTTCAAATTTAGACAGAGTCAATGCCTCCATTACCATCATAGAGAGTTCATACACTTCCATAGAGGCCTCTTTTAGAGAAACCATAATTTCAATATTTTAGATAGTTTCCATCTACAACTTTCACATCTAGGGAAGTATCAGTGAGGTCTCATGCCTCTACACACATAGCACATATTTAGAGAGATTCTTATACCACTAGATGGGTCCTTAAGAACCCCATAATTGAATTTAATTATAAAAGTTATAAGGGTAATTCATAGTTGGTTTCTACTTCAAATATTTTAGAGCATTTATAACATACATAACTTTTAGAGTCATAGTCTCAGCCTTTCCATCATGCTTCATGATCATGCACGATCCCTATCCTTGATATAAGACACCATGAGAGGGAGTCTTCCATGAGACTCATCGATTAGTATCATTTATTCTCATTATTGATTATACATAGATTATCTTAAAATTTATTTTACATAATCTTCTTATGATTGATTGTACATATCTCAAATTTCCAAAAATACCAAAAACAATACAAAATTTTAAAAGACAAAAACATTAAAATAAATCAAAATATAAAAAATATTTCAATTGTATGAATTATTCATGATTTACATTTATACTACCATGATAGACTTACATTTTATATTCTATGCTATTGTTTATCAATTTATCTACATTACCATGCTTCACTTGATCTTCTTTGAATGTGTGTAGTGACATCTAGATCCTTGATTGTTTCACTCTACCTATTGAGGGGGCATCCTACTTATACATTTAATACACACATCAATATAACTACCCACTAAAGGTATCTTTTACATGAATACACCATCTAGGTTATGGCATTCTTACACCATAAACTCTAGTTATCATGTTGATGTACATTACTTACTAGTTTACATAGATTACTCTATCGACAGTCACTAGTATATAAAACTTGTGTATTTCTTAGCATATACCTAGTCTTTTACTACATGTTTTTCATACTTTCACTTCTTAATTTCATTAGTTATATGTGATTGTATTTACAGTATTTACATGATTTCTTTCCTTGTTGTGCATAGCTAGATATGATTGCATTTCTCAATTCTTATTTTGTCTCTTATTTGTGCTTTAGGACATTTGCCAATGTCCTTTGCTTATATTATTCTATATTCTTGTGGCCCTCATGCCAACCTTACTTGTTTCAATTGTATGTGTATGTGGAATTTAAACATGCCTTTTATGTTTGATTCTGAGTTTGAGTGACATGTACGCATGTCTCTTCTTTTCTTGGCCTCTTGGCCACTTTTGTATAATTCTTGCTTCTTGCCTTGCATGCTTGTTTACTTCTCAATTTTTTGTAATGCCATGATTCACATCATGCATTTTCTTGATTTCTTATATGCTAGGATGGAGATCATGCTCCATCCCTCCTTAAAAACTATCAACTAATAACTAACCATACTTCTAGTTCTAGTTCACTATATTTCACATGCTATTACATTATTAAAACTATCTAGTCATACCCCTATTGATCTAACAATTTCTCATATAAATAATGCTATATATTGAGATATTTTATTAATCATCATTGTTTTATCATATATTCTCATAACATAACACACTTGTAAGCATATTTATTTTGAGGGTAGTCATTTTAGGGTCTTCATTACTACCCTCAAAAGAGGGTACAACAAACAAGTATTTTTGTCATAGAGATCATAGCCTCTTACTAGTCAAAAATCAATTTTCAAAACACCTATAATAGTATTCAAACTTTAAACTAGGTAGAACAAACCAGATAGATAGTGAAAATTACATAACAGTCTTTAAAATTAACATAAGACAAGAGCACCAACTTTGGACCACAACACCAGATAATAGAGTTTCCTATTTTGATACTCCTATTCAAACAACAAAAAGACTAAATTTTCTAGAAATAGATAGAAAAGTAAGTATAGTTTTTCAGAATCAACAATTTCAATATAGTTTTTCAATTTAGAATCAACAATTTTAGTATAGTTTTTCTTAGAGTATCCAAATATAAGGGGCATCATACATAGCATGATGGCTCTCACTTCTAGTTTTAGATTAGTTAGTTGATATAACTTTCAGATCAAAATCCATGTTACAAACACTAGTGATTAGGGGGCAAAGTGTGAGATGCATTTTATTTATCTTATTTATAATTTATGGCATTACCTAAGAATTCTCAATAGTTATGTGCTTTATTCCATCTTGAAGTGGTTGGCATAATTTTTGAGTGGCTTCCACATAAGCCTATTACCCAGTTTCAGAGTGGATTTCATATAAGCCTAATATCCACCTTTTTTGAGTGGCTAAGAGTGACCTAGTTTCCAACACACATTCAACTATCCATGCTACATTGTTAGCTTGTAGAGCATTCATGGGATTTAGGATCCATCTCATACAACACACATTAATATTAGTATCATTTCATAGGTTCACTTCATGGGGAAATGATAGAGCCAAAGGAATGGATAGAATTTGTGTTCTTGAGCCACCTACTTAGAGGGATTGGACACATAGTCCAAATATCCATTAACACATGCATTATCACATAGCTTAACTTAGTGGGATATGATGGAGCCAACGGGATAGAATTTATATTTTTGATCCACTCTCAAGTAATTTAGAACTCATCTCCATTCATGATATTACTCTTGGTATAACATCAGTCAACACATACCCAACATCATTCAACATCACTCATAATCATAAAAGGTTTTGTATTGGTTCACATACCTGGTGAGTTGTATTCATTCCTTTCTCTTCCTCTTTCTTTTACCCAGCTTTTTTATATTTTTACTTTAGACATAACATGTATAGTAAGAATTGATCTACTTCTAATTTTATTTTTCATATTTACACTTCACAACATGCTCTCTCTATGCACACCTAACATGACATAGCTTAATGATCTTCACCCTTGGAGGTAAGTTCAGGTACACTTTCTAATTTTCATTTATCCTAGTATTTCAATTCATTACATCACTAGAATAAATGGGGGGGGATAAATTTATTCATATAAAATGTCAAAATTGGTAGCTTGAGTGTGGCTTGTGATACCCAACCCATAGGTCTTTCTTTTATGCTCTCAGTCATCACCATTTTGATTATTCACAACCATCCTGATCTTTCTAAATAGTAATTCTACCTCAACCAAGTAGCATTTACTAGGCCAATCCTATCCCTCTAGGTCCTACACCTATAGGATAGGATCAACCAACTTGGACTATAGCATCAGACCCTAGGGTGTCCTATTTTGGCGTTCCTTTATAATTGTATTTTGAGCTCTAATGGTTATTTCCTTTTTATTCATATCCTTCATATAGGCCTATCATGAATACATTCAAACCATGGCCAATAAATCTCTATAAAATCCCATTCCAAGTTCATTTAGAGGGGGTTGTCAAATATTACAAAGCAAGCAAGAATACAAGCAAAACCACTAAGGAAAATTTCTCTATTCTATGTATATAGGCATCTAATATAGCTACAAGCATATCCAAATCCTCACAACAGTCCCTAACCACCTCAATCACACCCAATTTAGAATTTTTTCATATGCATTACACTATTTCACAAAGTACATTAAGTGGGAGAACTACATATGGATTGATCCCTCCTTGGAGTATTGGTATATAGGTAGTGTGCCCATACAAGGGATGTGGATACAAATTTAGTATATCTTACAAAAAATAACCCCCCATTATTTCTCAAGTTTTATCAAAATCATAATGAAGTCTAGGGTTTGAATATTAAATTATATCTACAAAGAGTTTCATACACTTTCAATAGTCAAAATTTCACAGGCAGGTTCACATAGGGACAACAAATAACTCTATGAGTAGTTTGGACAATAGTAGTAGAAGAAGATAATATAACCAAACCCTAAGGTGTCCTATTTTGGTGGTCCTATTATTTCACAAAATGAAATCTAGTTTATGATTTGTAACACTATCTTAGTCCTACATGACCAATATCAGACCCTGCAATAGCCCTTTCAATTCATTTTAAGCTAAGCATTATTTTCTCCATATTTATTATTATTTATAAAAAGGTTAAAAATACAAATAAACTATAATAATTAGTGGTTAAATTATTGAAATATTATTTACTAATTTATTCAACCTAGACCTTTAACTAAAATAGGAATAAGACTCAAATGTTCCCAAAACTATTAAACTAGGGGGTAAAAATGATGAACATTCTCGACAATTTACCAAGGGTGGCATGCTTGCTATGCCATGACCAGTTACCTAATCCTATCCATTAGGCTATGGATTCACATGTATAGTAGGTTTGACATACACATTGACTTGAAAAACACATAAAACATAAGAAAACCAATAAGAAGCAACATGCAAGACAATAAACTAAGCAAAAACACACTTGTTCTTAATGAGCACTTAGGGAACACAACACACATAACTAAACAAATTTAATCAAGCACTAACTAACCTAAGATTAAAAATTCCTCCAAGATCAAAGGGGAAGTTGGAAAAATCTATTGCTTTATGATGTGAAGGGTTGAATGAGACATGTAGCCTTTTGATACTTTACATTGATGCCTCCATATTTTCATGGTGTTTTAAAACTTCATTGGCATGATTTTCAATGATAACCAAGCAACTCCAAATAGGCTAACTATATGAATGAACTCTTCCTACATCCCAATAGTTCCAACCTTCTCATATGGCTCCTCAGCTATGACCTCCAATGGTGGTTGAATAAGGCTTTCTTTTTTAGTTTCCATAGTGTCCTAAATAATATTTGGTTTCTCTTCATCTTCAATTTCTTCAATCCCATCATGGAGCTTTTCATAGTATGCCCAATCTTAGTTATTGTCCTCCATGGAAAACTCTTTGTTCTCCTTGTCATGTACTTGGCTCTTAGTGTGTAAATTTGAAGATATGAAAGTCTTTTCAACCTTAATCTCCTCCTTGATAGATCATACTTGATGTTTGGAATCATCAATATCTTCTTCTTCATGATCCAATACCTTTAGATATGACTCAATATAAAGTGGGTCTCTTGACTATTCTTGAGGTGCAATAACTTTTGTCTTACCTCACTTTTCATGTCTACAATCTCTTGGACACTAACATCATCATATTACTTTTATGATAATAGATTCTTGATCAAAAAAATTAATTTCATCTTTATGCTTGATGGAATGCTTGTCAACAAGGTCATTAGTATTTTTAGAAACCTTGTCATTAGATATATAATCTTTTGGAGAAAAAATAAAATTACCCAACTTGCCAAATTCTTTGAATATGGCATTAATTTTTTGCCATAGTTCTTATTCATTTACAACATGATACCTTTTTCCATGCTTATTGAGACAATAATCAACATTTTATTAGAGGAATAATCCAAATCATATGTAGACTTCTTGGGAGGAGGAGTAACCTTACTGAGTTGATCAAACTCATGACATATGAAATCAAACTTCCTTGATATTACACTCCACTTCATGATGGAGATGGTCATCCATAACTTCATGATTAGACATGGAGTCTTCTTCAAGTACCTCTTTCTTCAATTCTTGGTCACATTCCTCATGGATAGTTACAAAAGGATATTCAATATATTTATTTTCATCTAAGAATGTATGATTACACTTGTGGTCACCAAGGGGAGACCCTATGGTGATGTCTTCCTCCTAGTCATTAATGACGTCCTCTTGGTCAACCTTGGCTTGGATTTGCTCCTCTTCACTTGATTCTCTCAAGATGGGTTCTTCCTCGAGAAGGGGTGAGGTAGAAGGTTGATGGATAGAATCATGTGAAAGAGATGGAACATGAGGTGAAGGATGATATGTGATGGGGGGATGATGAATTAGAGATGAAGCATGAGGTGAAGGAGAAGGCTTATGAGTGGATTTAGGAAAGAGAAAATCACTAGTAAACACATAGGGAAGTGAATTTTTAGGATGATTATAAGGACAAACATCTTCATAAGTAGGATTTTCATCTTTCCAATAGTCTCCTTGAGTTTCTTCTATAGTATCATGTTCATTTTTTATCTCTTTATCCTCTCACATACTTAACCTATCTATTGAGCATTGAAAGAATTTATTTTCCAAGTCTATTTATTCTTTGACCTACTATTGATTTCTTTCTAGTTCTTCAAATGTCTCCAACTTTTACATATAATTTTGTGTATCACCTCTCAACCATTACATGAGATGATCATGGAACACATCTTATTAATCATCCCATGTTATCATTTTATCTTCATTAACTAGTAACTATGGTATGGATGCCAACAAAGACTTGATATAAGATGGAAAAAATGAAGGAAGAGGAGGGTAATGACGAGGGTCAAGACTAGTTTTGTTTTGTTGCATTCTAACCTATAAAAATCTATATCTTGCCTTATAATACCTTTGTGTACAATTCATGTAAACATCTGATTTTTCATGGAAAGACTAGTATGAGTACTATTAAGGTTCATAAACATCATGGTATGGTTGATAGGGTTCATATTAGGACTAATAGGGAGGCATTTATTAATAGATATCTTGTTATCCTTCTTCATAGGGCTACTAAATAACATGGTGTCTATATGAGGGGGGAAATGGAAGATTATACAGCCACCATGGCTCATAGGATTTATACCCAATTTGATGAAACTATTAAGGAGTATACTATGGTTCATAACAAGTTTGATAAGGAGTTTCATGGTAAGAGTACTTACCATAGCTATTCATATCAGCCTCATGTATCAAATGAGATGTAAAAATTGATAATTTTTTTAATTAAAGATACCTAGACTACTTACAACTAGAAGTTATCATTTGGAGTCACTATTGGTTCTAGATTACTTCCAAAAGTTGATTAGAGGAAAGACACCAAAAATATTTCCACTCTCTTAGACTTGATCCCATTGGGTGTGCCAGAACTATTGTCACCAAATATTTCACTCTAGAAGAGGGTGTTTAATCCTCTTCCAAATTTGGGTAACGTGAGAAAACTTTTAGGTATGATGGAGTGAGACTCTAGATTTAAGGGCTATTTCCCTAAATGTATCTTGAAATGCTCACACCTACTTAACCAATTGTTTATGGGGAAAATAGTTATAAGTTACATGAAATAAACCTAATCCAAGGGAGGTGATACACCAAGATGTCTTCCATATAATCATCATACTTTCCTGCACTAAAAAACAAGGCACACAAATTAACTTAAAAGTCCTATGGATTCTAACATGAGTATTTCAATATGGAGGTGACATGCATGAGAGTTATCCAAGGTAAGTGAACCATAGGATAGTTTCAGACATTAAGGCTCATTAGACACTTAAAATATAGGCTCATACACTTGAAAACACTTCATATGACCTGTTATAATAGAAGCTCCTACATAAACATGAAAGGATAAGGGAAAAATGGATAGAGAATTATCACTTCCATCACCATACATCACTTTCACACTTAGAAAATTATTCAAGAACTTAAAATATGATATACATTAATGTTCAAAGGAAAAATATGACATCATTCTAGTAAGCTTCACCATACATGGAGTGAAATTCATATATTGGATAAAATGGTAGCTACATATAGCATTAGAGAGAGAAGTTAGAAAAGAGAAGTCCAAAGGGGAATCAAATGAGTTCAACTTCATCTCAACCATAGTTAAAACTAACTTTGTAATTATGCTCATTCAAGATTCCTGATTAATCTAGGTCACTTCAATCCATTAAATAGTTACATTATTCCTTCATTAATGCTCCTTAACAATTGTAATAGTGAGATCGATTTGGTCTAATCTAGCTTCTAGCATTGATGCAGTTATAACCATTGGATCAATCTATTAGAGCTTTGTCCTAGTGTTAACTGCTTCTAATTGGTTTGTCATGGTGTGAAAAAGTGGATATAAGGGTCATTTTCATGAAATTGGTTTTAGAGATGAAACCATTGGGGTCTACGTGTATGCCTTCATGGTACCCTTTAAAATGCAAGATTTGGTTTAAAATGGATCATGCTCAAACTCATACCCATGCTCATAGGTCCACCATAGATGGAAAAACCAATATTAGACTATTGGTTTTATTATTAGGTCTAAATAGACCCATTTTTGACTTAGATAATCCATATAAACTAAGAATTCATCATGCACATAGGTCCTTATTCTAATAATGACAAACATAATCACAAAATGAACCTTGCATGACATAAACCCTCAAGCCAGAGGTCCATATTAAGCTTTAATGGTGGTCATTTTATGCCATTGAACCTAACTGCATCAATATGTTCCTTTAATGGCATTTATCCAAGTTTTAATGGTAGATCAATGACCCTATAAGACCTTGTTTGCTCAAGTCAAAAACTTGCCTTTTGGTTTGGCCTTACCCATTGAAAATTTCTCAAGCCAATATAAATGCTCCAACCTATCTTTATTCCCATTGGCCTCATAGATCCTCATTATCATATCTTGACTTTTTGACCTTTTGTAAACCATTGATTTCTTTATTACAATCGAATGTGGTCTATTTATTTCCTACCATGAATATCCTTTGACATGTTAACTTTCATGTGCACTATTGGATCAAGATGTATAAGTGAGTGTTGATTGTTAATCTATCTCAAACCCACCTTCTTGTTAATGACCACACACTATTAGATAATTGATCGATTAACCTACATCATAGGATATTGTTCAACCTATAACCTTTTAAGGGTTTTAACCCAAAGACCTTTTGACTCATTTGACCTCAACATGAACTATTAGATCTATGTTGTTAGTATGTGAGTATACAAGGACCATTAGATCTTGATCAACTTAAACTTATTGAGGGTTTTTGAACCTAAATGGTTACTTTTTAGAGCTCAAACTTGACACTTGCACAGATGTATTTCTCTACAAGTTCCACTTTGAAGCTCCATATCATAGGTTAGAAAGATCGCATAAACCTGAAAATTATAGAGAATGTTCCTAACATGAAGAACCTTTATTGTGCCTGGTCTACTAGTTGTGTGAGGTTTTCTAAGCACATTTAAAAATTGCACAAGCAAGCTATCTATTCTAGTCTCTTAATGACATTCTTAAGATAGTTTGGCTTCACAAAGTTTACTCCTAAACTTTTGTAGCTCTGAATGAAATATTTGAGGCCTGTACAAACCCTTTCCATAATCTTGACTATATTCATCACCATGAATACCTATTTGGATCCTTGAAAACCTACCACTTGCATATATGCCCTAAAATGACCCATAAGACACCAAATGACACAAGGACTAATATACACAATGACCAAAGCTAGAATGACATATGAAATTACATCAAATGAACTACAACATTCTCTATGACATTATAAAAATTCCCTATATAAGATTCTGACTACAGGGGGTTGACCCATTTTGCCTTGGGGTAAAAATGGTCAATAGGGCCTATAGGAGGTCACTTTTCACCCAAGACCACAATAAAAAATAATAATGAGAGATGGGTATTATTGGACTAGCTTGTTACAGGACTCTTATGATTGGGTAAGGAGGTGTCAAAAGTGTGCATTTTTCATAGGGAAAAAAACATTATATCCTTTCATCTCAATCTTATTCAATTAGAATATCCATTCATGTAATGTGGTCTTGATTTTATTGGTATGATAAACCCCCTTTCAAGTACTAGCCATAAGTGGGTGCTTACAACTAATAACTACTTTACAAGATGGGTGGAAGAAATATCCCTCAAGGAGGCTAAAGAAAATTCAGTTCTTGAATTCTATGAAGGACCAATGACCATATTTTGAGTCCCTTCCAAAATGATTTATAATAATGTAATGGAATTTATTAGAGTAAGAATAGTCAAATAAGATCTCAATCATGGCATCTATCTAATCTCTTCTTCCAACTACTATCCTCAAGGGAATGAAATATCTGAGTCCACTAATAAAAACTTGATCAAAATCATTAAGAGGAAATTAGAAGATAATCAAAGAGCTTCACACACTAAGTTGAAGACATTCTTATGGACTGATAGGATTACCCCAAAGTGGGTTGTTGGTAACTCACCCTACATGCTTGTTTATGGGAGAGAGGCTAGGCTACCTATTTTTATTGAATTACCATCCCTAGAGTTAGCTCATCAACTTGTGATGATGGAGAGGGATACCATGAAAATATGGTTGATAGAGATGATGGCCTTGGAAGAGATAGGAAATCATGTTATGCATACCATGGAGTGTTATCAAGCCCAAGTGAAGATGAAATTTGATAAGAGGGTTATTTCAAGAACATATTAAGAAGGAGACCATGTGTTGAAGTGGGATAAAAATATAGACAAAACTAGTAGGCATACTATTTTTTATACATTTTAGAGTGGGCCTTATGTTGTCATTGGTTGCAAAGAACATAATGCCTTTAAACTTTCTAAGCTAATGGAGAGGAGTTGAGCATCCCAGTCAATGGGATACATTTAAGACCATGATACTAAGTTTAGTTTTATATCCTTGTATATATTATAATAGGTATTTTTTCCCCTAAGTTCTTAGATCAAAATTTTATTTATTTACTTCTATCATTATCTTTCCTCCATGTGTCTTATGACACATGTGTGTGTAGAGTGTGTCTTGAATTTTCTTTAATATTTTGGTTTGTTTATAGGTTTTTATCAAGTCTAAGTTTTAGTTTTCCTTCAAGTCAAGTATAATTCATGACCCCATAGCCTAATGGATTCTCAAGGCCACTAGTCTAGATGAATAGAAAACATGAAATCCCAAGAGGTCACCAAAGATGTTAGCCAAACTTGGCCACCATAGGTGAATAACATTTAAAAATTTGGTCATTGTGATCTTATCTTTGTTGGTATCCTTCTAAAAATTCTTGTCTTGATCATGGTTGATCTCAAGGTGATAGGCTTTATGTTATTCTTGGTAATTTTTAGGTTATCTTAGAATGGTCTAGTTAGAAGTGGAGTCAAATCACTTATTCTTGTCATCAAGTTATTTAATATAGTCTATAAAAGAATTTTTTTGTAATGTTTTTAGCATAGGTTAAGGTAACTTTGACAAGGTTAAGGTTTAAGTGTGAAGTCAAGGTCAATATTTAATCATGGTCAAAGAAAAAGAATGGTGACCCTATAAGGAGAAATGTGTTCCTAGATAAGCAATTAGACCAAGATGCAAAGCTATTAAATAGATAACATTGTAATTTTAAACATTTTGGAGAAGCTAAGGTATGTTTTGAAAGTTTAAGGTTTTATTCATTCTATCTTGTATTGATTATTGTAATGTTTTAATATTAATTTTTGAGAAAAATTCAAAAGTGAATGTCTATATCATTGAATATGGGTCTCTCATGTCATTTAAAACTTGTGGAATGTTATGATATATGTACTTGGCCATACATCTTGTTCAAAATGTCTTAAGACTATTTTCAACTATTAGAACACTTTTTTCACTACCCATTCATCATTTTATAACATCCAATTATGATAAAATGAATTATTTTTATGGGAATAAAGGTGGAAAACACTTTGGCACATTGTTATACCACCATACAAGTCAAGGAAGACTATGGCTACCTGGTTCATCAGTTCTAATGGGTCATTAAGGTAGAACAAGTAGTTTCTTAAGGAGAATAGGCTTGTAAAGGTCTCTTTGAAAATGTTTTATATTGAGGATAAAATTAAAATATAATCCAAGGCTCTCTCTAATCTCCTTAGACTCAAATCCATGATTAAAAATAAGTGACAAGCTTAGAAAAGGTAAAAACCTATGCCATTTCTTCATTAAGTTTCACAAGTCTACTTACAAGCCCAAGAAGGACCAATAGTTTGAGGTTAGTTTTTGGAGGAGAAATATATTTAAAACTAAATATATTAGGAAAATTAGTGGACCCTAATGCCCTTCCAGTTTATGCATTGGTTATCTAATCAAGTTCCTTCGCTTTGAACAATCATTAAGGAGTTAAGTTGTAAAAAAGTGACTTAAAATCTTAGTAACTTAGTTTTGGGTAGTTTCAAAACATTTGTGAGCTAATTTTTATAAATGGATGATGATATGAAACCATGTAATACCCTAATAGTTCTCTCACACCATTTATCAACATCTATTTGGCATGTACCAGCATTAGAAGGGAAAAAAATCTACTTTGAACGAGCTATAGACCTATTTGAGAAGCTACAGGCAAGGTTTTGGTTGATTTTGGATGTTTAAATTCTCTAGTTACTTCCAATATATCCCTGTCGAGATCTAATTCTGGCCCCAATTGGCTTCCAACTAGACTTCAGATTGATTCCTACCAACCATTGTAAATTAAGCTTAAGAGTCACTGAACATCCCAAATTTGCTCATGCATCATTTATTAGAGCTCAAAACCATGTTAAGACATCCATAATTGGGGTATTATACCATATTAAATAATAACCCCTCATGTATTCATCCCTAATCAACTTGAAGCATTACAACTTTTAATTTATCCTATGGACTTATTAAGTGGGGCACTTGAACAACTATCAAATCTTGAAAGAGTAAAAATGCTTATCAAAATCAATTATAAAGTTAAATAATATTAAATGCATAACTAAAATTATCCATTTAAAATTAATAAATATCTAAAAAAAGAAATTCCAAAATTTTAAATATCTAAGCCTTTCATCATTTCCTTTATGAATTATCAAGCTCTTTAAAAATATCCTAAAATATCTGATTTGAGAGCCATACCTAGTAATTTAAAATCATAATTACATGAAAAATATTAACTCAAATGGAGTTAGTTTTAACTCACCTAGATTTAGTTTGAACCCATTCCAATCCTAAAATCAACCTTAAATTACCTTGGGTGAGAGTTAATTCTTAAGGCTATAAATATAAAGTCGTACCCCTTCATTTCTAAAGCTTGGATATTATAGAGTTATTATGAAATATTTTCTCCATAATACTCATGAAAGTAATGTTACCATGTTCAAATATTAATCCAAGATGTCAAGGAGATAAGGAGCTAATCAAGCTTTATTGTCAAATACATCTTGATGCACAAGCTGAACAAGCCATTCAACAAGCCATTTGGAGCTCCAAAGATGGTAAATGAGTTATTTCTTTTATGTTTTCATTGTCCTTTCATTTAGTTTTATTCCCCAATATCTCCCTAGTGTCTACGCTAGAGGTGTTAGGATTTTAATGTGTTTATTTCATTTATTTTATGAGACTAACACAATACCAACCTCCCCTCCATTGTAATCCTTGTTCACATGTTGGCATGCCTGATGGGACCAAAGAATCCCATTAAAGTAAGTAGATTAATATGATACTTTTATTTTTGATAATGGATGCTTAAAAACGTTCAAGTTTACATCTTTTTATTTTAAGTAACTCACACTTGTAGGTATCGATGTCAATTTTTAGTTTCAAGTCACAGGGATCGATGCCAATTTTTTAGATTGATGTCAATTTAGGGAATCAATCATGATCTTTGTGTGAAAAATAGAGCATGGTGGAGATGTAACTAACACAAGGTTTTCTTGATCTTTATGTCATCATTATGTGTTCAAAGAACCTATATATTATGTGTTTAATAATTTTTTGGTAGGATCTAATGAGGTATTTTGGATTTTGAGATCATTTTATTAACTGACCTTTCTATCAAAACATACTATGTTTTTATAAATTTTATAGGGAAACATCAATGATTAGCTAGATCAATATTGATCACTATGGGTTGACATCGATCCCTTTTTGGATTGGTAACAATCCGTCTCTAAGATAGAAAACAAAAAACCCAAGAGCTAATTTTAAAATGTTATTTTCTCACTTAAGTTTGAGATTATTAGCCGGAAACCCCTCTAAAAAATTATAGGTCCTAAGGTCAAAAAAATAAAGTTTGAATATGGTTAAATCTTACACACTTTGTCTTTGGTGCTTAAAAAGTTCTTAGTTCTTTTCATGCCTTAATTATTTTCAAAGTTTTTACAAGTTTATCAACAAATAATGCCAAGGGCTCAAAATTGACTACATACTTAATTTTGGTGATTAAAATGTACTCTCACATTAGATAAATACTCATAAGAGTTTCATTTTTTATGATTGTTTGTTGAAGTGTTTGTTTAAATCAAAATTATTGATGCATGTATGCTCTCCCCCCATCCCCTTTAGGGAACTCAGGTGATAAAAAATTATCATTCTTTACCTTTGTCACTTTAGTTCAAAATCATGTAAATAAAGTCGTTAGGGCCCTCCCTAAAATCCATATGAATTGGGAGACCCAAATGTGACCCTAAAGTCCTACTTATATTTATTTTTATGCATTTTTGCTTGTGAGAGAGATTTCATTGCCTCTTTATGGGTTCTCTAGGTAAGCATTGACTCGAGAATTCATCTCCCAAAATAATTTAAACCCCACTCCATGGTGAGGTATATAAATTGAGGGTGACCCAATGGGATGCTTGTTTTGAGCACTTTAAATAAGCTCTATTAGTGGTACTCAACCTTAGAATATAGGGTCAACTCAGACATCACATTACATTGAGAAAGTGATAGATGTAGTGGTTATGAAAAAGACAAGACCTTCTCATAACAAGATAGTTGATGTGGATCCAAATGACATGTTTGGATCTCTAGTTTTAGCCACACTTGGGAACATCTAGAAATGAATGAAAATTAATATTTTTGAACAACCCCACTTATCACAAACATACTATCAATGTAGGGCCAATAGCCCAAAGTTTCATGTCATAGTAAAAACTATTGAGAAAAGAGGGGGCCTAGAACCCCTAATTTTCATGCACTTTTACTTTTTGGATCAATAATTAAAATCCTCTCAAGAGAGTATATTTATGGAATTTGATAGTATAATACAACCTTGTTAGTTTTAGGATTTAGGATGTAACACTTAGGTGTTTTTTTCATTTTATCCTTTCTTACATGGTTTTGAGTCTAATTATTTGTTTGTATTACCCTATAAAAAATGAGTTTTATTTACACATCACTCCTTTATTTGAAAAGGCTTTACATTGGCCATTTGATATCACACTTTTTGCCTTAAATTTTTTGTCAAAACCTTTATGTGTGTCACTTTATTGAAAATGGTATCATTATGTTGCCCAATTCATTCCAAGTTTTATTCCTTAGAGTATTAAAAGAAAACATTTGCCACATCTTTATAGCATGATAATATTCTTACACTACTCAAACCATTTCAGAGACTTGTTGCCTTATTCTAATTTTGAAACTAAAACCATGTGTGCCTTTTGGATCCATACCTAATACTGTCATGCCATTCATTCTTATATCGATTGTTGTTTATTTTAAGAAGCCTAGTTTTTATAATTTGAGTTTGTAATTAACCTAAGTTACACAACCCAAAAGTGAAAGAAAAATAATCTAAGCCAAAATTACACAAGGCCTAAATGTAAATCAATCAATATTTGGATTAAAACTTTCAAACAATTTGTCATACCTTTAGAGAATGATAATGTCATTACACTACTCAAATTATTTCAAATACTTGTTTCCTTATGTTTAAAAGTTCAAATTTTCAAAACCAAGTGTGCCTTTTGGATCTATACCTAGTACAATCATACCATTCATTCTTGTCTAGCTTGTTGTCTATTTTAAGAAGCCTAATTTTCTAAATTGAGTGAAAAATTAGCCTTGAAAAGTTTAGATCCAAAAATTGATTGGTTTATGTCTATACCTTGCATAATTTTGGCTTAGAGTATTTGCCTTTCACTTTGAGTTTGTGTAACTTAGATTAATTATTTATTCAATTTGAAAACTATTTTGTGCCTAGATTTGTGAAAGTAGTATATCTTCCATATGCCTATTGTTTAATGTATTTTGTGAGATGACCAAGTTCATGTTTAAATACAAATACTTAGTTTATGCCAAGGTTTTTTAATTTTTTTAGATTAAATCTCTTTTCTTTTTAGACCTTGTTTGTTTAAAGTCTAGCTTTTGCACCTTTTTCAAAAAACCTACCAATACCTATTTTGAGCCTATATTTTGTGCCTTATTTACCAAAAGACATAATAAATTTTATTTATTTAGACCTAGATTATAATTTTTTGAAACACTTTGTACCTAAGTTTGGCATTCCTATTTTTATATATTCACTTGACCATTTTGTGTAAGATATTTGAAATTAGACATTTGATGTTAGTTTGTTTTTACCAAGTTTTAACATAGCCCATTTTGGAGATACAACTCCATTTCTTAAACAAAGTTATACCATGTTTGGACCATTTGTCCTTTGGATATTTTTTTTCATAGTTTGTATAGCTCTAGGCCTTTTTTTGAAATGTTCATCATTAATTTGGATATGTATAATTATGTTCATAATGGATCCATGTAAAATCTAGGTTATGATAATGTTATTACACAAGATGAATTTGTTTAAGGCCCCTATGGTGATCACGTAGTTTATGAGATGGATCCTTATCCTCCTTACAATACTCAATTTGGAGAACAAATCCAAGATCTTCAAGCATAGTATTTGGTGATACCTTTGTTGGGATAATTAACGTACTAAGTTTGCATTTTTAATACTAACAGTACTTAATCCCCTACTTATACCATTGACCCTCATTTGGATCACAAAAACAAACAAGCTTCACAATTCCCTACCATTAGCCCTCCTTTGACTTGTGATAACAACCAAATTTCACAATGCCCTACTGTTACTATTCTAGGACCTCATCCCTTAGCTTATGCGAGCATCCAAGATTTGTAACACCCTATCATTACCATTAAAAGATCATGTCTTATGGATCATGATAAAACCAAGATTTATAATTCCATACCATTACCATTTTAGGCCCTCCCAAGTATGGTAGTTCATTATACTAACAATGTTATGTAATTGTGACTAGATGTGTCATATTTATTATCCTAAATCAATAACCAGTCTTTGTTAATCCCATCTTATATGAGCCTATTTAAAAATAGGACATTATCCAACTAATGATCATCCTTGATCCATTTCCTACCATCCACCAATTTATAAAACCCATGCTAGTCTTCAAGCCACAAAATAGCTAGTCGTTGCCTCTCTAATAGAGCTAATCATTTGAAGACCAAGATGTGTTCAAAATTGGTATTTTACAAATAATTGTAAACTAAGGCCAAGAGAACCAACCAATAAATAATTGTTTTGTTGAAACACCTATTTTGATGAGGTAAACCTGTGATGAATCACATTTTGATGTTATCCGTATTGTCAAGGAATCTTAATATAACAAACATGTCTTTGCTAAGTCACTTCTTAATGATTATAACCATGTTTGGGCAAATCATTGTTTCGACCATTATCATGTTTTTAAAGAGCCTCCCTTTGATAATCTAGTCTCAGTGTAGTTGTCTCTCAACCTTTTTCCCCTCAGTAAGGAGTCTCATTTGACAAAATAGTCTATATGGAGCCCATTATGCCATCAAAGGTTGTTACTTGTCTAATACAAAAAAATCAACAAGACATCATTATATCAGCATCCACTTTCAATGAAGAATCAACATTGAAGTTAGGCTCTATTTTTAAATTGATATTAGATTTAGCATCAAAAGTAGAATCAATGTTAGTCTCAATGTCAGATATAGAGTCCCTTGAGTCAGACTCAACTTTATAACCAAAATACATTCATGGTTATTTCAACATTGGTTACACATGCCTTGTGGATCAATTTGAATATATTTTTAATCCTTCCACAATTTTTGAGGATGGTTACTTTAGCATTGACATAAGTTCTTCTTGTATCTTCTAAAAGGATTGTGCTACCTCTTTCCATTACATTACCATTCCATAGGTCATTAAAACAAACTAATGTATCCATTATATTGACATTCCACCTCTCATAAGTGTTGATTAGGATCTATAGAATCACACCTTGTTGAATTGCATCCATAGTGATATATCAATTGAAGAATATCAGGGGAATCAAGACCACATTCATGTAGAAGAATAATATCCTATTGAAACCTTTTTGAGGGCACCATAAGATAATCAAAGTCCAAACTCAACATCTTGTAGGGAAACCTTGTTTGAGGTGCTCGAAGACAATCAAATTCAAAAGTCAACATTCCTTAGTGAAACCTTCTTGAGGTGCTATGGGAAAATCAAGACAAATTTATTGGTGAAAACCTCTTCAAGGTGCCAATAATTGAGCACAATATTTTTTCACTTCTTGATGGAGACATTATTAAAGATAACATCAATACAACTTCCAATTTACCACATAATTAGATAGTACCTACTCTTAGGCCCAAACAATAAGAAAATATAGTGGTCTTATCAAGAGCATATTTAGAAGTCTTTAGACCCACCACATCTAAATTTATGTCAAATATAGAATGAACAACATTGTGTGTGCCTTAAAATACTAATCTTCATTTGTTTTCCAACCATTATACACTCCATTATCATCCACCTTTACATCTCCAAATAAGACCTATCATCCAATATATATCCATATTTACCATCCCTAGCCACACGTTCCTTTATAGAGGATATGAAGGTATCTTGTCTCAATGTTTGAAGGAAACAAAATCAATAACCAATGAGGATTGTAATAATATTTTTTAAGTCCAAATATGCATCCAATTCTTGATATAAAAGTTATTCAGAAGAGGTGTGGGATAGTAATTTAAACATTTGACTAATCTGGTTATATCATATGCTGATCAAGACATGTAAATCCACATTAGCAGGATCAATAGAAATATTTACCTTTCCAAAACCATACCTTTGCCTTGCAATTTGCCTTGAGGTTTTTCATTTTCCATTCATCTTGCCATTATTTCATACCCTGTCATTTACCTTATCACTTGGAAGCAACCCTATTACCACTATAACCAATTTCCTTACTATCATATTATTTATATTGTACCCTATACCATTATACCATATAGTCCATACTAACTAAAATTGTTTTTAAATACACTACATAAACATTTTTTACCTTGGTTCCATTGGTTATTTCATCACCTTCTACAGGGGGATTCTGATCTAGTTTTAACAGTTTCAAAATTCCATGTTCAAATGGTCATTTATGAAAGTAGTAGATAGTGGATCTAGTAATTACATCTTTTATTTATGAATGACTAGTGTTATTGATTATAACCTCCTTTGGGTAAATTGGTATTCCACCGTGTGTTAATAATTATAACCACCTATGGGAAAATTAGGAACAACACATTTACCATGTATTATTAAATCACCTCACCCTTACTATTATAATTTGCCTTGCCATTTTCATAAATTCATGAACTTGTTACTACTTGGTCAGATCTAACCACCTATGTGTTAAGCTAAACTAATATGACTTGAGGTCTTAATGGGACTATGTAGGAAGCACTCGATTCACATTGAGGTCAACTCAATCCTAATTTTTCCATACACTCACCATTTTAAAATTAACCTAAGATAATTCTCTCACCATTTTATGAGTGGTATATTTTCAATCTCTACTGAGTTGAGATACCCAAAAAATTCCAAAAACATTCAATTTTTTTTTAAATATTAAAAATTATCAAATTGGCTTACCATCTCCTAGAGAGATATACAGCCTCAAAATCTAAATACATTTATCTTATTTAAACCTAGTTAGTCATCCTTGAACTTCCCTACTAGGGTAAATACATTTTTTATTATAATCCATTCCACTACCATTGGAGGTGTGACCTTCCCTTTGCATGTCTCCTTGCTTGGGGGTAGTGACCTTTTATCCTTCAGTTTAAACCTTCATGCATATGTATTGACTTGGTTGATGACATTATGTTTTATATTGATTTTATTTTCATGATTTATATGTGTTTATTTTCTTAGTTATTTGTTTATTTATTTTGTTATTTGTTTTATTTCATTATTGTGCCTTCACTAAGTCTCTATGCATTCATTGGGTGATTCCTTGTGCATTATTATTGAGTGTATCCATATTCATACATAAACATTGTCATCATGGTTTTTATCATTGGTGCATTATTTTAAATTTTGTATTAGATCAGGTGTCATTCCTTATGTATATTATATCTAAGTTATCATTGTAGACAGAATTACAAAGAAATTTAGTCAAACATTAGTCCATAAATAATGAAAAATACATAAAATACTAACTAATTAAACCTATCTATTCCTGTGAGAATTACAAAGGATAGCAAGAAATAAAATGAAAAAAATAAACATCATATTACCTCCCCAAATGGATTCACCACATCTATGTGTCTCAAAAACATGTTCTCCCTTGATCAACCATCCTTGTCTTTGTCAACAAAGGTGGCAAACTCCTCCAATATCTCAATAACACTCCATAAAACCTAGGATCATGATTCCAAATCACCAAACTAGCCTATCAATGAAGCTTAAAAACAAAATCAATAATTAAATGCAAGGGATTGTGGAAACAATTTAACATTATAACTTTGCAATATTCAAGCTTAAAATTCATGTCCATGGCCTCTCTATTTATAGATTTTTGAGATTAGTCAGGATCAACCATGACTATCCATCTCAAGATTGATATGTGTGGCCATGGATAATCCTAATATTTAGAATTAAATCCATAATTATCTTCATCATGACCTTATAAAAAGGGGCATTAAAGAGGCATGGGAGGCATTAACTAGGTATGGGTGACCCATAATCCTGATATTTATGGCATTTATGGCTTAGGGGTGTCTTCCCAAGAAATGATGTCACCTGATGATGTAGTTAATAGGAATAAATTTTAAAAAATAAATATTCAACAATTCTCATGGAAAATCCACTTAATCTCTTGATTTGGATTAATTAGACTTAAATATGGTTAATCAATGTTTGTGAAATTATTTAAAAATTGGCCCTCAATTAATCAAAATGGTTAAAAAGTCATATTACTGAGTTGTAATTTGACTCAAGAAAAATTAGAAGATGATGTTAGATGCACCAGAACCATATTTCCATTTAGGATGTTTTAAACACAAAATAACAAAGGTACATGATATGTACCAATGGATTAGAAGAAAAGAGTAATCCAGAGCACAAAAGGCAAAATCATCATTTTGACTTAAAATGAATTGATCAAAGTAAGCTGACCCATAAATTGCATTGCCCCATTTAGGGATACTTTTACCTAAATTGGCACTTGTAAATGAAAACTTTGAAACATTTAGCACATTTTATGGATTTTGACCTAAAATATGCATTTGAGTGCAATTTGAGTAAGATTGACAATTTCAACATAAATGGTGTTAGGAATTGGATGTCTACATTTTCCCCCTATTTAAGAAGGCATAACAAGACATTTAGGTGAAATAACATCTTTTCAAAGAAAAGAGTTATCAATAAAAAAATTGGAATATACTCATGATTCCCCCTCTAGAGGACATACTAGGATGGAAGAAGATGATGGACTCTTGAAAAGAGAGAGAAAGTGAGAGATTAACCCATGGAATAGATAACATCTAGATGATCTAATTATTACACACATGATTACCATCAATGATAAAAATACAATTAAGAGTATAATAGGCCCCAAAAATGAGGGGAATGGGCAATATATAATCCATAAATGTAAGGGACACACTTTAAACATACCCAATTTGAGAGTATAAACTACATGCTTATGACATTGATTAATATCGAGACAAGTTGCACACTAAAATATTTCCATTATGGGATTTATGTGGAGATCTTGGAATTAGAGGAAAAGAGAGAACATTTTTATTTAGAAAGGGAAGTACCACTAGAATGGGCTCTCCAAAGAGAATATAATAAGTACTCTAGTAGAGCAGATTTGATCATGATAAAATAGTTATGCCTAGTAGGGTGAATCTTGATCATTGATATGAAATAAATAATGATTTTTCCCTTGTAGAGATAATTTTATTTAGATATGGTTCAGATGTTGTGCCCCAGCATGGTCAATTGGTAATCAAAATAGCTCAAATATATAAATAAAAATATAGGTTAAAGCAAGTGGGTGTAAACATAAATGTGATGGTGTAATGACTTAGAAATCAATATAAAACCAAGCATATGAGAATGCACAAAGTGATGAGAGAGATTAAAATAAGAATGGAGATATCCAAGTTGACCTTAATATAAATTGAGTGCTACCTACATAGTTTCATGGACTCATGTTCCAACATGAACTTCAGGCCAATGTAGTTCACCCAAGATTGGGAGAGAATGGAATGAGAAATGATGAAAATGGACCAAGAATTGATTAAAATAAAAATGTATGTGATGTAATGCATGTCTAAGCATAGAGTTTATTTCTAAGATTCATGTTACCTAGATGCCTAATTCCATATCATTAGCCTAGGTTTTGCAAAGTGTTCTTTAGAATCGTTCATCGAAGCTGATGTTGACATTTAAGACTTTGAGACCTGAGCACAAAGTGCTTGCTATAGCAAAATAAATTTGGCATCATAAGTATAAATAACTTAGAATGACATAATATTCCAATTGCACTAATCCATTTCAAATGTGAATATCTATAACTAAGAATAGCTATAAAACAATGACCAAAACTAGAGTTACAGTGATTTACATTTAAAACAAAAAAGCAAAAACAAATAAAAAGATAAGCATAAATTAACCTATATTTAAATCAAGACATGATCTTAATTAGGAAAAAAATGTTTAAAAATAAAAAGAAAGAATGTCTTAACAACATGAGACCAAGATATGAATAATCAAGATCCATATGGACCATAAAGGCATTCTTGAACACAAAAGAAAAAAAAGAAAAATCAAACAAAAAAACAAGACACCAAAAACAATAAAATAAACAAAATGGTCCAAGAATAATGTAATAACATAGTATTAAGATATAAACAATCAAGATTCATGTGAATCATCAAGATATTCTGCAACATAAAAGAGAAAAGCAAAAACAATCAAGGAAACACAAGACCAAGATGAGACAAAAAGTAATAAAAAAGATAAAAGGAGAAGAAATAAAAGGAGAGGTGCAAAATCACAAAAAGCCACCAAGAAAACTCAAATAAACACACATAAAAAAAAACAAAGCTAGTGCAATTTAAAGACATATATTCATGCATGTGCGGTAGAGGTGTTACTTTTCACTACATAATAACAAAGAATATTGACATGACAATTTTTCCCTAATTAAAGAGAAATAATGATAGAAGAAATGAGGGAAGAGAAGAAAAGGAAGGGGTTAGGTGAGATAAATCTAGATGTATAAGAAAAGTGAATGCTACCTATATAGCTCCATAGATGCATGTTTCAACATGAACTTTAGGCCAAATGTAGTTCTTCCACGGAATGGGATAGAATAAAAATGATGATCAAACTAACATGATTTATAGAAGAAATGGAAGATACAATAAACAAATTAGAATGGTCCAGCAAACAAGAAGTTGATGAGAACAGAAAAAATGACATTGAAAAATGGAAACTGCATATGATAAGATGAAATGAATTGGTGTTTTTGTGCTTTCAAAATGGCAAGAGCATAGCTTGGTGAAATGGGAATGTACAAATCTATATAAACATGAGACAATGTTTTTGTTCTTTTGTGGATCATGTTCTAATGTTTTTGGTATTTTAAAAGTATTTCTAATGTTTTTGGTGTTTTTAGGATAAAATATGCACAAGGTGGGACCATCTAGTTAAGGAGATGTACGTACTAAGATTAGAGGTCCCAATAAGATAGCTAAGCTGGTTACAATGGCCCATGCTCACAAATTTGCAAGAGTGAGGATATTGATAAAATAATAAAGAGTAACAAATGTGATATATAATAATGTGTAACATGAAGTAAAAAAGAACTATCAAATTCACCTATCTATAATAGTGTATAAATGATCTGGAACTAATAAGATGTTTCTATTCACTTGTCTGAAGCTACACAATACTGTCCTGGCTAAAATACTTTGTATAATTGTTGCTAAGGATGTTCATAATGTTCATGAGACATAATTGAGATCATAATTGGTTAAAGGACAAAAAGTGTTCAAGCTTATAACATGCCTTAAACATAAAAAATAATATGCTTCTCAAAGAGAGAAATCCATAATGGGATGAAGAATATGTTCAGAGTGTTAAGGATTCAAAGCCTTTACTATCCAGAATCATGAAAAGTGGACCAAGGTATTATAAAATGAGTTTAAGGTAATATACAAGGGTGGGATAAAATTATGATAGCATAAGTTGCCCTGAAGTTAGGGGTCTTGTAGACAATGGTTCAAAGTTGTTCATGTATAAAATATCTTAAGGTGTATGATGTTAATGGGATATAAAATTTATTCACCATTAGGTTTAGCCAATCGATATGATCCTGATCCATAGTTTGCTATGACAATATATGGTCCTAAAAAATTAGGCTAAAACTTGCATTTTTTTTTGGGTTCAAGATTCATATTATTCTAGTTCTCTTTCAAAACTAAGTCACCAATATGATAAGATGAAATGAAATGAAATGATATGGTAATGAATGAATTTGTCTATTTGTTTCTTGGTAACATAAGTGAGAGGAATGGCCTCAATCCTCTTGGTAAAGTACTCAGTTGTAGTCAAAATATGCTTATGGCCATCTGAAGATGTTAGGTTAACTTTCCTAATGAGATCAAGACCCCATGTTGAGAATGGCCATGGTATTGTAATTAGCTGCAATGGTAAGGAAGGTGCATGTATCAAGTTACCATGTTGCTGATAAGGAATGCACTTCTTTACATAATTAAAAGCATCTATTTCCATTTTGGGCTAATAATAACCTATTATAAGAAGTTTCTTTACTAGGACTACACCATTGGTATGGGCCCCACACATTCCTTCATGAACCTCCTTTAGTGCCATCTTGGATTCTCCCAAAGATAAAAAACAAAGAAGCATTCCATCATAGCTTTTATGATAAATCATGTTTCTAAGGAGGATACAATGTGTTAAGCAATGAAGGAATAATTTTTTTTGGTTGTTAGAAATGTTGGTAGGAAATACATGACTATGGAAATAGTTACAAAATCCTTGGTACCACGATAGCTCAAGTGAGGGATTAGGATCAACAATAGTGCATATCCTCTCTAAATCTAATAGAATATGTGCCAAATGAAGAAGTTTTTCAATCAAGAATTGATACTCTTTAGCACTATCATGCATTTGAATCATGGAACCAATTATTGCCATGACATCATAGATCTATTGTTGACTCGTGGAACTTACTCAAATTATAAATATTTAAGATGTGTTTTGAGGTTATCGACAATTTTCTTGTGAGGAACAAGATTTTCATCCCTTGTTTGATACTAGTCAATTGTCTAATTTATGATTAGCTATGAATCTCCATAGACCTTTAAGATTTGAATATCCCATTATATAGCAAGATAGAACCCTGCAACTAATGCCTCATATTTAGCCATATTATTTATACACTAAAATTATATATGGAATACTTTGGGGATCAAATCCCCTTATGGCATGATCAACAATATGCCATCTCTAGACCCTTGAGATGTGAAGGATCCATCAAAATAGAGCATCCACTATTCAGGTTCTTGTGATGCTTGTTTTATCATCATGATAGAATCATTTGTAAGGTCAAAGTTGAGAGGTTGAGTGGCCATACTAAGAGCTTCTGCAAGTTGGTTAGCAAGAACTTGTCCTTTGATTGCCTTTTGATTCTAGTACTCAATACCAAACTTACTGAGGAGCATAATCCATTTAGCCATGCATCCTTGAAGATATTCTTTAGATAAGAGGAACTTGAGAGGATCTACCTTAGTGATAATAATAGTTTTTTTAATTTAGCATATAATGTTACAATTTATTAGTGACAAACACTATAGCTAAAAATGCCTTCATAATAGGCATATAATTATGTTCATAGGCTACCAATATGAAACTTAAATAATAAATATTGTGTTCCTTACCATGATCATCATGCTGAGCCAAAATTACCCCTAGTGCATGTTATATGGATGATATATAAAGAAGTAGTGGCTTTCCTTGTGTTGGAGGTCGTAAGACTGGTGGATTAGCCAAGTATGTTTTAAGCTTTGCAAATGCTATTTGATAATCTTCATCACACTAAAATGTTACCCCTTTCTTTAAGATATGGGTAAATGGGTGGAACTTATCTACCAATTGAGAAATGAACCTATCTATAGACTAAATCTTTCCTTGTAGACCTCACAACTATTTAAGATTGTTTAGTGGAGGCATTTTTGTAATAGTATGGACCTTTGCAGGGTCAACTTCAATCCCTCATTGTGATCTAATGAACCCTAGAAATTTTCTTGATGTGAATCCAAAGACACATTTTTTAGGATTCAAGTGGACTTTATATGCATGAATCCTTTCAAATATTCTTCATAGAATGTCAAGATGTCCAGCTCTTATTCTTGATTTTTCTAGTATGCCATCAATATAGTCCTTGACAATGTCATGCATCATGTCATGGAAAATGAAATTCAATGCACACTAATATGTGGCTCCAACATTATTCAAACCAAATGGCATGACTTGGTAACATAATGTCCCCCACATAGTGGTGAACATAGTCTTATGTTGATCTTTAAGGGCTATCTTGATTTGATTATAACTAAAAAATCTATCCATTAAGGATAACATCTCATACCCAATAGTTGAGTTGATGATCATGTCAATGTTAGGTAGAGGAAAATCATCTTTGGGGCATGCTTTATTGAATCATGAAAATCAATACAAATACATATGATTTAGTTATTTTTACTCATTGGTGCTATGTTAGAAACCCATTTAGAGTAGTCCAGTGGTTTGATAAAATTATCTCCTAACAAATTTTCCAACTCAACAATAACCAAAAGGGTAATGCATGGATGAATCTTTCTTACTTTTTTCTTGATTGGTTTAACACCAAGGTGAACAACAAGATGATGCATAACTAAATCTGGGTCCAAGCCTAGCATGTCAGAGTATGCCCATACAAAGATGTCTATATAATCCTTAAGAATGGATATAATATGTTCATGTTCTACTTTAGTAAGGGAAGCTCCAAGATAAATAATTTTGGGATCCTCATGGGTTCCCAAATTCACTTCTATTGTGCTCTCCAAAAGGAGTGTGAATTCATCTTCTAGAATTGTAGGCAATGTATGGTCATGATCATTTCCCTCTATTATGTCTTCTTGTTGTTCCTCCCAAAGATCTGGATAATATGAAGAATCAGAATCTGCCTTCTAAGGTAAAGGCCAATTGGTAAAAACCTCTAGAAACTCAAGAGCAAGATGCTCAAATATTTGATGTTATTCTGAAGAGATGCTTGTACTAGCTATTGAACTTGGGCTAGATGGGATTTATACATCTTGAGGGGATGAGAAAACTTTCCCACCTAGGAGTGCCTAAAATAAGTTTTTACTCAAAGGCTTATATTTTTCTTTAATTTTTATATGATTGACAAGTGCCTTAAAAGGGTTTTCATCTAAAGATCTTAATGTTTTTTATTTATTATGACCAAGAAAGTTTGCCTACTCTTTGAAGTAGGTAGAAGGATCCAATTAAAAATCAAAACCTTGATTATGATTACCAATGGGGAATGCATCTTGTAGGCCCATGTATTCTACAATTGATTCTTCATTTTGAAACTCATCGAGGCATATGACCAAATTTTACTAATTCTAATCTATGAGTTCAAGATGGTAAAGGCATAGGTTATAGTGAGGGTTTGATTTAGGATGGTAAGTGCCAATGGTAAATATATAATGTCTTAATTTAGGAAGGGAAGCACCACTAGGATAGTTTTTTACTTCAGGATGGGAAGCTCCAACAGGTGTTATGGTCAATATGGATTTTGAATCAAACAAATCTAAGTCGGTAAGCTCATCAAAAAGGCTATAATGGGACATTGTGTCACTACTAAGAGTCTCATTACTAATCACTTTGAAAGAGTCACTATCAAATGCCATGAGGTCATCTTATGGTGGTTTAAATCTAAGACCATGACTCCAATTGACAACTTCAGCTGATAAGGGTTATAAAATTCCTTGCACCTATGTGCCAAGGCCTTTCCCTGTATAGTCAAGATGATCCATTATCTTGTTAGGGATAGGATAATTTGGATTTTGAAAATAATCAGTAAAGCCTTCAGAACATAACTAATCTCCCTTATAAAATCCTCTTGATATTTCTCTAGTGTGATTACAGGTACAAAAACTATGGGAGGTTTTGGTTGCTTCTTCTTTGGTTGCCAAATCTGATTGGGTCTATTAGGATTCTGGGATGTTTTAGACTTACCAAATATTTTAAGGGATTTTGGTAAATTTTTAATATGGAGGACATCCTTCAGTTGGTACATGGATATGCCTACATATTTAATAATAACCTACTTGGCTAAAGCTATAGTAAATGGATCAACTAAAGTAGAGGCTAGACCACCATGGTCTATATAATTAGATGGAGATAGATGAGAAATTATGGATTTGTTCTTCTTTGCAATGAATTCAAAACCTAGGCAATAGTTATAATTATGAAACTTTTCTTCAAGATGTTTATATTATTGATATGGCTATTGACCGATAGGAATAGTAACCTCGATCCCATCATAGGGAAACTTAAGGCATTGGTGAAGAGTAGATGGAACTACTTGTACTTCATGGATCCAAGGATGACCAAGAATTATGTTATAAGGAAGATCAATATCCATAATATGGAATAATGTGTGATGATACATAGACCCAACCATGACTGATAACCAAATTATACTAGATGACTCCCTCTTGACATTGTCATAAGCCTTGATTGTAATAATTTCTGGCTAAATGTCTTTATCCATGTAACCTAATCATTGTACCAATTTAAGAGATATGATGTTTAGACATGAACCTTTATCTATAAGATCCCACTTGATCTACAATGATTATCTCAATGTAAAGTGGGTTATTATGGTTTGGGTTCAAGGGTGGACATATCTTTTTGATCAAATGTGATTGCCAAAATGAAGACAAGTATCTAACTAGGTTCTAAAACTGATCAAGTTTTATATCATTAGGCACAATAAAATCTTGAAAAAGTTTGTTGAAGATGGTTCTATGTACATCAGATGTCTGAAAGAGTTCTAATATGGAAATTTGTGCAAGTTTTTTATCTAATTGATCTGTTAGACTATAAGGCCTTCGAATTGTGGATTGAACTATTTTAGTCTTTATTGAGACAATATTCAGATTTGGAACCATTGTCATAATGTTCTCATTGGGTTTAATAGAAGAAGTGGGTGGAGGGACTTAGATGGTAACTCACGAGCATCTAGTTATGACTGCACAACCTACAGGTGGCAAAGAGTTATTATAATTAGAAGAAGAAGGTAAAGGGCCTTGGATGGTGATTCACAGGTGACTAACTATATTACTACAATTTTGGGTCAATGAGGAGCCTTTATAATTAGAAGAAAGGTGCTATTATTTAGGATTAGTAACCCATGTAAATGAAGTAGCAACATGATGATACAAACTCGACATGGTATTACTAGGGGGAGAGGGCGTTGACCCTATAATGATGGGTCCCATGTTGTGAGGAACATGAGATTGGCCATGTAGTTTTATAGTAATAGTGGCAATGTAGGTTGTGAAAATGCATCCCATAGTAGTATTATAGTCATAAGGTATGTTTTTATAAGCCACATTATTAGTGTGGGCATTATGATCTTGATTATGCTTATTATGATTTTGACCTTTTTGTTGGTTCTGAATCTACCTCTGTCCTTGATTGTGACCATTTTGATTGTTTCTTGGTGGTGATGGATTATGTCGAGGAAAGGGGTCTTTATAGATTCCCATATCCTAATTTGTGTCCTAATTAAAGGCTAACTTAATTTCTAGCTCACCACTTTCAATAAAGTCCTCAATAATATGTTGTAATTAAATTGATCCATAAACTACACTGATTCAACTCAAAGTGAAGTTTTAAGTACGAATACTGAAAATTTCTCAAAACTTAACAAATTATTGAAAAACTCAAAAGAACTTGAAAAATGTTTGGCAAAAACATTCTTGATTGTTGAGTTGGATTGGAATTGTCAAAAGACTTGTTACTTCCATATACCAATTAAACCAATTTTTAATAACGTTGTGCTATAATTGTCAATGAGTTTGTTTACTAATTAAAATCAAATCATAAAACTAAAACAAAATCATGCATCAAAATGATAATTTACCAAAACATGAAATGTGATAATAGAGTTCAGCTTAACAATTGATGCCTACATCTCTGAGTTCTCCAAAGGAGTGGACCATTTCCATTAAGGGCACTTCAAACACTTGGAAACAATAAACAACTTTCCTACAAGCTGATATCTCAATACAAGAATTCACCTTTACTGTGACTAAAATCAAGCTCGGCACCTTCAAATTCCATGAGTCTTCATAATACCTACAAAGTTGCTTCGAAAGTCCTAAAAATATCCTCTATGGGCTTAAAATATACTCCTCCAATATGAAAATTGGATAAAAAGAGTATTAATACTATGTATTATGGCTGAAAAATGGATAAAAATCCATTACATAAGCTTTCCCAAAGTTTTACAAAGTCTCGGCCTCTTAAAAATAAAAACACAATCCAAAAATTATTTAACATCAAGTAGAAATTCATGCCTTTAATATCACTTCGACCCCCATAGCACAAGTGGTCAAAGCTTATCTCTTTTGGGTGACAAGTCAAGGGTTCAAAACCGTTGGTCCTCTTTTGGCACCTTGCATGAAGTTTGAATTTTTCTCCTACTTGTTTGGTGCATCGGCCTTCTCCTTGGGCACTTAGACTTTGTCTTTATCCCACATGCACTGGGTATGAAGGTTTGACAAGCTAAAAATAGGTAAGTTGGTTCCCTTTCAAATGCCAAGACTTAGGTGCCAACTTAGGCCACTGCTTAGACTTGGTCCATGCATGATTGGTGGGATGATGTGGTGGGTGACGTGGCAGTTTGGCCTTTGGCACCTTGTTTAAACATTTGAAAATTTCAAATAACATGTGGATAAAAACAAAAAACCAAAATTTTTTTTGCACCTAATTATTTTTCCACGTGTCAAATGGCTATTGGTCCACTTGGCATATTTCAATAGTGCCACGTCACTTTTGACTCTCATTTTTTGACCAATCTTCAAATGGCCATAACATGAGCTCCCAAACTCAGATTTATGTTTTCAAAAATGCATCAAAAATCTCTCAACGAGCTCTACAATGTGCCACCACTAAAACTCTGACTTGAAACCATTATTAGAACCACATTTTGAGCTTTGACTTGGCATATCTATTCTCATGTTTCTAAGATGTGGCAGATGGATCACGAGCTATGTGGCTCGGTAAAGTGTCTAGTTTCTCCCATGTGGCTAGGGCATGATATTACCAAACAATTATCCCTCTTGATGTGGGATTTATATGGACTTGTGATTTCAAATCTATGAATTCATGATTTCAAATCCACAGACTCATGATTTCAAATATATGGACTCACAAAATTTGATCATAAATGCAATGATATGCACTGTGACTAGCAACACAATGAAAGTTACACCATTCATTCTCTTTATATCAATCTGGTTTTAGTTGATCTTGAGGACATGGTCTTGATACTAGTTATATAATTAAATTAGCTAAAATGAGATTTTATAACATTATTTTAACCAATTCTCCTAACTTTCTAAAGAATATAAAATTGTTATGAAATTCCTTCATGGAGGTTGTCTCTTCAAAGTAGGTAGTGGATTTGGGGGAGTTAATTGTACATTTAGAGGAGGCATAGCCTGTACCATTTATACATGTATTATTTTAGTCACCCTAGTTCCAACCAAGTTATTATTTTTGCTAAAGCCTTTAGGCTTATCCTACATAACTATTTGAACCAATGATTTAGTCTGATTAAATGCTTGACCTTATGAAAAAATCTTAACAAGGCCTTTAGCAATAATAGCCTTCTCAATCTACACTCCTTTGTCAATAATTTATTCAAATGATTAGCACAATATAATTATATATTATGCATAACTTCAAGATGCAAATTTTGTGCAAAGATATCAACCAACTATTTGTCTAGCAAATTATATTGAAAGCGGCCTACCAATGCTCTCCACCTTTACAAATATGCAGCAAAACTTTCACCATCACACTACTTGGATTTGCATAAGTCAACAATGGTTAATTCATGTTCTATGTTATATGAGAAATGGTTAAAAAACTTTTTTGATAAGCTGTTCCAATCTATAACTGATCCCTTGGGTAGTTTAAGTAGCCAATCAAGAGCTTGTCTTGCTAAACTTCATATAAATAGTTATAGTAAGTACTCACTACTATAAGAAACCTCTTGACATAAGATAAATAATGCATGTATGTGTTCAAATGGATCTCCTTTTCCTTTGTACTTGTCAAATTTGGGTGCCTCAAAATGAGGTGGAAAGGGGTTTTGGAGAATAGATAAATCAAATGGATATGGGCATATCTCATCAAATTTATAATTTTTAACTCTATTATTCATCCACAATCTTTCAACAATTTTCTTCATAGAATTTCATTCTTGCATGTTTGTTTCATTTGTGGATTGATTAATATGTTGTTTGGGTGCAATGTGCCCTTGGTTTCATTGTTGTTGGGGTGGAATGTGCCCTTGGTTTTGTTATTGTTGGGGTGGAATGTGCCCCTGGTTTTTTTTGCTATTGTGGTGGAATATGCCCCTAGTTTTGTGTGGATATATAAAGAGTGTATAAATTTTTATCCATGACTTGGTTTTGATTTTCTCCTTGAGTTGAGAATATTGATCGTTGATTCTTGGATTATAAAACATTCCCCAAATTTGGTTGTTTTGTACTTTATTAATTTTGGAAATTTCTATGTTTATTTAGCAATTTTTGTGTTGGTTGAAAAGAAATAGTCAAATTGTCTTGAGGGATTTCCTCAATTTGAATTGAATGTTTGGGTTTTTGAGTTCTTAAAGTAACAAGAGGTTCTTGATTATTGAATAATGTATGTTTCGTGTCAAATGGAAGACTTTTTAAGGTCTCTTGTGACTTTAAATGTTCATTTAGATTACCTTGATCCATTATGGTAATGTCCTCATCTAATATTTATTACATACTTTCAACCACATTTACTTGTTCTTTCAAAGCATCATTATGAATTGAAGTGGAAACTAGGGAGTCAGTTAAGTCTGCAATAAGTTGATCTACATATCGTTGACTTATTATCTTGATCTTAGCTAGAAGATCTAGATTTGTGGGTTTCGACTATGTTTGTATTTATTTTCCTTTGTTAGAGGAAGAAGGTATGTATATTCATGTAAAATCTTGTTATTTCCAACATTGTTCTCCTTCTCTAACTAAGCTATACAATTGTTCTATAGGAAAGTTAGAAGGTAGTTTAGCACCTAATTCTATCAATCTAAGAAAGGCTTCATCTTGATCTTCTTGGGGTTGATATTGATTGTAATCATCTTTAGATCATATTGTTATGGGGATATCATAAAAAAAAATAGGGTTATCTTGACCATCATAAAATTTATCATCTTCATAACTAAGACCATAAGAGGCCCCACTATGAGTGAACCTTTGAGTCATGTCTAAAAGAGATATTCTATGCATTTGACTGACTTTGGACTAATGCTTGGCAACCAAATAAAGTATGCTTTGGCTCTCTTTTAAACAAATAACCAAGGTACCAATGAGACTATAAGGGAGGGTAGTTTGAAACCATGAAAAATTTAGAATATTTGGTTTATGAGTTTAATCAACCTTTGGTAAGGTTTAAATCATATAGATCGGAAGAAGGTAAGGTAACTCAAAGACCAAGGTGAAAACTAGTACACCAAAACCTAGATTTTTGTGATACACCTATACTATAAAAGCTAGTTTATACTTTGACAAGTTGACCCTAGACGTTTAGAGGAAAGCTCTCTATATTATGAAGAAGACAAAATGGACTAAGCAACCCAAGATGTAAAAACATATGCGAGTTATTATAAATCTAATACCGAATAGGCAGCATAACATCACCACATGATTCCAGTAGGATAAAATATGTTCTAAGACTCAAAGAGTGAGTGATACACAAGATGAATTGATTCCACCAAGATGATAATGTGATTTTGATATTTAATAAATGACCTTCAATCCAAATGGAAAATTGAACCCAATTTAGAACAAGCTTCGTGTGCAAATGGTCAACACACTTTGACACACCAACCCTTAGAACTCAGAAAGGTTCAATTTTGAATGTGGATTATAAATGAAGGATTTAAAAAAATTGGGTGAAAAATCCTCTCTAGATTATGAATAAGACAAAATGGACTAAGCAACTCAATATGTAAAAACATATGCAAGTCACTAAGTATAAATCTAAGACCAAATAGGTAGCATAACATCACCACATGATTCCAGTAGGATAAAATATGTTCTAAGACTCAAAGAGTGAGAGATACACAAGATGACTTGAGTCTACCAAGATGATAATGTGATTTTGAGTCTTAATAAATGACCTTTAATCCAAATGGAAAATTTAACCCAATTTAGAACAAGCTTAGTGCACAAATTATCAACACACTTTGACACACCAACCTTTAGAACTCAGAAAGGTTCAATTTTGAATGTGAATTATAAATGAAGGATTTAAAAAAATTGGGTGAAAGATCTAGACTCAATTGGGTAGCATGATTGTGCCAAAGTGGATGACATGACACAAAGTTTTTAATAATAATTTGAACAAGAAAAAGATGAATTTTCTAATTAGATAGCGTAACACCTCCCTTGTTCAAGAAAATTGAGAAAAATGTGTTATGGTTAAGTTCAATGAGTTAACAAGTAGTTTTAGACACAAATCAAGACCAAGTAAGCCAATAACAAAAAAAAATGTCTTATGTCTAAAATGACAAGGTATGGCAAAGTGGGGTTTACTAAATTATAAAGTTTTTAGTCATTCTAGGGGAATCAATTGCATAATGACTTTCATGTCAAACAATGCAAAAGACAAGAACAAAAATTAGGTGACTATAGAATTGGCTAGTTGTGAAAAGGTTTATTCCTTTTTACAACCACTATATCCCACTATTTGCTCAATGTAGTGTGATATCCAAATTCAGATACATCCCATGTGTAACTCCAGTTAGGATCCAAATGAAGTTGATGCCAAGAGATGAAACCTCGGGTCAAAGATTCCATAAATAACTTTTGGGAGGTAAATACAACCCCTTCACGAGCCAAGTTTGCATAAAAATAAAGAAAGCATAAAATTAGAAAGACTTTAGGGTCATTTTCAAGGTCACCCAAACTTTGATGAGTTTTTTGGGAGTGCTTTAGATGAATTTTTTTCTAAGCCTTAGACTAGGCTATTTGCAATAGGAATGGTGATTTTTATTCCAAGGGTTCCCTAAAGGGGAAAAATGGAAGAGCATACACGTAACACCCCTCTTTTTTCCAAACAAAAATTTAACGTAAACAACTACGTAAATACAAAAATATTGAAAAAGTGAGTTCATTTTCAAGCCCAAATGAAAAATGAGGTGGTGTTCATTTGACCCCTTGGTCTTAGTTGAAAACTTTAAAAACATTCACCATAAACATCTATTTTTTTTGTTAAACACTAAAACAAAGTTCTTAATTTATTTTTAAACATGAAAAAGGTGATATAAACATATTTTTAGCAAATAGTAAGCTTGGTCCTATAACAAAAATGTTAGTATGTCCTTTATCCTTGAAGTTCTTCTAGGTTTGAAATAATGAACTTAAAAAAAAGAGATCTTAGGTCTATGTTTGTAAGAAAAACACAGTGACCAACATCAGTTATATAATCGATGATGGTTACATTTTCTAATTGATGATGGTTATCTAACTAACATTAGTTATACTAATGTGACTGATGACAACTATCCAACTAATGTCAGTTTTACTAACTAATGTCAGTTATTGTGTAAACCCATGGCAAATAAAAAATGGAAAAACAAAGTTAGAAAATCAATTTTCAAGAGTTTTAATGATCCAAATAAATATTTTAAAAATATAAAATGATCTTCTTCATGTGTGGGATACGTCTTGTCCTACTAGGCATGCCAATATGTAGAGAGGATTAAAAAGCAAGTTAGTCAAACATTAGTCCATAAATAATGAGAAATGCATAAAGAACTAACTAAGTAAGCCTATCTATTCTTATGGGAATTACAAAGGATATCAAAAAACAAAATGAAAGAAAGAAACATCATATTACCTTCCCAAATGGATTCACCATACCTATGTGGCTCAAAATCATGTTCTCCCTTGATCAAGTATCCTTGTCTTTGTTAGCAAAGGTGGCAAACTCCTCTAATGTCTCAAGAACACTCCATAAAACCTAGGCTCATGATTCCAAATCACCAAACTAGACTATAAATTAAGATTGAAAAAAAAATCAATGATCAAATGAAAAGGATTGTGGAAACAATTTAACATTATAAATTTTCAATATTCAAGCTTAAAATTCATGTCCATTGCCTCTCTATTTATAGATTTTTGAGATTGGTCAGGATTAACCATGACTATCCATATCAATATTGAGATGTGTGGCCATGGATAATCTTAATATTTGGAATTAAATCCATAATTATCTTCATCATGACCTTGGAATAAAGGGCATTGAAGAGGCATGGGAGGCATTAACTAGGCATGGGTGACCCATAATCTTGATATTTGTGGCATTTATGGCCTAGGGATGTCTTCCCAAGAAATGATGTCACCTAATGATGTAGTTAATAAGAATCAATTTTGAAAAAGCAATATTCAACAAATCTCATGGAAAATCCACTTAAGCTCTTGATTTGGATTAATTAGCCTTAAACAATGTTCATCAACATTTGTGTAATTATTTGAAAATTGGCCCTCAATTAATCAAAATGGTTAGAAAGTCATATTACTGAGTTATAATTTGATTCAATAAGAATTAGAAGGTGACATTATATGCACCATTATTGTATTTCCATTTAGGATGTTTCCAACACAAATTAAAAAGGGTACATGATGTGTACCAATAAATTAGAAGAAAAGAGTGATCTAGAGCACAAAAAGTGAAATCATCATTTTGACTTGAAATGAATTGATCAAAGTTAGATAACCCATAAATTTTATTACCCTAATTAGGGATACTTTTACCTAAATTGGCACTTGTAAATGACAAGTTCAAACCATTTATGAAATTTTATGTGTTTTAACCTAAAATGTGCATTTGAGTACAATTCAAGTAAGATTAATTATTTCAACATAAATGGTGTTAGGAATTAGATGTCTACAATCATGGTATATATAGTCATGTGCTATAACAAATATTAGCTCAATAAATCTTACAAGCAATAGAGCCACATAAACTTCTCCTTGGAAACCTTGGTAAATCTTCCCACCCTATTTGATTAAATAAACCCCTTGACCATTCTCATTGCATCAATGCTAATAAGGATGAGAATATTCACATTGGTATTTATGACCAAATCATTAACATTGATCAATTTTAATTCTTGTATTATATTCCTAAATACATTTTATCCCAATTCTGGGTGAACTACATTGGCATGTGGACCATTTTAATAATGTAGGCAATTCTTGGTTACATGATGTATCTTAGGTCAGCTCATCCACCTTTATTCTTCCAATCATCTCTTTCATCATTTTTCAAATCCTCATTTGACTAGTTATGTGTGGCTTCTTTAGTCATTAGACCATTACATCTACATTTTCACCCACTCATCTTTAATGTGTATGACATGTTATATCCTTGAGTTATGCTTGCTAATCTACCCTACTAGGGAATAATAAAATATCATTATTCATTTTAGGTCATATTTATGATTATAACCACCTATGGGCAAATCATTATTTTGATTCATCAACCCAAGTGGGGCATGTGCTTATGGCATTGATTATAATTACCTATTGAAAAATTAGTGCCTCAACATTTGTTAGTTATTATAATTACCTTTGGTCAAATAATTAATTTTAAATCAATACATGCAAGCATTGTCTCAATTGGATTAATCTCACCCATAGGTTAATTTCACTCTTTTTCTTAATTCTTTTCAAGGGACCATCCATCAATTATATGTGTCAGCCACTCCCTCGATGGGGCATCATTATAGGCTTCCCAAATATGGTTTGGAACTTCTTCTACAATCATTATATTTTTTCCTTCTTAATGACATTTTTTTTTGTTTTAGAAGACATAAATATGCCTATATATTTCAATGCCTTCCTAAATAAGGGCAAACTGTAGACATCCAATTTTGGACACAACTAGCTTCCAATTGGACATCAGACTGATTCCTACCAAACATTGTAAATTGAGCTTAGAAATCACTAAACACCCCAAATTTGCTTGTGCATCATTCATTAAATCTCAGAATCATGTTGAGACCTCCCTAATTGGGGTATTATATTGTATTCAATAATAACATCTCATAGATTCATCCCTAATCACCTTACGACATCATAAATTTCAATTTGGCCTATGGACATATTAAGTGGGGTACTTGAACAAATATCAAATCTTGAAAGAGAAAAAATTCTAATAAAAATAAATTAACAAGTCAAACAAGATTAAATGCCTAGTTGAATTATCCATTTGTAATTAATGAATATCTAGAAAAATAAATTCAAAAATTTAAAATATCCAAGCCTTTTATCATTACTTTTATGATTTGTCAAACTCTTTGAAATATCTTGAAGTATCTATTTTGAGAGCCATGCCTAGTAATTGAAAATCATAATTATATGAAAACTATTAACTCAACTGGAATTAGTTTTAACTCACCTATGTTTAGTTTGAACCCATTCCAAGCCTAGACACAACGTTAACTCACATTTGGTGAGAGACAATTCTTAAAACTATAAAAATAAGGTCATACCCCCTAATTTATAAAGATTATAAATTGTAGATTTATTATGCAAGATTTTCTCCATAAGACTAATGCAATTAATGTTACCATGCCCAAATCTTATGACAAGAAACATCAAAGCCAAGGTGCTAAGGAGAGAAGGAACCAAGCAAGCTTAATTTTCAAAGGCTTCTTGATGCACAAGTTGAGAAAGCCATTCAATAAGACATTAATATCTCCAATGAAGGTAAAAGAGTTATTTATTTTATGTTTTTGTTATGCTTTCATTTTTTTTAATTTTCCAAGCTCTCCCTAGTGTCTAGGCTAGAGGTATTAGTATTTTAGTGTGTTTATTTCATTTATTTTATGAGACTAACACAAGAATAACCTCTCATCTATTAAAATCCTTGTTCAAAACCCATAAAACATTATGCCACCATTAAATCTCATGCTAAAGTTGAGATTGTATATGAAAAACCTTGAAATCCATTAGTCTTAGGGTTATACAACAAAGTCCTAGATATGAAAGGGAGAGCTATAGGTCTGTGACTCATGAATGAGTTCTCAAATGAATCATTGGGTGAGTTTTAGTGATAAAAAAGTCTTAATATACATATATATGTAAATATTAGTGATCATCATCAACCAAAAGGTCAATATTCTTCTAGGCTTGTGAAGAACAAAGATACTAAGGGGCAATGTAGCTATGCATAGCAGTAGACTACAAGTTTGCAAGTTGAATGGGAGTATGCTTGACAAGTATTTCATGTTTATTGAATAAAAATATTATAAATTGGAATATTTTAATTAACTCTACTCTCATTTTTATCATTCCATCAAAGGAAATCAATCACATGGTGAATGAAGAGAACTTTAGGCCTAATATAGTCATTTATAGATTTGCCTATAAGTTGAGATGAACTACACAAGTTTTGTGATGGGAAATGAGTTTGAGAAGAAATATAAGATATTAGATAACTAATATAAAAATTTATAAATGTTTAATATTCTATATGAAGTAATGAGAACATCAAAGTGGTTAAGAACACTTGAGAGAAGATATCAGGCTTATAAGTCTAGAAAGAGGTTTTTTATGCATGAGGAGTTAGAACCTCAAAAAACCAATAAAATATTAGTTAATCATGATGATAAATTATCCATACATATTATATAAGATGAAAAACAAGTTTTCCAAAGTTCTCATGATCATTCTTAAAGTAATAAGGTATACTCAACTGTACATAGGTAATTTAGTAAGAACCAATCTCAAGACACTTGGATAGGTAGTTTGGGATTGGAGAAGACAAAATGAACATATAAACATAAAGGAAAAATATTAAATATATAATTTCACTTTCCATAATAATGATATAGATATATAATTCATATTCCAAACCTCCAACATATCAAAATGGTGAAGTCATGTAAGGAATGAACACTTAATGGACTGTGTGCATCATGATGAAGACCAAATGGGTTAATAAAGTTAATTTGCATCTCTCAAACCATGTGAATAGGATCATGAAACATTAAATAAATTGTATATAGTTTTATTACTAGTTAAATAGGCTTATAAAGGGTAGAACATATGAAAGAGAGCTTTAGGCCTAATAGAGACATTTGGGCTTATCACATGCAAAATGGAGAAAATCACATGTGTGGTGTTTAGTGAAGGGAAAAAGATGTTTGTAGAGGTAAAATGGATTATGATTAAATATTATATCCTTACTATATTCATCTATAATTCCAAAACTAGATGAGGAGAACTCAATCTCATGGCCCAACAATCAAGAAGCTCAAGGAGAGACCTACATGCCTGCTCATGAAACATGAGGAAATTGTGCAAGTTTTGAAAAAAAATAAAGTAAAAATGCTCTTAATAAATGTAGGAAAATGTTAAGACCCATTTAAAGAGAGCTAAAATTATTAATAAGGGCTGTTAGGGTCATTTTCATAAAGTTATCTATAAACCCTAATAATGGGTTAATACATACTGTAAAGGGTTTGAAGGGTTAATGAGTTGAGAAAACTATTTTAAAAATTTATATGATGTTTTTCAGACCTCAAGGAGGTGTTAAAAATTTAAAACAAGCACTTTCATGAACTATTATATCAATTTAGCTCCCCCAAGTTTACCTATAAGCATGTCTTATTTGAGAAGCCCAAATTCATCACGTGTGAACTTGCATGAGGAGATGCATGGGTAATAAAAAATATTATAATATTTAATAGGTTTTTAATAATCTAATATAGTGGATTTTTTTAAAAAATCAAGGATATGTTCTTTATGAACAATCCTTAACAAGTTAAGATCTTAAAACCCTGCTAAAACCTCTCAAGATACCTGATGGAGAAGATTAGTCTTCTAAGTGCCAAAAATGGAATGGGATAGATTTAAAAATAGTTATATGATATCTATTATTTTTTTAGGCATCTGATATAATAATATATTATCATGTGTGATTTGGAATGTATGGAAAAATTAGCCAAAAAACTACCTTTTTGAGCTTATTTGCAGGGTTTTGAGGTAAATAGATCTTCCTAACCATTTATAGAGGATCCTTGAGCCAATATCGAGGTATTATGGTCCTTAAAAATTCATTTTAGAAGTATTCACAATGATAATATAGGTTAAAATCCACTATCAAGCCTCAATGAGGAGAGTGTGACCACTCTTGCATTAAGAAAGTATAGTTACAAACTTGTTTCAAGGATGAAGAAACCTTAATATCATCTTAATTAGAACCTAATTTCATGATGGAAGATTCACACATATGATAAAATTACCAAAAGGTAGGATAGGTGGTTATAAGTATGTTTCTTGGTAACCTCAATATTAGACAAGGTGAAAGGTGTTATGTTAGTCATAAAAGTGTCCTTAGAGTGAGTATGAAGTTACTCAAGAGACTAATTTGATCATCAAAATCCTAATGATGACTTTTAATCTTGAATTTTTAGGTTGGGAGAAATTAATAAAACACAAAGTGCCAAGACAAAAGAGAAACTCACCACAAATAGTTCATAACTCATCATACAAGAAGATGGATCAGTTTAAGATGCATAATGAGTGTCTCTTCCTCATATCTTCACCAACCTTTTGAAGATTTATACATTTTTATTTGAAACTTGGATAAGAGGATAAAAAAATCCATTTCTTCTCTCTTCCATTTCTTATATGAAACTGACCCTATGACATATTTACAATCATGATTAACTCTTGACACCTATTTTATCTCTCTTCCTTATCTTCTCCAATAAATGAATCCTTGAAAGGCATTAAATGTAACTTCTAAATGTGTATGGTGAATCCATACCAAATTTGATACTTGTTATTGCCTTTGAAATAAAATTCAAGCTGAGTTACACTTTTTTGGTCTTGCATTTAGTTAATTTAAAATGATTTATTGATGGATGTTAGTGATAGTTGTACTACTTCCTTGAATTTATCCTTTCCATTCATGCCTCTATGTGATTTATTTATCTTTCCATGGGTCATATGAAGTGTATAAAATGGTTTTATAAGTTTAAGTGTTAAAAGTCATTAGTGTCTTATGTTAGGCCCTTTGATTAATCATCTTGGCTATTATACTAGCCATAACCCTCATATAGAAACACTTATGTGGGAAGAGCTATTTTGAAGTTGTGAAATTAGGGTGTAACCTTGTCATTTCATAGTGAAAGCATTGGAAAGTAGAGGAATTTAAATTTGGTACATCACTTCGATGTTTTTATTCTAATTTAGGTCTTATTTTATTCCTTTTATTTGTAATTTCATGAAGTTAGTTGTAGTTTTTGGTCAATCATCAAGGGAGCTAGCCCAATCAAGATATTCACTTCACCCATTAGGCCATCCATAGCATAGAAGTGATTTCATGCTATCATATAGTTAGGATGTATTGAACAATATTTTTAGGGGTGAATATTAGATTGATAAATAATATTTTAGTATCTACATGTGGCCCCCCTTTAATCTAGTAATGGAATTCTTAGTTTAAAGGAAATAAATGCATACATGGGTGTGTACAACACACCCTATCTTTGCATGATCCCACATTAAGTGATTTAC
>JARHVA010001637.1:250000-252500 GCA_037957365.1 Torreya grandis | reverse complement strand
TACTCATAAGAGGGACTTATAATTATGTATTTCTCCCTTACATGTTATCTTGTGTTTACACAAGGGCATAATGTGTGATAATCAAAGACATGTAGTGACATAGCTTGTAACTTGGCAAATATGATTCATGGGATCATCTTTGGGGTTTTATACTTGTATAAATACTTGTACTATGAATGAAATATAAATAGGGACAAATATGGAAGACTTTCTCACTTGAATTCTTGATTGAGTGATTCTTGGTATAGTACCTTATGATTTGTATGTGATTTCTAGGTGAGGAATGAATGATAGTTAATCTGGTATATATACTAACCCATATTGTAAATATCTAGCATTAAAGCACTTAGGAATTTTTTTTGGATACACTAATTTTGAAAATTGGATGATTTCTAAGCACTATACACTTTTTAGGAAAAGTGGATAATTGTGTTGATGTAGGTATCCATCTCGTATGCAAGTTTCTAGGGAGATAAAAAATAGGTACATGTACAAAACTAGCAGTGAAGAATAAATATCAAGTTTAGATAGATATTCATAGTATAGTAGATCTGGGTCATCATAATAATAATGGTATGACTAAGATATAATAAATTAGGCACAAATAAATAGTGAACACAAGCCTTTTGGCAGTGGTAAGGTTTAAAACTAAAATGTACAACCATGATGGGTATTTTCTAAGTGTACAAGACTAAGGCAATATATAAATTAGATTTTAGTATCTATAGTTAAAATAAGTTTTCATAAAAGGGAAAAGGTCCATACATAATATATGGTCAAGATCTAATCTACTATGTACATGTAATAGCAATAATGGAACATAGAACTATAAATGTAGTCTAAACCATGCATATATAATGTGATCATATCTTATAAAATAACATATTCATGTACATAATGTAAGAAATAGATGTTATCATGAAAATTTTAAATATTATAAAGCTAAAAAATATAGGATCTATAGAATGATAACACTTGTATATACTATCACTTATGGATAATATTCCCCCAATTGAGTAAGTCTACCAGGTAGAGGAAAGTCCAATATCTTATTTACTGTAAGACTTTGTATGCCCTATATAACACTCATTAATACCCATGAAATGCATGTGATTTAAATAAAATGATGTCTACTAATAATGAGATAAACAAGATATTGTAAAGATGTAAACTAGAAGTCTGATCATGCTTAGGTATTGATTTTGGATTTTTTAGTATATTTTTAATGTTTTTATTTTTGAAATATTTGATATTTTTTGCATTTTTTTTGAATTATAAACAACAAAAACTAATTTAAAGTGTAAAAATTAGAATAAGAGTTTAGGTATCTAAATAATCCATGACATGTGTCAATGTGAGATATAGACTAGAAAATATTGTATAGCCATGTATGATCAAGTTTACACCATTGTATGTGAGTTATGTATTTGATAAATTTGTAGGAGAATGAAAAAAATAATCACAAGACTAATTGTACATCCTCATTTTATCAAATGTACACTTATTGAAATATGTTGCATCTATGAACAATATAACTCTAGAAAATGAAGTTTTTTCATGAGAAATAGTGGTTTTCATACTAAAACTAAGTGAAATATCTAAAAAATTGTAAATATTTAAGTTTTTGTACACTCAAACTATGATTTATAGGTTAAAAATGGAATAATAAAGGATCAACCAACTAGGATAGTCGTGGCAATCATTCCTATCCATATCTGGTTAATTTTTTCCTTAATATAAAATGACAAATTTGTTCATACAAATTATATACACATAGATAAATGGAAAAATGTGGAAAAATTGATCTTTGTTTTTAATTGTTCAAATTTGGAAAGTGAAAAATAAGATCCAAAAGGCTAATAGGTCAACAAGATCTAAGGGCTTAGAGGATTTGATCTATCAATTGTATGTACAAGCAAATAGATGAATATGATGCAATAGTCAAGAAGCTATGTAAAATAATTTTTTTCTTTTTTGAATTATGTTAATGTTTGTGTATTTTTTAGAATATTTAAAAATAAAACAATCTAACCAAGATCTGGTCATGGTGATAATCATAACAATCTATGAGAAGAAATAAATGGATGACTTTATTTGAATAAAATGTGCTAGATAAGTATGTATTTGAATCATAAAATGTATCATGTGTAGTAAGAAATATATTTAAATCAATACTTGTATAATCCTTTGTACGATAATTAGTTATATATGTAAAATTATGTGCAATATGAAGAGGACTAAGAGTATATTGTGTCAAATATTGTGCATTTGTTTTGATGATATTAGATATATTTTATTTCATATTAGCTAAAGAAATGTTTTATTTCTTTTGATCTTGATGTATGGTTCAATCTTCTCTTAAAATTTTAGTCATTGAAATTTCGTGCTCAAATGTAAGATAGTTATGATCATCACCCAATTTTTCCCCATGGATCTCCTTCATTATATTCCTAGTTTTACATTGCATTCATCCAATGCAAGGTTATTATGAAATATAATG
>JARHVA010001637.1:240000-245000 GCA_037957365.1 Torreya grandis | reverse complement strand
CTTGTATGTTATTTGGTTTGAGTTTGCATAGATTGTAACTATACATTTATTGTCCAAATGAGACATTTTTTAAATTTATATTCTTAGGGAGTGTCTTTAGCTTGAGTTGACTTACGTATAAAAGATCCATGTTGGAGCTTATGTACTTGATAGCCATAATAATTGTATCATTATTTAAAGATATCAATATATAATAATATTTCTTAATCTAAACTATTTATGATTTATTTGTAACACTTAATGCATTGATGATATATGTAAGCTAGCACTTAAGTAATATAGTTACTTCTAGTAGTGATTAGGAAATTATTTTATCTATGAGTTGAGAACCTTGTTGAGTAAGAAAACTAAATATCATTTAAGTGGAAAGAAGTAATCATTTTGATAATAAAATGTTGTAATCTCTAATAGTCAAAATTGGATGATAGTGTTACTGTTAATAACATATTATTTCTAAATAGTAAAATAAGATTAAGAATATCATATGACAAGAAAATATTGGTAATGTTAGACTTGAAATATAGTGAGTTTAACTTAACTTGGCATTATGAAATTATGGATCAATCTTAATATGAAGTATTAGTCATACAAATAGCATTATGTCAAACACATACAATTGAAATTAATGAGTAAAGATAATTAATTCTAACCTAGATTATTACCGATTATATTGATATAAACATTATGATTCACATAGCTTAATCATTTTAGGAATCCCAAATTAGATATATTAATCATGGTGAATCTTGAGGTATCTGTTGAAATCTTATTAATGGAGTGTAAATGAGTTTGAGACTTAATTACTATATTGAAATCACACAAATAAATGTGTCATTCTATGAGATTGTATGTTGATAGTTGGATGACTGCATACATTTTTATAAGATCTAGTGTAAGTTTTCACTAAGAATTTTCCCATTTGAAAATCAATCAAATCAATTTAGAACTAGGTCTAAAATTAATACCCAAACTTGAGATCTTCTGAAATGAAAACTTGTACACTCTATTTTTATCTTATGTGAATGATTTTATTTAACCATTATTTTTCTACCTCATTTTGATAAACATTGGGGGATCTAGTTTCAGAGGTATTTGGTAATTTTCTACACCAAATTCCTTTTTTAGCCTATAAAATTGATTTAAAATCGAGTTGCCAAAAATAGTTAGAGGGGTCTTAAGATAAAATTAGATCGTGTTAGTGATTATTTTTAATTTTAAATCATATAGAAGTGTTTAGTTTAAAATTTTATGTCTATTTATTATTTTTAGTGACCCTTTTCCGAATCAAATTTATTCAAAAAATTTCATTGTTCATAATTTTAGTCTACAAGGTCACTCTAGAAACAGAGTTGCATTAGTTACCTAGCTTAAAATTTATTAAATATTAAAATTATAATATATTACCTTGATTTTTATATTCACATTTAAACTTTCATATTTTTCTTTCAACTCTATTTGATATTTTTGGTGAGTTCTAGTACCCTATTTGTTAGTAGTTTCTTAAGAGAACCATATTTTTGTTATTAATTCCAATTTGGTTTAGACATTTTGTTTCACATTTTTATTACCTTAGGTCAATTTTTTGACTCATTTGAGTTGTTATTAGATTAAATAATTGATTTACAACTTTGGTTTAATTTTTAATATTTCTAGGATATTTATCTAAAGTTGCTTATGAGCCTATAGTGTGTATGTGCTTTCATTGATTTTTGTGTTATTATATCCAATATATTATAGTATTTTCAATTTTTAATAGTTGGACTCATGAAGAGCATAAACCAAATTCACCAAGCTGAAATAATCCTTATTGTTATGGAGTCTGAGTTGTGGACCTTTGTGTTGGCTTGAAGTTAGTCAATATATTTAGACACGTGATTTATCTTTTGGCATGTCCTCTTTTTTTCAAGATGTTGAGGTATATCTATAGTGTGTTGTGATTGAATAATGTTTTAGAATGCAAACCCTTTTGCAGTAAGTGTTGTTTACAAGTTATCAACCCTTCTGTAACTATTGATTCTTCTATATTTGTTAGTGGTAGTGTGGTTGAGTGTAGTATTTTATTATAAAAAAATTGTGTGGTTTTGTGTGTACCTGAGATGTAAATTTTGGGAATTACATTTTTCTATCAAATCATGGTTAAAAAATGGGAGCTTTGGAGTGTTGGTGTTTCACTTTATGCTTTCTAAAATTCTTACTCTCTTGTCTTGTTGATAGATATCTATGATGATTAGTTTTGCTATTCCTTGGTATAAAATAGCTATATATGGAGAAAATTTATATGTATCTATGTTTGTATATAGTAAATACTTACTTTATTCTATTTTTTGTATACTCCTAATGATTGTGTATTAGTTCATTGAGTGAATATGACTCTAATAATGGAACATGTATATAGTTAACAATATGATAACATTGAATGTTTATTTAAATCAAACTATTAGTGGTGGTATCTCTAAGCTAGTATGATCTAATTCATGTTTTGTTATTAATATTGCTTAAAAGTAATCCATAATGCTATAAAGAGGCCTTGTTATATTATGTTTTAGTTATGGAATTTAGTTAATCTTAGTGCATTATTACTCTTATGTATGTTGGTTGTTATATAACTTATGGTATCTAGTATGGTTTGGGATGTATTACATTTAAAACAAGAGCATTGTAAGTTCTATCCTTGTCCTCGAATTGAGTAGTTTGAATCTTATGTGTAATTTCAAGTGATTCAAGAGTAAATTTTTGGTTATGGTATTAATAGTTACCTTTGTGTTCCCCCTCTTCATTATGAAGAATGAATGTACCTTCCTACCTATGAGAGAATTAGTAAACTATTTAGTATTTTATTGAGATGACCATTGTGTTGCAATTATGGCTCACTTAGGTGTTCATTTGAGCATGGAATAATGGTGGTGAATGCGAGTATAATGTTTCTAAAATCTAGATAATTACCCTAATTTGGAAATGATACATGATATTGAATAATGATTTATCTATGTGATTCAATTGTGATAGTGAAATTATCGAGATCTTGGCATTAGTGATATTACATGGGAGTTATAAACACATATTATTGATTTATATTAGAATAAGACAATTCAAATTGAACACAATATTTTTGGAAAAACTATTGGAGTTAAGTGCAATAATCAAAAGTGATGTATTATTTGATGAGGGACTTATATATCAGTTGATTAAAAGAATTTGGGATAGTTGTCTGATGTTGTGGGGTACTTTTAGCATTGGGTGTCAGGTATGAGGTTCACACTTGGTCTATTCTTATACAGTTATATCAGCACTTGTTACTGGGAGGCATATGGAGGGTTACTGTTGTTCTTATTTTTCCTACCTCTAAGAGGTAGTCGAGTCTTACTTTATTACCTCTATGAGGTAATCATGTTGCTATTTTAAGAGGTATACCGAAGATGATGTGATGTTTTCTCCTACCTCATGGAGGTAGTTGATCTTCTCATATTCTCTCACCTCTGGGAGGTGATTGAGTTTTATTGATTCCTTCTCCGCTTGGGTGACTTTTTATAGTCACATAGTTTGGGTAATGTGATTTTTTCAATTGATTTTTCTTTGGGAACCAACATTAGCCTTTAAACATGTATTATATATATATATATATATATATATATATATTTTAGAGATTTAAATATTTACAATTTATTTTAATTGGACTTGAAGTAAATGGATTTACATTTGATTGCAATTTGAATTTAATTTTATTTATCTTGATGACTTGATAATTGTGACTTGGACTTGTTTTAATTAATGACACCAACTTATTTCAAATTTAAATTGTGATTTTATGATTTCATTGACTTATTGACTCTTAAATTTATTATTTTGACATTTGACTATTTAAATCATTATGGTATTTTGGTTTTTGATGAATTCTCGTTAATGTGTTTTCTATATGTATGTTGTAATGTGTGCAATGTGCACTATATGGGGGAGAAGAAGTAGCTTTTAAAAGCTATTGGGTTGAGATGGAAACCTATTTAGAATAGGTTCATAAAACCATCCTTCCCAACCACCAAATGTGGTGTTTATCATTCTATATATATTATTATAGCCATTTATTTGGGAGGTCTAAGGATGGAATAAGGAGGTTTTGGGAGGTCTAAATAGTTTCAATAGGTCTAAAGAGGTTTAGCAAGATGTTTTTGATGATGCAGTTGATGAGAACTATTATTCTTTGCATATTAGATTGTTCTTGATATTATTATAACATTATATGCTTTCTTATATGACTGGGTAGTCATTTTCATCTTTGCTTATTGCATATTAGATATGATATTATATTTATGGACCAGTGATTATATTCTTGTTTTAGATTAAGGTAAAAACAGGTTTTGAAGGGACCCCAAAACCCTAAAACAAAGGGAGAAGGATAAAACAGTAACGTCCATAGGCAAAGCCAAAAACCTACTTCAAAGAAGTATCAAAATCAAGTTTTACATGGACCTGAAACCAACAGAATAGAAAATCAAAAGACAGACCCTAGGTTTTACAGAGACCTGGAAACTCCAAAGTAACGAGAACACAAAAAACCAAGTAACAAGACTAGATATCTCAACCAACTAAAAGAACTAGGATCTATTCTTCTAGTTCCAAGATCATCTTAACTACATCCTTACCTTTCACAGCAGTGTCCTGAATGGCAATAGCCACCGACGTGGCTCCCTCTTGCATTGCTTTCTTTCTTTCTTGAGCTCTATCTAGTTCTCTTGCTAGGCCCCTCCAAGGATTTGATTTCCTCATTTGCTCTTTTTCCAATATTTACTGTAGCAGCACATATGCTAGATGTAACCTCCTCCATCTTCATTCTGCTTTCCTTAATGAGTTCCCTTAGGTTGTTCTCATAGTCTTTGATTTTGATGGGAATATCCCTCATCTGCTTTTCCATGATACTGATTTTGTTCTGAACTGCCTCCTGGTTACCTTCCATTATTTCCATTTTCCTATTGTGATTATATTCTTGTTAGTGATCTTAGAAATTC